>VZRO01003297.1:43342-300842 GCA_013397915.1 Daphoenositta chrysoptera | reverse complement strand
CAGTATAAAGAAATGACATCTTGCCAGCTAATAGGAATTAAAAACACCAGAATAACAACAATGTAGTCTCTGCAGGCAGCGCATTACTTAAACAAAGCACTAATGACATGCACTTCATGCATCTGGGGGAGCAGAGGGAGTCAGACTTTATTTTTAGCCTTTTCTTAGACATCTTTATTTTATATATGTGCCCACATATATATATTTAAAATATACCTGCAGTGGTTAAAGTTTTGTTGGTTTCCCCCATCACATTTAGAGAGACTGTGCAGTGAAATAAGCACAGAGAAAGAGCTTTCTGATTTGTGTTTTAATTTCTCCAAAGCTTGGAAGTGTTGGAACACCTGGAGGTGTTGTCCAACCCTGACACCCTTGGAAGTGTCCTACACATTATTTCTGTGGACATTAACCCATCTTTTTCTCCTGGTGGTTTCTCACTCTTCTGTGCCAAATGCAGGTTTAATTATAGACATTGCCCAGATTCAAATGATGTGGAGTCCCAGTGAACTTTGAGTTAGGGTCCATATCTGCAGCAGCCAAATGATGACACAGCCAGCCTGTCTGGTCACCCGAGGACATGCTCAGCACATGTTCCCACAGCTATGGTCTCCCTCCCTGCCCTCTGGTTCCTCCCTTTGAAGTGGAGCTTTGGGGTTGCTGATGTCTCGCATAAATATTTTCCCATAGCAAAAGTTTGCTGGTCAAAGCATTGCTGCTGGTTCTGGGAAATGCATGGATTTGAGTACCAAGCACTGAGAAAAAATAGCTGTATGCAGAAGCAGTGCTGAGACCAGCTTTGGACCTGCTGCAGAGGAAATGAGAGAGCTGATATGCTGTGAGTTTTTATCTTGCGAGTGGAACTACCTACCTGTCACACTTACTTATATGCTTCCCACTTCTAGTGCTCCTTTCAGCTGCCACGGGTGCTGTCGTGCTGCCAGGGAGCAGATGATGAGCAGAGAAATGGAGTGGTACAGGGACACGGATGCAGTCCCAGGTTCTGATTAATCGGGTGCATTGGCTAGGAACAGTGGCTAACTACCAGAGCCTGTCCAGGACAGTTTCAGGAGGCTCTTAATGATTGCAGATGACAGCTCAGCCAGCATGGCAGGCTCTGTTGGCATGTCCTGGGCTGTACCTGCCAGTTCTTTCCAGGAGCTGGTCAAGGGTGGCTCGTGGCTCCCTCGGAACCCGGGGGGAGTGCGGCGTGAGGAAGAACCCAGGGAGTGAAGATCAATACAGGAATTTTCTGGTTAATCACCACAGCGTGTCAGGGAATAGTGCCTTGTCTAACTGCCCCTGGAGGGGCATTTTCACTCCTTTCTGGGAGCATGGGTGTCATGGCCCCAAAATATTTTCAAAACAGGGCTGTTCAAGGGCAGAGGTGAGCCCCTGCAAGGACCAAGGCAGCTTCTCAGCAAAAAATGTGAGTCAGGGATGCACAAATCTTCCAGAGAAGTGAGACTGCCTCTGCCTGCAGTCCTGGGTAGTCAGTTTAGATTTAGAATATTTAACTACTGTATATGAATATACGGATATATATATGAAATAGATGTGTATCCGATTATTATCCTTCAGACAGATCAGGTGAGGAAGGTAGTTGTGGCTCACTTAACTTTTAGGTCCTTGTGAGATGGGGTGAGCCACTGGAAGGGTACCAGTAGCCACTGACTTCCCACATCTAGTAGATGCAGAAAACCAGGCCTTTGCTAGCTGGGTTTTTAACTTTAATACATCCCATTTTACAATCTTGAGGGAAAAAATAATTAAAAGAGGTACAAAATAATGTTTCTTGAAAATCTCAATTTTTATTTAACTGAGGAATTATACTGTCCCCAGAAAAATCCACCCTCCAGCTTGTAAGATTGAGCATCTGTCTGCACCTTGAGCAGTCCTGAGAGGATATGTGAGTGTGCAAGGGAAGAAATGTGATGGCAGAAGTCTCAGCTGTGTTACCTGTGACTCATTCCCTGCTGGATTCACCACGTCCTCACCGCTCCTAACACACTTCATTTAAAAATCTTCAGCACAGAAGAGCTGATTCACTCTTTGCGTTTTATTTTTTTTTCCTGACCTTTTTGTTGCCCAGTTTTGTGCACAGTGTTTGATTTTGGCTGGATTTTGTTTTGCTTCCTGCTATTTGTGCTCCCTGTCACGGGAAGATTGTGTTCCAATCCTTAGAGCTTCTGTCTCAGAGCCCTAATTAACATGAAGTGCTACTGCAGACACAAGTCAGCCCGAGATTTGTTCAAGGGATTTGGCCAGTGTAAGCAGAGCCAGCTTTAGAAATCAGGAATTTGTAACTCCCCGGGCAACAGTCTGTCCTCTGATCTCACAGACCTTTTTCTGTGCTATAGGTAGCACTTCCTACAGGTGTTTTCCAGCAAATTGCTTTACATTTTCCACTGTGTTCATTGCACAGTGCCAGTTCATTAAAAAGAGTAAAGCAGTGCTTTGCTCAGCCAGCACCCGGGGACTGGTTACCTGATCTCACTTTACCAACAGCACTTAATACAGTCTTTGGAAGGATGCTAAAAGGTTAACTTTGTCAGCCACCTTTTAATGAACTTTGTGAAAAAGACTCAACCACAGGGGACTACCACCTAAGCGTTATTTGTCTTTACTTGCACAGTGTTAATTTTGGTTTGCCACAGTCTTGACACCACTGTTATTTTCACAGAGTGTGACTTCATTCAGAGCAGTAGGGGATAACGTCAAGTACAGATGTGGAAGAAATACAGCACTGTTAAACCTCTAAAGCAATTGTAAAAACAGCTTTAGCCCAGTAAATCAATAATTTGATAATTACTGTGAGCTAGCTGACCTCTGTTTAAAATACAGGAATAGCAGAGAACATGTCCCTAATAGCAATAAATTCAATCATTTGCTGTAGTTTTTTCCTGGTGTGTGATGTGAACACCTCCAAATGGGATGGTAAGCCAAAATGTGGAACAACAGACAAAACTGAGGGAACAAGTTTTTTTAAAATCCACTTCCTTTTTCTTTGGCTCAATGGCTTGTTTGTCCAATAAAAATGTAAATCTTCTCCAAGCTTTCAGAATTGTAGAATATTTTGGTTTTTGCTGTAATGGCAGANGCTTGTTTGTCCAATAAAAATGTACATCTTCTCTAAGCTTTTTTCTTCTCCAAGCTTTCAACATTTCAAAATGTTGAAAATGTTTGGTTTTTGCTGTAATGGCAATGGTAGCCCTGCCTGGACATCACATTAAAGTAGATGGTTCTTGTAAAACCTCTGGTGCAAATATAATTCACATCAAATTTAGTACACAAGCCTGGAAGCCACTACTAGATCTCATAAACCTTTACCCAATAATAGTGGCATTTCTGTGCTTTTTATCTTTGTATCTCAGTTAAAAACTTAAATAATAATAAAGTACCTTTGCTATTTTTAAAGTTTGGTAATCATCACTGGAAATCTTAAGGCATAAACATATCCTTGGAAGGGATTGAAGGAGACCCCACAGGTTGTTTCCTGGACAGTGATGCACTTGTAAAAGGCAGCAAAGAAGGCACAGAGAAGAGAAGCATTCAAAAAGCAGTGAGGGATGGAGTTTTTCTGGGGCAACAAAGCATTAGCAGACTAGTGGGGTCTTACTTCTGAGCTGCTCAAGAATCTTGATTTTGTCTCACAGGTAAAAGAAATCACTTGAGTTATTGGTGGTCTGAGTAGCATTTCCAAAAGTTACGGCAGAAGTCTTATCACTGGTCTTCTTTTTGTCATTGATTTCATCTGTGTCTGCAACCCTGTATCATTTCCTAAAACATCATTGATGATCTAGAGAGAGCTGTGGACGTCATGGTCCTTCACCAGCTACTTCACCAGACATCACCCTGACTCTGCACCCCCAAAATATCACCCTGGCTCTGCACACCCAGCACATCACCCCCAGCTTAATGTCCCCAGCACTGAGGGTGGCTGCTGGCAGGGACAATGTATGATAAAGGAGGATGCTGCTAACATGCAAGTATTAAAGTTAGGAGACACAATTCCTTCTTTCATTTCCTTCCACCTACATTTCCAGTATACCCACTGCTTCCTGGAACCAGGTCTGGAGGCAAAATGGGATTCCCTGAGATGTAGAAAATAGCACTGAACACCAGTACTCCCTCCTTGCAGCATAGAGAAGCTACAGTGTGGTTATAAAATATTTCTATTCTCAAACACTTTAATTTTTCTTTCAACTAATTTTGCACTGCTCAATAACAATATGTAAGGTTATATAGAATCACATAGATTTCTATTTGCCAGTATCTTTGTGATCCTTCAGCTATGGATGCCATGTACTCAGGGCATTCTGGTAAAAGAAAACATAGGATTTTAAGCTAAATACGGAATTTTAAGATAAAGCCTCCATAACAAAGTATTCAAACTATGTAATCTCTTACTTTTCATACTCTCAGCACCATTTCAATTGTTCTTTGATCCCCCAGAATGTTGGTTTACAGGAAAAAATGTCACAATTAAATACAGTAAAAAGTATGTAAAATGTGTCAGACTTTAGAGAAACTAGGTTTGAAAACATTCATTTTCCTTTTGCAACCTTGTCTATAAATCCTGCATTGTTTTCTTTTTTGTAGACACCTGATCAATCACAGCATCAGGTACTAAATAGGGAAAAATATACCCCTGAAACAAATTATGAAAGAAACTTGGCTCTTTTGCCCTTACAGGCTATTTTTAAGTATGAAAAATTGCAGCAGCTAGACTTTTCTAGAATCTACTATGTCTCCTGTATTTGATGCCTTTTCTCTGCATAGTAATGTGTCTTTAAAAAAAACCCCTCTGATATATGTTACAAGGAGTGTATCTCTTTCACTGAGACAGAACATTTTAATTTCCCGACACCTTTTAGTGATTGCTTCAATTTCCGAAGATTTTGATAAAATCATGTGGTTTTAGAGTATCAGGATTGAATACCCTGCTCCGGCAGCAATTTAATGAAATGTTGTAGTTTCACAGCATTTCATTTGACATAACCTAGCTCAGAGGTCTAATAAATGCAGTGTGATAAATGTTGGAGCTACGATTGTAAAAATATACTAGTAATTGGGTTAATATGCCTTAAAATACTACCCATCAGTTATCTTTCTTCTCACCGTTATATGGCTTGCACTGTAAAGACTAAGCAATGCAGTTTACCCTTTTCTCCCCTGCTATCTCCTTTTCTCTCCTGCTTTTGTAACTCTTCCTTTTTTTAAGCATTTGATTATAGCAAGCCGTAGATATTCTCCTACAAGTGACAAATTCTTCTTACCCTGTAACCTTTTTCTGAGCTCTTCATATGGTTTTTGGAGTTATCTGGAAGAAATTTAAGAATATAAGGCTAAGGTCTCAGAATGAAAAACAAATGTAAATAAGCATGCAGAATACCTCAGGAGATGCAGAGGTAGGTTTTGACAAGTGTTATTTTCCTTTAGTGTATCAGATGTGTTTCAGTAATAAATAATAGAGGTCTCAGAGTTAGGAGATTAAAACTAGCAATACATTTTGACCTTCTAATTATCAGGAGTTTCTTTTTATGTATGAGTGTGTGCATGTGTGTGTTATATCACAACAATGCCATAGGACAGAAACCCTTCTGCTGTAAACTGGTACTTTTGCATGCTGTGCTTTAGGAGAGAAAGTCAGAACTTCTTTTCAGCTAAACTCTGATGTTTGTTGTGTTTCCCCAGACTGGAAATATTCCTGTTAATTTTCAACACGCAGATTAGAATTTCAATGACAACTAATTAATTTACGATGATTATTTCAAGCAACAGGCAAATATCCCTAACCTCCTGCTGGACTCTGAAATCCTTTATTAGTCTTTGGAAATAGAAGAAGATATACAGCTGTGGCTGAAATATCACCACGTGGAACTGCTGCCTCTGGGGGTGTGTGTGCGTGTCATTACTCATTGGCCCCACAGAACTGATATGAATAATACTGTATTTATAATTTTGCTGTATATTCATTGCTGTGGGTGCAGTGTGTTATGTAAATAGTGCACAAGACAGGGCTGATATGGAGGAACATTCTGTTCTTTCCATAACATCCAGCTTGGAAGGAAGAGTGAAGATGAGGGAGCAGAGCCAGGCCTGTGACCGTGTCTGCCACACTGTAAATGATAGAGGAGAGGGAAAGGAGAGGCTTCTGAGGCCACGAGAAGACAGTGGGGAGCCATTTGACAAGATAACCATGAGCTCTAACAAGGGCAGAGGAAAATCTGGCTGCACTCTGCACACCCTGGGGGCTCCCATCTAATGGCCAAAGATTAAGGAGCCATGAAATAGCTGTAAGATGGGACTCAGTCCTTATGTTCAAGCAGTACAAGTTCACACTTTCTTTCCACTGCTCCCTTGGGTGAGTCCCAGTGGCCAGTGACCTCCCAAGGTCTAGCACCAAGTAATAAGGATAACTTAGTGTAGGGCATGTAGTTGGAATACTTTGTAGCCACATGAGAATAGCCACATAAATCCATCTTTCCCATGATTTACACAGCTTTCCTATACAGGGGCCTGTAGATGGCTTTTAAAGTTCCCTCTTCTTACATACACAAGCTAAAATCTACTGTCAGAATCATATGAAAAAGGACAAGATCCAATAGCTCAGCATGTGCATAATGCAAGATTACAGCTTCAAATGCAGGGTACAGGGAGATTTGTCACTGAGAATTTCCTCCATGCCTGTCTCTCTACATAAATGAGAAAATACCTTTTCTTCCTTTAAAGCAGACTTTAAAAGCTTGATACAGCAATATTGCTGTTCCCTCTATTAAGAGTTTGCAACTGGGCATTTGGACCAATGTAGTTAAATTGGTGGACAGTCCAGAAAGTCCAAAACCAAAAAATGTGGTTCTTAACTCAAAGGACCATTCCAGAGTTAGTCAGAAACTCTAGGAAATCAATGTGAGAGAGAGCTCATCCGTGGCTGTGGAGTGCCTGATGCTTTTCTAATAAGAATGATAGAAATGACACACTTGAGTGCTTAAAATTAGTCTTCTCATTTACACTGTGTCACATCTATCTTCAGGGAGGGCTTTTTCCTCGCTTAACTCCTGCTATTTGACTGAGACTCTTCTCTTTCCTAGGCAGCCAAATCCACAGTACAGTCACAGGAAAGGTCTGCACTCCCAAATGCAGTTTACCCTGTCCCAACATTGCTCTGCAACAGGCAAGAGGAATCACAGAATCCCTGAGATTGGAAAAGACCATCAAATATCATTGGGTCCTACTGTTAACCCAGCACTGCCAAGTCCATCGCTAAATCATGTCCCCAGGTGCCACATTTACATGTCTTTTAAATACCCCCAGGGATGGTGACTCCACCACTTCCCTGGCAGCCTGTCCCAATGCTTGACAACCCTTTCAGTGGAGAAATTTTCTCTCCTAACCCATCTAAACCTCCCCTGGTGCAACTTGAGGCTATTTCCTCTTGTCCTAGAATTTGTTACTTGGGAGAAGAGATCAACAGCCATGGTCCACGGATACAACCTTTTGCAAAGTAAAAACTGGGTAAGATGAACTTAGCTGTGCTTTGTCAGAGTAATCACACTGATCTATTTCGCTAGCACAGTGCTTTTTGCAGACGCGTGATTTATCATTAACTGGAAGTGGTTTCAGAAGCATTGTGGAGGTTCCTTGGGCAAAGGAGTCTCCGAGGACATTCCTGCATTAGGCAGTTGTGACAGGGGTTTTTCTGGGATAGCTCTACAGGTCATTCCAAGCCCCTGCCTGTCCCATCATTCCAGCAGGAGTGTGTCACTTGCTCATGTGAAAACGCTGGGTACTTGCGTGATGGGGTAAGGTAGTCCTGGCTGGAAGAGTCAGGCTCCAGCCCATCGTAGCTCAACACATGGGCGAAAGTAGGAAATGGGTTTGAAATGGAGTGGCATGGCACGGCTTGACAGGACACGGACAGACGGATGGACCCTGGGGAAAGGCCGTGCTTCCATCTCCTGATGCTTCAGCAGCAGATGCCCAACAGGCAGCCAGGCTGGAGAAGACCTAGGAAACCTCTTCCAGCTCTCATTTCCATGCCTTCCTTGAGCTTTGGAGCCAGTGGCCTGCCTTTCCCTGCTGTCAGTAGCCTGGCAGCACATTTACATTTTCTGAATAGGGCAATCAGTGCACCCTCCTCTCCCATGTCCCTCGCAGCTGGTCCCTGACATTCGGGCCTCATCAGCACTAATGGCCCAGCCATCAGGAGTTGTTACTGGTCATTGTTTCTATCCCCCCGACCCCCCGGACTGGCAGAAGCACCCTTCTGCTTTTTCCCCAGCACCGAGCTCGACTTTAATAGCCCAGTTTAATACCAGAACCTCTGAGTACATAAATAAAACCAGACAGGCCCTGCCTCTATTTTATATGGCTAGTGAGAGATGAATACATGCTTTTTTGATTAGGATTAATGCTGCTGCTTATTATTTTTATTGCAGTAGTGGTTTAAATATCACTATCCTGTCCTATCTAGGCACAGGAAAAATCCATTGGAAAAAGATGGTTTCTGTTTCAGGCAGGTGATACCCCAGACCATCAGAGCATTGAGGAGCTGGAACAGATTTCTTCCTGGACAAATAAGGATCAAGAAAACCTAAGGAGTTTTAAGAGTGAGTTCCAGAAGCTTGTCAGATTATATAGTGGGTGTCTACATGGGCTTGGTTATGATGACTCCACAAATCACTTTTTGCTCTGTGTGCTTATGCTCTTCAGGGCAGGAACCACTGTATTTTCTGCTCATCATGTGATAGAGCCCTTGTGTCTGCTGTATTATAGAAGAATGTGCTGTGTTAAAGTAAATAGTTTTGATATTATACCTCATTCACTCTGCTGTCCTGCTCTGGCCAGACAGTGTGATCCCTGAAGGGATAAGATCCAGGCACATATGAGTAAGAACAGCAGGAATTCACCTTCATTTTGCTCTGCCGTTTATTTTGGTACATGTAAGAGGTAAAGAGTCGTCTGCAAATTTTCTTTCAGCCTCAACCCAATCATGAAGCAAATTGTTAGCCAAGTTCATGTGAAAATAATTTTATTCTTTCCAACTGTATTTGGTTTGCTTTACCAGTGCATCCAGAAAATTTGCTCCTGGCAAGCCTGGTCCTCCTGTGCTGTCCACTTCTGTGAATGTGTGGCCACAGGAGGAGTCCAGCCCTCCAAGGGCTATTGAAATGCCATGGATGAAGCTGATTAAGCAGCTAATCTTCTCAAGGCCTTTCTGGAAGGAACCCGCCTCTCCTGAAATTTATACTGCTGTTAATGTAAATTATCCAACGTTGTTGTCTGAGATCCAGCTCACTGCCTCACCTGCTGCTCCAGAAACAATTAAACCCTATGTTAAGGGCTTTTCAAGATTTTCCTCTAAACTGTGTCCCAGGATTTGTGGATGGCCCTTATGTTGATTTGGATTTTACCTTGAATGAGTAATGTTATCTGTATTATAGCTGTCACAGATGAAAAAACAACTTCTACAGATGAGTGAATCCATTTGTTGGTTTATGGATCCCAAATCCTCCAGGGCAACAAATCCATCTGTCATCTCTGAATGCCTGTGTTTTATTTGGTGCTGCGAGTCAGCTGACAGGTATTAAAATGCACATGGAAGTGGACAGATTTTTGCTGACTTCCTTGCAGAGGAGGCCCATGGGTGTTTTTATTCCAGCACATGCAATGAAATAACACAAAGTCAGGAAATCCATTCCTAGGGAATAGTACAAATTGTCTGAGCTAGTAAGACATCCATATTTGGTCCGTGGGCCTTTGACCCAACCATCTGCCCAGGTCACCCCAGCCCACTGCTTGATTCCTTTTCCTTGCTGCTCTATTCTTTCCAGCTGGATGCAGCTCAGGAAAACTGCATTTTGTGGGCCTGTCTCTTTTGTTCCCCTTCTCCTCACCTTTCTTGTTCTTTGTATTTACTGCTCCATTCTCAGTTCTTTGTTTATGCTCATGTACCTCGGGAGGAGCCAAACAAAAAGTTGCTGTTTAAAAACTAACCAGGGAGAAACACTGTTTCAGTAATGTGGCAATTTCTTTGTTGGTGATGTTGTCAACCAAGAGGAGTCCAGTTTCTGACATCTATTTAGCCAAAATGTGCTTATTTGGCAATTAAACCGTGCCCTTTAGATGAGTAGAAGTGAAGTTGTTTCCATGGGGCTTTAGACACCTACCTTAATTAGTTGCCATTCTAGAACGCTTCCTGGGATATCTCCAGATGCCGAGTCAAAGCAATTTAACTTGCTTCTTGCTCTGCATCACTGTCAGACGAGCCTGCTTTTCTCCACTGACTAAAAAGACTAAGTTAACTAAGCGAAGTATCTAAATTTGGGGTGAATTATCCCTATCTGATTAGCCCACACACAAACCAGCTCACCTCAGTTGCACTGCCTAGACTAAGAGCAAACTAATGCACTATCTGAAAAAGTTAAGAGCCCAGAGTGGCCAAGGTTTGAGAAAAAATCTGCAAGGCCACCGTTTTTTATAAATCTCTGCTGAATCAAGGCTGCTTGGGTACTACCCCAGGTCAATACCCGGAGTCCTGCAGAACCAGATGGAAAGAGGATTTCCTTCCTATGGAGAGAAGTTCACCCACAGTCAGGCAGGGACTGTGCATGCCCCTAATAAATCAAATTGCCACAAAGACTAGACTTTTCAGACCTTCTGTTTTTATCACTTCACCAGTTACTGTCCTTTCATGACTGAATTTTGAGAAGGAGAAAGGCCCAAATGACCCATTCAGAGATTTGCCCTTCTTTTCTTACCTTTAAACCCAAATGAGACACCCCCATTGTAAGAATAAAGGTTCTCTCTCCTGGTGTAGAATCCATCTCATCCCAACAATCCCAGCATTTACAGCCTCCTTATTACTGCTGGTTATTGTTTAAATAAAGCATGCATTCTGGTAAATAGCAATTGCTCAAACATAAGCAGCTCTAAAGGCAAGAAGTAACCCTTCCAGTCTCTAGATGAAGGATGATTTGAAATGAATTGATGTGTTCTGACTGGTGAGTCAAAATAATTCAGTTCCCCCCTCCCCACCCCTGCAGTGTTAAACCAAGTCAATTTTTTCAAACCATATTTGATATCTTATTGTTTATTTTCAGTCAGCAGACAGCAATTTTCAAGAACTGCTCTTGATATACAGCTCAGATATCTTACAGGTCACATGTCATTCAAGAAAGGTCAATGATTCATTTAAAGTTTCATCATTCTTCACATAAACAGGCAAACAGCATTTCATTCACAGTGCAGAATTTGTGGGGGTGATAGGCCCCTGTAGTAACAAAGTCTATGGACTCTTTTTCCCTGCCTAAGAAAGAGTAAATTCACATTATTATCATTACCTTATCATATATCTTGGATGCACTCCCAATGAAAGCATGTGCACCTAAACAGATTTTCATTTAGGGTCAATTCCAAGGAGTTTTTTAGATCTGCTCCTTGCCCTGATTTTTTCACATCATTTGTGAAATAAAATAAAATAATATTAACTGATTATACCTTCTTGGTTTGTTCAGTCAGAACACCTAGAGATAATTATTACAATTGAGCAAGAGGGATATATACATCATCAGCAACTGATTTATAACTGTTTGTTAGAATTTCATCAAGTCTTTTGCTGTTCTTGGTTCCTTTAGAAATGGTACTTTCAGTAGAAAATACACATTTAAAAACAAATTTCTTATATCCAAGCAATAATACCTGATTTAATTAAACCTGAAAGACTTTTAAGAAATAAGATGTAGTTTTCATAGGGTAAGTGATCTATTTTCTATTTCCTGTCTGTGCTGTCCTCAGTATAGCATTTCAAACTAGTAAATTCACTGAGTAGCCTTCATGAAATAAATAATAATGCCAGCTTCTCAGTCTGGGTCCAAATGAACCTGCCTAACCATCACCTTAAACCATTTTAATTGGTATTTTAGAAGCAAGTTTCTTATCAGGAGTGACAAAGCAGATCTAAAAAAAAAAGTAATAAAATAAGATAGTTTTAAAAAAACATTGCTGACTACTGATGTCATTCCAGTACCATTAAAGATCTCCAGATGCAGAATTGGAGCACGACATTCATCTGCTTTATCTGGGGCTTTTGGCATCAATGAGGCTGTACAGTGAGTGTAATTCTTGCACATCAGTGTATTGGTAGGCACCCACTGCATCTTCTGGAGTCTAAGCACTTTTCAACTTCTTGCTCCCCATCACCTGTGATTCTTCACACCAATGCAATCACTTGAAGGCAAGATAGGAGTCGAGAAAGTTTTGAGAATTACATCTTCTCTCTCATTAGCTGTTAAATGTCTCCACAAATCTGGTGGTTAGTGCGTACAAATTAGTGAGAGGCTGCTCTCAACTGCAGAAGTTTGCACTGTGCTCTGCACCAACTGATTATAAAGCAACAGTGTGAACAACAGAAGTTACAGAGGTGTTCAGTCAAAGACCTTGGCCCTGAACAATTCACACTGACAGTACAGAAGAGGAGTTAGCAGCAGCAGTCAAATTTTCCAAATTGTTTAGTAAATAACGCCTTCCAGTGAGAATAAGGAGCCCTTCTCATTGATACATGCTGAATCTTCCAGCTCCTGGTGCAAAAACTTAAGTCAATGTTTTTATTCTTGACTGTGTTTACATTATAGAACCAGATCATTGCTTGACACTCTCCACATCTCAGTTTTTCAAGCAATACATGCAAGAGAATAGTATCAGATCACAAAGCTGCTCTTTTAGTGTTGGATTCCTTAATATACTTAGAAGCCAGACACTTCCTAGGTATCATTTGATTTTACCATCACATGCACGTGTTCATGGAAAGGCAATTACAGAAACCAACACTTAGGTCTTGTCCCTGGAAGTTTTCTGAGTTAGCTGAGCATCTAAAGGGGAATAATTGGAGTATTTCCATTGGCTCATTGTGATGAGTTTCATCCCTAGGGAGTGGGGCTGATGTGTCTCCCATGATGGCCCTTGAACAAACCTGGTGGGATTTCATTTCTTGGTTATTGGGGTTCCTCAACTTATAATTGTACTTCTGTGCTCCTTTTCTGTGTGTGGAGATGAGCCCTTCACATCACACAACACAGAGGTGCAGTGCAATTCTTGCAACAGAGGTAGCATTTATCTCCCTGCATATGCACCCCAAATTGCTTAATTCTAGAGGAGCTAGAGCTGACTTGCACTTTGGCAATTATCCGGCTCAAGCCATGTATGAACTTCATTTGGGGAGGAAGGAACTTCTCCATTCATACTGGAAAGTGTTGGCAGGATAGACCCTTCAGTGAGAGGGAGAGAAAGCTGTTTGCATTTTGCAAACTGACAGTGAAAACGACTTTGCTAACTAGGAGCAGGATGAATTTGATAGACTGAACATCACACAGCAAAACATTTACTCTGCATGAAAGTGAAGTAAATTAAAATGCTTTGAAATAAGGCTTCTGTTTTTCAGAAAGTTCTTTTTAATTTTGGAAGCCAAAGTAAATTCCTCTTTGACGTTGCTATTACCTGGGAAGGAAGACAGCTTGTTGGGTAACTTGTCTTGGGGTAGGAAACCTCCTTCTTGACCTGTCATGGCTCTTTACAAGACATCTCAGTGCACCACTGAGTGTCTTGTGGGCAGAATTTTCTAACTGAAGGATTATAGGTATATGTGCATGAATAATTACCAACAAACTTTGCAAAATTTGATTGTTGACATTTTCCCACTGTTCAGTTTTACAGCAGTATTAAGGATGAACTACAGATTGCATTAAGGAGGTTGTTATCTAGTAGACCGTGGAAATACATGAAACTTTTGGCAGGTGGAAAGCAAATAATACAGCATCCCTTCACCAGAAAAAAACCCACCCAAACAAAAACCCAACAGAATAAGTCAGAAAAAATAATGTTGGGGACTTTCATGTAAGAGGAAGTTTTCTGGACACTAGATTACTTCAAAAGGATGCCACATGTTCCACAAACATCAGCAAGGACAAGGGCATTCACCCATCCCAGGGAGGAGTATGGAGCCTCACCAGAGTCCTTCCTGCCTTTCCAAAGAAAATGAAGCCTAACATTGGCTTAGCACCTTTCTGAAGGAGTTCCCCTCAACATCATGAAGGTCTTCCCTCTGATTGTGAATTTACCCGGTTTTTAGCATTTACAGTTAATGGTAAAAAACCAGAACATACACCTGAGGGTATTAAAGTGTTTTTCTCCAAGTTTGACCATTCTAGGTGGTCACAGTAGGACTCTGTCTTCATTCTTCTGCCTCAGCAAAACAAGCAGACCTTGAGTGAAGTTAAAATATTCACTGCTAGAACTTTTTCCTTGTAACTCTTCTTAGAATACAAACTAAACAGAAACCAGTAGCTGGGATCCTTAAATTTGATGCCGTATTATAGCACTCTGTCTCTATTCTTTTAGTCTCCTTTTACTTTCCTATATCCCATAATTCAGGCGGCCTAGGGACCAAACCAGCATCAGGAAACCCAAAGAGCACTTGCTGCCAACTACAGCTCTTGTCTGGGATGAAAAATTGAAGCTGTCTTGCTCTTGAGGGAGGATCTTTTAGTATTTTCTCCATTAAAAGTAGAGCTCACTATCCACTGGGATGGAGAATAGGGAGGTAAGGGAATATGTTCATCTCCAGCTGCAACATCAGAGTAACCAAGAGTCTGACCTACCCCAGCAAAAACATCTCGGTGAAAAGTCAAACAGGGCATCACCACCTGACCTCTGTGTTCAGAGGGTGGATTTATCACTCCCACAAAATTTTAATAAAGCAATAAATTACAGCCCTCTTAGATAAGCACTTAGAGCCAGGATTTGAAATGACAATACAGGATTGAAGGGCTTTCTGGGCCTTGTTATTGATCCATGTGCTGGCCAGTCAGTTAAGAATAATTTTCAGGACCCGGTTCGTTAAGCTTTGAATTTGCATCTGCACCCTAAATGTATGTGTGTATTTCTGTTTGTGTACAAATTGAGTGACAATGCAAATGACCACATACTGCACTTAAAGATCAGCTTTAATAGGCTTTTAAAATAATTCAAGTGTTCACTTGAATTTTGCACAAAGGACTGTGCACAGAACAAGTGACTGTTGTGCACCATCATAAGAAGGATGCACTTGATTAGTGAGAAATTTCAATTAAACTCATGTTTCACATCAGATGGCAATTAATGAAGCCTAGAAACAACACACAAAAGGATGTGTGTGTGTTAACAAACTCCTCCTGGTTTTTGATGGAGCTACTTTAAGTGTACTACTAATAGAGTTTAAATTGTTTTTTATTGCCAACCTGGCTTTTTTTTTACCGTTCAGATCCACTTGAAAAGCAAAGGAAAAAGTGATCTTGAGTTTCTTCATTTGCCATCAACCTGAAGTGATGTGAGAGAAAACAGAAGGGACACTGTGCAAGCTAAAGTCTAATGAAAGATTTTCTTAATTTTGTTTTCTCTTCTTTTCAGTTTAGGGCCTAATAATAAAAGAAGTATGAGCAAATATTTCCTTTACTCACTGGTGTTGTTCCTCCAACAATGGGGTTTTTTTTGGCAACCATCCATTGGGTACCAGCATACATAATTTCAAATTGTTGCTAAAAAAAGTTACACTCACACAAAGCAAACTCTCATAATTAGCAGAGTACTTAAGATTGGTGCTGGTGTAAAGGAGAGTGGAATTTGGCCCATAATAGGTCAAATGTGTAACCTGTCAGCCCAGATCAATAAGGATGAAGCTAGAATTTCTTGGTTTTGTGTTAGATCAGGTGGACTACAGAGCTCTGAGCCTCTGCTAACATATTTATGGTGTGTGCAACTACAGGCAACACACAAACAGTGAACAGCACCTATATTTAATTTTCTTGGCTCTGCAACTCTCTGAAAGTTCTTATTACAAGACCTTGCTTTATACTGCTCATAATTTTTTTTTAATGTAACCTGGTCTAGGGGAAAATTTCCATGCTAGATGTTTCTGCTGGCCATACATTTTGGGAACATTTCAGCTAAAATAGTTGAAGTGCTTCTGAGTGTGAAATTATGGGAAAATATACTCTGTTGCATGTAGGAAAATGTTCCTTTTTAGTAGTTTAGCAGGGAGATGTACCTTCACTGTGGTTTAAAGCACAGGACTGAAAATTAGGTGAGGTCTGCTCTGCCTTCAACAGAAAAATCTTAAATACGGCTACATTATAAGAATTTTTGTGAGCCAGTAGAATTTCCATAGATGAGGATATACAATAATTTCTACTTTAAAGGGCAAGGTCCTTTCTGAAACTGTGGAATAGGAGCAGGACATTCCTAGCAATTTCTTTCAGTGCTGCTGGAACAAGATCTGATGGATTTTTCCTCCAGTGTAATACATGGATTCAAGTCAATTGACTTGAGCATGCTGAGGGAAGTGAAGAGGGTATCCTGTAAGAAAAGCTGAAAGTTGTTCAAAGAAAGTATATTTGAGTAGGGAAAAAACTGGGAATAGACCAAGAAGGGAAATAATGGATGAGGTAAAGAGCTGAGGGATAGATAAAGATTATCCAGGCAAGGCAACCAGAAAAAGGACAGTGGTGCACAGCTGTGGACATGATCTTTCTTTCCCAGGCTGGAGGGTTGGTGTGCCTGCAATGCCCAGGAGCCAGAAAAGGAGGCTGTTCCTCAAAAAGGGAAGCTGTCCACCATTGTATCACAGAAGGTATTTTGGGTTCTTAGGAGAGGAAAGCTCCTGTCTCCTGCCTGATCTCAGCAAAGGTCTCACAGATCCTTCTTCCAAGACACTGCAGCTCCCAGTGCTGCAATCAGCCCCTGGAAATGTCTTAGCATGCTGCTTTTACCTTCCCCTATATGAAGACACATCAAACTGAAACCCACGTTCTTGTGTCCACCAGCACTTGGGCCTTCAGCAGGTATTCATGAAGTTATGGTGCAAAAAGCACTTCCCAGCCCACTCAGTTTTTAAATCACGCTGTGGACATCATTAACTATAGCTACTAGGAGCATTATGGTTGTGATTGACACCTGGAATCCTTGTCTCACTGATGGCACCATGATTCCTTCTGACAAAATTCTTGCTTGGAGTGAAAGGCATTTAAAACAGCATTTCATGCCAAAGTTGTGTATTAAAAATCTGTTTAGGTTGAAAAGCTGAATACCAATGAAGAAAATATGAGTATTAATTCAATCCCTACCTAGGAGACAAACTGCTGGGATTAATTGCTGTATGTAGGAATCATTGTAATGATTTATTCCCATGGAAGCTGAAGACACTCACTGAGTGGTGTCAGGGCTTCAAGAAGAGGAACACAGTGATGTGCCAAGCTGGAGGGTTCTCTTGCTGCCTTGGGATTGCATGTTGACGTGATGCTGCTCAGTAGCATCTGTGCCAGGCACCAAAGCACCTACACAGAGCATGGCAGCCACCACCTCTGCTCCACAGCACCTGGGGGACCTTTGCTAATGCCAAAACTTGTGCTGAGGTCCTGAGGACCTAAGAACAGGTTTTGACACCTGTAGATGGGAGGGTAACAGGAGTCCTCAAACTGGGTCTTGGCTTAGGCAAGTGGAGATGGGAAATTGGCAAGGAAAACAGGGTAGGAGGACACCCTTTTTTATTCTGTTCCAGGTCAAATTCGCATCAAACTTCCTCTGCAGCAGACAGAAAAATCACAGGTCTTGTACATATTCAAACAACCCTAAATAGAGGCAAGCAGGGTGATAATTCTTTCCTAAGGATGGGATGAGGATAATGTGTAGTAAACTAATCACAGGGTCACCCACAGAATGATGACAATAAAACACAATATTGACCAGCTGCTCCCTTTATGCTGAATGAGGCAGGGCTGCTGGGGAAGAAATTAGATTATTACTACAGACAGTGTCATGATGTGCTAGTGACCAGGACATGTTGGCTTTGGCATTTCCCAAACTTCAAGTGCAGTTTTTCAGACTCTTTCACATCATGGTGTACACATGCAGACACAAGTATGCAGTCATGTGTGTTCCCCTGCAGAAACCACCATATTAGAGAATTAATTCTAATTGTACCCATGCAGATAAAATGAGACTTTGTTCATGCTACCAACGCTGCCCAGTCAAAGACAGTTCTAAAAGAGTTTCAAGGTTTGCCTTTAGGTTCAAAGATGTTTTACTGTGTGCAAATCAACAAGATACTGTTGTGTATTCAGTAAACCCCTCACATTGCTAATAACCACAAGCAGAAAGGTGTGTTGCTGCAGCCCATTTACCTCAGTGTTTTTAAATATGGTACCAATGACCACACATTTGTGGTGGACCAATGCCCACCTCTCATAGATGAGCTTCTGATCTCTATGTTACATTTGGATTCCTGCATAGCTCCCTTTACCTAAATTTTTGGACTGGTGGCTTAAAGATAACTAGTCTGTTGTCACTATTGTTGTCTTCAAGAAAAGGTGCTTGAACATGTTTTGCTCCTGAGTCATATATTTTCTCCCAATGTGTACAGCTGACTGGAGTTCAGCAGAAACAGAGAGGAGAGACTAATCCAAAATAATGAAGACATTAAATATAGTTAAAAGTCACTCTGTTCCCAATTTATAAGGATGCTATGCTGAAGCAAAATTTTTAATTTAAAAAGAAAAAATTAATTCAATTAAAGCAGCTGCCTTCTTGTTTTAGTTCTGAGTTGCTTGAGCTTTTCACCAAATATACCAAAGCCTACATATAAACCTACATATGCACTCACAGGGAAAGTTTTCAACAGTGTATTACACACAAGAGCAAGCAGCAGATTGCCTAAGATTACCCCGACATCCTGGACCAGTCTTGGAGCAGTAATATCTTCATGTTTGCTGTCAAGGCCCGTCACCCCGGCTGACCAGCAGGGACGCCGAGGCAACCCACATTACTCAATCAACTTTAAGTGTTATAAATACTGAGGTCCATAAAAAAGTACAATGTAATGATGACTTAAACAAACCCAATTCATCATCCCAGCTGCACACATATCATTTCCCCCAGGGTGACCAACCAAGCAGCAGTGAATTCAACCCAGGCCAGATTCCTATTCCATTTCTCTTCATCAATTTGACTTTTGGGTTTACCTCCCTCCAAAGGAAAAGAAAAAATATCCCCTTAAAAATGAATAAAAATCCCTCAAATCAAATACATCTCAGCTGCTTGAGTCACCTTTTTGTTGTTGTTGTACTCGTGACCATGCATTTTGCCTCTAGTGATATAAAAGGAAACCCTTCAATTTAAAGGTCAAATGGGGGCCGTTTGTTTTAACCCAGTGAACCATGGCAATGGTATTCACATATATTATCTTTTGTCCTTCAACAGTTGTTAGACTTGTAGCCAGAGGGGAGGCTTGGCAGATTTGCTTGCACCGTTTTTTTATGACATAAAAAATACAAAATTTCTGCAGTTAAGTGTGCTTGATTGAGTAATATTCTGAAAATCAAATCGATATCAAATCTGATTTTCAGTCAGTGGTAAGGCACATTCACCAGCACTATTAAAGTTTATTAGTTTCATTTATTTAGAGAGGAAAAGTAGAGATTCACAATTCAGTGTGGTCTGTTCCCTCTCCTGCCTCCATCCTCTTCAATGCCTCCCCTTGATTTTGTTTCCTCTTTTGCTAATCACAGAAATGTCATGTAAAAACACAGCTAATTATCATTCCACCTTTCAATTCCCATGACATCACCCCAAATTCCCGCTTGTTTTTATTAAAGGTTTGCAATTACAGGATGGGCAGCTCAGGAAAACTAGATTAAAGAGAACTAGTACAACGTGCTGGTTAAAGCAAGGTTTCAGCTGCTTTTCATTTCCACACAACTGTGGGAGCAAACTGCTTCGCACAGTCTGGGATTAATAATTTTTTGTCTGGAATTTCTGTGCATGCCTTTTCTGCTGTTGAACCTGATGCTATTTTCTCCAAAGGTGGCTGCATTTTAAATCAGACTTTTTTTTTCAATAGGTACAGAAGAGCAGTTTGCAAAGTTTAGATCTTTTTCCATCCTGTTGAAATGGGATGAAAGGAATATGGTAATCAGTCGGGCTGGAAATCTGTAACTGGCATCAAAATTTGGCTTTGGCCTCTGCTTTTGTCCGCAATAAAATCAAAATGATTGGGATACTTCAGTACAAAGCTCCTTGTCCCAGAAGTTGCTCCAGTTTTTTTTCTTTAGGCAAAAAGTTGACTTGAGCTGAAGCTGAACCATTTCTTTGAAAATTTTTAATGAACTGATATCTTCAGGCAAATATCCCAGTTTGTTAAAATATTTATTTGTTAATGAACCTGAAAACAAATTCTGTTGACATCTTTTTCCCCAGGGATCATACAAACAAAATGATAGAATGAGATGGAAATAAAATAGAACTGTGGAAGAAACTTAGCTATTTGTTTTCATTAAAAATGCAGGGAGAAAATGCTAATTCATCTCTGGAGGTGCAAGACTCTGTTCCCTCTGTTTAGACTAAATGCTTCATAGCTAGGCTGTTCTTTACTCTGCATCTGCACAGTCTTTAGCACAAGACCAGGTCTTGACTCTGTCATCATACATTCACTGAAAATAATATAAATTTAGAGTGATACTGCAAATTGCTGCACTGTTTATTTTTGTCAGTGAGCTCTGTGTGTAAGATGGGTGAGACATAGTTTGGGGATAAGTTTTCAAGGGGCAGGAATTTAAATAGAATTTAAATGGGTTGTTCTTTCAGAGCCTGCACACTCCATTGACTTGCTTAGTTGTATTTTTAAATTTTCTCTTTTAATCCACATGGATGCAAATCAAAGCACTTGCTAGGAGATTTTTGGGTACCATATGAGCTTCAAAAGCTATTACTCTGGTTACCCTTAACTGCTTAGACAATAAAAACACAGTCTATTCAGACAGAAATTACATCAGTGCAGTAGAGTGGTGGTAGATGCCTGAGTTGTCCCTAAACATGAGGGAACCACAGAAATGATAATTTCTGAACTGGGGAAGTAAAAAGCATAAACTTCCTCAGGCAGGGCAGAGTTGCAAGTCCTGATGGACACACAGAACTGCCCAGGAGAGCAGACATGGACTGCCAGCCCTTTCTTGCCACCAGGGCTGGTCAGTTTGTAAATATTTCCATCACTGCATAATCCTGTCCCAGCAGCTGTCTCACCCTTGGCTTTGTACAACGGTGGGTTTATCAAGAAAGCAGGGCTAAGATTACACAACTGGTCTTTAACAAACAGCAAATGTGGCTCAATTCAAATGAATGAGGAACGTGACATTGCAAAAAACTCGATACCAGTGTGATATCATACCTGCCTCGTGGGGTGTATGCTGCACTTCACAATGTAAATCTTGTAATAAATACTCTTAAATAACTGTTTGCACCTTACGGAAATGTTGCAAGTTACTCAATTTCAGGTTGAAGTTCCCTGTCTTTGTTGTTCTGGCTAATAATTGTCATAATGCCCAAATTCTGATGGGCATTGCTCCTATATCTCCTATTGAGATCTGGCACCCATTTTTGGATCCAACTGCCAGGCTGAAAAAATTTTCAGGAGAAAAGTCGGAATTTATCTGGTAGAGCTCAAAATTTCTAACTGTTGAGTAAATTAGTGGGGCTTTTTTAATTGACCTTGGAATAAAAAATAAACTAAGAGGGGTGAGATGTGCTTTGACAGGGTTTGTGTCATTCCTGTGTGTATTTTTCTTTCATGCCATTTATTTTTCACTTTATCTAGATTTTCTCATTCCCTGAGTATCAGGTAACTCTCAGTGCTTCTGTATGATCTGGGCAGTTCAGCTGATATATTCTCCCTTGAGGTGTGCACACTGCAGTTTGTACCAATACAACATTTTTAAGTATTGCAAAAACGGGTGAGCTAATCTGGCAGCCTGCTCACTATCTGACATTTCTAGTTCTGCTATATGACCCAGCCTCTGTATTGTTTGCACAATTCCTTAACTGATCTCCTCCTCAGCACTCTGCCCATCCATTCCTTTTGGTTATCAACCTCTGCTCCTGTGAGAAGACAGATACACTGGAAAAATACTTTAAAAAGTCAAATTTCCTTAGGCACTATCTCAAATGGGGCCATTATTTGTAGTATTGGTGTATCCTTCACTGTGTTTCACCCTCTCAGAAGAGTGAGTTTGCATGGGAAATTATTGTCTTGAAACCAGATCGTCCTTTACATTCTTTAATCCTCCATGATTTTTCATTTGCTTGGATATTGCAAGACTCCTCTTGCTGTAGAGCTGCTATGTTTATTCTTTAAGAATGCTGATCTTCCCCAGACTTATACAGTACATGCATTACCATTTCGTCCTTCATCAGTTCTTGGACTCATAGCCAGAGGCAAAGATGTTAGGATTTGCTTGAGCTGAGCAATACAATATTTTTGTTCAGCTGTGAAGTTGATTAATAATTTGGAAATTAAATCAATATTTTCTTTGATTTTCATTACAGTGGGGTTTGCATATAAACCTTTTGTACTGGCATTCCCAGCCTGGGTAGGGAAACACAGTCAGACTAATGTAACAGATTTGGGATCATCTTCTTCATGACATTGCAAAAATTTAGTGAAACTCTAAGGAGAAGCAGATGGATGATAGTTTTTGCTGCTTAACTTCCTTGATAATTCTTGATTGTCAAAGCAGATAAGGTTTGGAATGCCTGCAGTTTGTAGTGCCAAGTACAAGTTAATTTACACACTACAAAATTACTGACCCCCTTTTTATCAGACAGTTTGGATCCTTTAGGTAGTCATATGAAAAACAGAGCTCCAAGATACTGTGTCTTTTGATGGATAATGAAAACTGATTTTCAGAGTCAATGAGTGCTCTGATTGTTCAGCAACAAAAAACCCACCATGTAACTTTACCCGGGGAAGAAAATGTTTTAAGAAGTGAGAACCAAACTTCATCGAAGTAGATGGGAAGACTGAAAATTGCAAGGCCTTGTAGTAAAGTCCTATGTACTTAATTCAAGTTAAATAGGATTTGCAGCTTTGCCTTGAAATTCTTGCTGTTGTAATTTACGCAGTAAACTTTCTCCAATGGAAATGTCTTTCTGATTTTGAATCTGACAGTAATTCCCCAACAACAACCAAAGCTGGGACAGTCAAAAAGGAAAATTTCTGCTGCTTAAAGTGGTGGATTTTTGTTCCTGTTGGCATTTGGTGGCTTCAGAAATGTGCTGTTTCTGAGTATATCACAATAAGCATTAGAGAAAAATTGCAGTGTACCTTATGTAGTTGTCAAAGAGAGTTTACTGCAGTCATTAAATCTCTCTGAAGGAGGCAAGATTAGGATGCAAGATGTACAGTCAGTCTCTGACACGATTGACAACACTTACACCCAACTCTGATCTTATTTGACTTCTGTTTATGTGGCATTCAGTGTAATTTAAGTCTATATTCAGGCTTCAAATGTATCAGATTACCAGAAATCTATTAAAATCAGTAGCCAGTCTTTTGATTTTTCAGTCTCAACTTTAATAAAGGTACTGCTTCCTCAGTCACCAGTGTTCTGAAGTAGGACATGGAGTTCAGGAATGAAATCTTCAGCTTAAAAAAATTGAGGTGGATTTCGGGAAATAAGCCTAGAGCTGCCTTTACACCATGATGCTCTGCCCTTCCACTTCTCACCCACTTCTGCAAAACTACATTTAAACATGGGATTTGAAAGTTTTAGGCCTAAAATCATGTTTCAGCTGTTCTCCACGTACATGTTGGAACTCAATCTAAGGGATTAATTGAAGCCATGCTATACTTCCTCCAGACGACTTTGATTTAGTAGACCAGGTCTCTACCTGTTGTTTATGCAACATATGTAATTTTATATAAAAGTATGTAAATTGCCCCTGTAGCTCAATGGATGCTTTAAAAAAATGGAGGGAGTCCAGAGCAATCAACAAAATCCAGTTCCAGAGTGCTCCTGAACCCAGCTATGAACAACATCATCATGCAGATCAGCATCCCTTAGTCAACTGATAAAACCTTTTAAGAAACAGAATTTAAACTAAGTTAATCAGGCTTGGGCTGAGGTAATTCAGCAGCCCAAGATGCTCAATTGTACTTGTTTTTGTGAAACCACAACCAGCTGAAATGGTTACTATCTCCAGACACTTCAGAGGCCAGAGCTAAGGACAGAATGAGCAGTATTTCTGATGTTTCACCACAACATGCTGAGAAGCAGCTGAGGCAACACATTGTTTAATAACTTTATTCCATAATATTCCACTGGATCCCTAAAATTAATTCCATATATCTGCCCATGTTCAATTATCTCTGTCTTGGCCAGGAGGCCCCCCCATTGTCAGCTGTGCTTTTCTTTTATCCCATTGTGTCTTTGGCTGGAACAGTGGCACCAGTCTCACCCACCAGACACTACTTACCTTTAAAAGCTGCAGTGTTATGTCCACACTGCCCTTTCCTCATCTCTCCAGGAATCTGCTGCACTCTTGAAGGCTCTGGCCATGTAGTAAACAACCCAGTTGACGGTTCAATGACTTTAGTTACTACCAGCTGCAAGTAGACTTCGCTAGAGGCCCACCCAGGAGTTCTAGGTACAGTCTTAAAGCTTAGGGAGAATAAAAAATGAAAGCAGATGTGTTCTACTTCTATTTCTCAGGCTCTGATCCTGCAAAGTGACCACTGAGACCCTCCAAAAGGGTAACTGCCCAAAGCACAAGGATTAACCTTGCTAAGGTCGCTGCTGTGTTGGGTCCTTTTTGGTTTTTTGCCTTGTCCAGAGGAGATTTGAGGGTCAGAACTCTTGTCCCTTCTCTGGTTCAAGTCGCAGCAGCTGAGAGAGCTCCTTGTTGTAACCCCCACATTCATGTGAGATGATGGCTCACACCAAGAGCAGCCAGAGGACTGAGGATATTCATTTTTAAGGGCAAAGGTGGCACTTTTGCATGTGTTCATGCAGAATCAAGCACTTCAGGGCTCTAGTCCCGAATGAGATTTCCAAGTTATGTTGTAGTACAGACAAACAATAATAGTAGAGAATGGGTATGGGTAAGGGGAGGAGGGGAAGTTATGATTAATTTTTATCAGACTTCCTTCTCCTTTCCACAGAGCAGTTCAATGTGAAGTCAAAGTTCATTGACACATTCTCTGTAGTAGGTGGGATGATTGTTTTATATTAGCCATTGACTTGGCCTGCATTGATCCTTGAGAATGTATCGCACAAATCATTTTGCACTAAACTGCTGAATCGATGAAGAAATCTCCTGGAAAATTTATATTAAAAGTCGCTGTTTGCCTAAATGAGTTCCCTGTGCCCCATATTGAATATTTTGCTGATGAATTGAATGAGTTTAAATTTGAACATTGCAGACCCATTAAAGAATGAATTCTTAAATCAACTTCTGCCATTTATGATTGAAATGAGATTTCCCCTGCAATAGACTAGCTGTTATATAAATCAGTTGTGCATTTTATACTGTTCCATAAACAAGATATAATTCTTTTAAATACACAACAGGTGCCTTAAATCTTTTGATGCATCTTGTATTTATCTGATGTTGATATTAGTATATTTACATCAGGTAACGAACATGGGTTTATAATAGAATATAGTTTCTGAAGGTTAAAGAAGCCATAATCTTTGTTCTTAAATGCAACTGAGTTTTCAGGGGTTATACTCTACATCAATGCTCACAGCTGAGATCTAAATTTAATCTAAAATAAATAATTGTCCCTTGCACTATAAAAAAGCAAACCATCTTGAGTAAGATTATGATTAGAGGAAATTTGATTTTTAGTATGACATAGAGGAACATTTTTCCTGCTATCTAGTTTTTAATATTGAAGTGAATAGTTGAATTTCTTTCCTTTCCACTCAGACTCTCTGCACCTTAGGTGACCTCTACTTTCTGGCTCAGGTAAATGACTCAAGCTGGTACCAAAATACTTTATGCACTGGTCCAGTTTTGCAGTTACCCCAAATGCAAGATTTCCACTGACAGTTTGCTGGAGCAACCGGTGTCAGAGAAGTGGTTCTTCACTTTTTCCACAAATAACAGCTTTTTACATAAATCATGTCAATTTTGAAAGGTGGTTGTTTCTTCTCAAGCCAAATGAAGTCACTGCTGGAGTCAGACTTGATCTTTGATGGCCTGGGATGTTCCCTGTGTTTCAGAGCTTGGGTCAGGTGGGTCCCAGAAGGGCAGTAAGCACCAAATTGCTGTCCTCTTCCTCAGAGAACACACCAAAGGGGGCATAAACTGAGACTAGAAGGGTCACACCAGGAGCTGGAGCAAATCAATGCATTTTATATGGTATCTAGGAATGGTGCCAATGTGGTCTCTGTGTACTCAGCAACTTATGGATAGACAAAAATTCCCAAGACATCCCCAGTAAAATGGGGATGGAGCTTCAAAAAGCTACAAGAAAGGAGCAGCAGCTGCATTGTGGATTAGCAGATAGGCAGGTCTGGAGGTTAATTCAACATTGCTCTGTTCCTACCTTAGATAATGTGGCATTTAGAAATGTTCATAGTCTGACACAGGAAAAAGAATTCCAGTCCCAGAGAAGGGACCATAAAGAACATTGGAAATCCGATAAAACCTGGAAGCCTAATGAGCAATGCATATTTTCACCATTTCTTCACTGGTGTTGCCTCAAACACAGCCTACAAGGTGGTTCAGAGCTCTGATGCACAGATGGGCCTCCAGTCAACCCTCCTTCAATGCTCATCCTTCAATGCTCATCCTCCTCTTCCTCTGCCCCACGGCTGAGCACACACTGGAGTTGCCCTGAGGGCTCACCCACACATTATGTCCCTGATGACAAGCTAAAGTCAAACTTTAGGGTGTGCTGCAGCCGCTTCTCCTCAGTTTGGGTTTGACTTTTTTCCTACAAGCAAGACCCTTTCCTTAGCCAAGCATGAAGGGATGGTACAAGGTACTGTGACTGTCCTCTGAGAAAGAAAATCTTCCTTTTTTTCATCCCATTCTTGCCAGCAACAGAATTCAGAAGCAGCTTCCAAAGTAAAGAGATCTTTAAATCAGAGGTGTTGCAGGAGGGCTGGAATAGCTCACTTTAACCAGGCTGTAAAATCTCACTATTGAGGCTGTAGTATCAGCTTCATCCCATGGCTTCTAATGTTTTCATGGCTCTGTGGGACTCTCTCATCCAAGGACAAGCATCAAGGGTTTTATAACTATCAGTTGATCATTTCTGCTAAAGTAGGGGAGGTGGATTCTCAGCGAGATAACAAAGGTGTTATCTCTGTCCAGGGAGGATATAAAGGATATTGGGAAGATAACATCTAATTGAAGATTCAATTTTCCAAGTGTCAAATTGTTTTGATGACTAATTGATTTACATAGACTGAATTCCTTCACAGAGCAAGTATTTTTTAGATCTTGCTCCCTGTCTTCTTCTGTGGCAGCACATAGGAATTGCTGTTAACTTCCTTAAAAATAAAAGAAACAGTCTGGGATTGGCATGGGAGATGTTACTGAGTTTTAGCCCTTTGTCTTCTAGACATAGACACAGTAGGTTGCTAATGTCAGTAAAGGTGTGATTCAGGGATCCAAGCCCAAAACTAGGTGACAGAAAAGGTCAGGATCTAATTGCTCAGCCTTGGTGCTGAGAGACCAAGGAAAGGAAGAAAACACAATGGCCTCAGGAAAAGCTGTTGCACAAGACCTCTTTGGCTGAGTTTAAAAGAGGGATAATGGTGTTTACTTGCTGTCCTCAGAGGGATGTTGTGAGAATTAATTAGCTAATGTTGGCAAAGTGCTGTGAAGGTCAAAAATAATATGTAGTGAGAATGCAGGATGAAGTGGTATGGAAGATTAATTGGGATACATTTAGAATAGCTTTAAAAGCGAGATGTGGCAAAACCATCAGTGAGTCCTGTTCTAGTGAAGCTTTTTTGCACCCACCTCAACAAGTTGTTCTGCTTTTAGTGACAGCATTTTCAAAGCAGTTCCAGCAAAGTCTTTTTAACAGGAATTCACTTTCAAATCCCTCTGCTGGTAACACCAGGCCACTTTTCAAAGGTCTGGGCACAGAGGCATTTCTTCTCTCTCCATGTCTTTCATCCTTATCTTTTAATTCCTCAGGGCTGATTGATGGCGTGCTTTTCCAGAAGGACTCGGTGCTGAGAGCATCACTGGCACTCCCAGGATTTGGGTCCAGTGTCCTGCTCATCTCCCACCTCCCAAGAGAATTCCCAGTCTCAAAATGTTTCTCTGGGATGACTGAAACGGAGAAACATTCTCTATAATTAAAGAAATTATATAATTATGATACTAAGGAAATTTCACCCTATAGGTGCAAAAGTAATTTTAAAATGTTGATTTACTTTTTCACTGAACATGTTGGGACCATACTAATGGTCAGACAGGGAATTTTCATGTATGTGTTTTATCAGGCAGGACCAGTGTGTTTTAGTTTTTGACATTTTAATTTTCATCTTCTTCATCTTATTCTCACTAAAATATTCATGTTTGGGTATCACCTCTGTCAAAAGGTTATTTCTATTGTCGTCATTGTAGAGGATTTAATTGAAATATTTGGATTCTTCACAAATTTTTAAATGTAATTTCATCTATTGATAAGAATAAATGGTATGCTATTAACATGCACAAAAATTTAGTTTCATAGGGTTTAATTTATCTTCAAAAGAACACTTTTCTTCAAAATAATGAAACAAATATTTTCAAAATTTTATTAAAAATTTATAAAATCTTTTCCATTAAGTTTTCCAGCTGCAGTTTCCAGCTACTTCAGCTGCAGTGAGCAAATCGAGGTGCCTGTCCCACTCATGTTTGTAAATTGTTGTTTATACTTCATCTTATGTATTTTAGTTCAGATTATACATTTTCCTTCTGGTTCCATTTTTTGATACTCTTTTGTAGTGGATAAAATGCCAGAGCAGGGTAACCACAATCGTGTCTCAGTGTGACACTGTCCCCTGTCACACAAAATACAAGTCTGTAAGTATGAAGAAAATTTTCTGGTGCATTTTCAGAGTGCTAAGGAAGCAAGAGCAAGTCTTTTGAGAGGCGTGGCTGGCAGATAATTGCTATCACAGAATAAACTCTGTATGTGTCCTTTTGCCATCTAATATTTTAAATTACTTTACATATACAGAACATTTGAGTCTAATTGGATGAAGGATCTTAATTCCTGTTACAAAAAAAAATACTGTTAAATTGATATTACTTCATTGATTTTAATAAAGCCTTTGAAGATCTGAGAACAAAGGGTCCTATTGGTTCTTTAATTAGTAAAGGATTTATTCAATAAGTTATCGGACAAGTTAATTTACAGGACTTAATTTTGCTATTGAAAGGTTTAGCCACCTTCCCTCCAAAATTGGGACGATGGACCATTCCAATACTGTGAAGGTGATGACCTTGTGATAACCCGTGTGTTCATCAGTCAAATTACTGTCCCCAGTAATGATAATGCCAAAGCTCTGGAACACTGGGGCAGCTAATCTGTATTCAAATTACACTCAATGAAACAGCAAGCACAATTCGAGTAATAACTCACTAGCACTGAGAGGTGAAGGGAGATGTTCAGACCCCTTCATGCAGATTGGACATTATCATACATTTCTTAGGTGTTGGACAGGTCTGCATGAGAGGGTTGTTAATGAAAATATCAATCAAAAACTCTGCTGACTTAATGGTCAATTTAAATTAATTAATTGGAAAGGAAAAAGTTGAGAAGGACAGCATTGATTGTTTAGCTGGAAGCAGTGGGCAGGCTCGCAGAACAAGATTGCCCAAATAAGACCACAATTCCTATGTCAGCTGATGCTTTGTGTAAAATCTTGTGCTTGAAAAGATGGGGAAAATTGTAGGATGCTGTAATTGGAAGATTTAGATACTTTGAGTCGTGGTTTGGTGGGTTTGGGATGGGGTGCTGAACATAAAGGTGTGATACCAGCCTTGAGAAGGGAACCTGCAGGAGCAGAAGTGAGGCACTGTGCACCAGCTGAGGATTTGACCCTCACTCCAGTGCCACATGCAGGAATTCTTTCATTCATGCACTGTTTTTCACCCTCACAACTCACACTTTCTAGCTCAGAACAGGTTTTTAAGTTGTCCCTAAAAGCCTGAATCTCTGGAGGTCAAGGGAGGATTCCTTTTTATTTGGGAGAGAGAGATTTTCAGCCTTCATCTGCAAGGGGGCTCCTCATAAATAAATTGTGTATCAAGAAAATATTTAATTCCTGGAAGCATCTGTAAGAATTTTCTTATTAATATGAAAGGCAGTAAGTGTTTTGGGAAACTGTGTAAAGTATTTGGGATGAATAAAATATCAAACTTATATTTTTATTGTGTACTTTGAAAATAAATGCTTTAGATGAAGATACTTTCTATATGTATGTCTATATTTATATCTATCTTTATAATGAAATATCAGCAAAATCTTTGAAGACAAAAATGTCCATAGTATTCTAAAATGCATTTTGCTTCTTGCATAAGAAAAGGCTGTAGTAATTTAGTATAGGAATAGGCTAAAGCTTGAAATTAAATCAAATCCTTATACCAGATTCCTGTGTTTTGAACCCAAAACTCAACATTGCTTTTTAATTTAGTGTTAAGGAAATACAGCAAGATTTGCTAAATTCATGATATTTCATCTGTCTGCAGCACAATACAAACTTTCTGCCAGCTGAACTGGGTTGTAGTGTGGGTGCAGTCTAAGATCTGAGCATCCAAAATATTTTTGGAGACCCTGTAAAATTCAAAAGTGTTACTCCGGAAGATTTTAATGCTTTTTTTTTTAACACTTTTTTTTTTCTTCAGCCAACTATTTTGTTTTGGTTTTAATTTTTTTCCTAATTCTGTTATTTCTAAATCACACATTGGCATTTGCCTCAGAGCAGAATACAAATATTAACCCTGTGTATAATGCAGGGGGAAGTAAATATGATATGTAAAATGAAATGCAGATGCAGCAGCTTTACTGTGGAAAGCATCAGAGAGGCAGCACTAGGGTTGGTTCTAATGTTGTTTTTATCATTCTTTTTATTATCACAGAAAGGATGGGAACAGAAAATTGGCTTAATGAGACAGAAAGGAAGCAAAATAAAACAATTAGCCCCATTAAAAAAACATGGTGATTATACATTTAAGTAAATGATAACAAGTGGAGAAGTACCTGGTACATTATTAGGGAAATGAAGAGACTGCACTGACTTTTTATTCCTTCTTTTCCTTTTCATCATATTCTTTCCCCAAGGCAGTATTAAATTGATAATAAAGAACTCAAATGAACATATTTGTAATTAAATGTAACTCGGTCCTCAGCAGACTTCAGGGGAAGGTCTCCAACCAGATTTCATTCCTGACTTCTAGAAAATGCTTAGCATAATGCATACACAATAGATCAGGGCTGCACTGTTACTGAATATGCTGCAAAGAAAATTTATAAAGGCTCAAAACGACCAAACAAGCCATGGCTGTGTCAGGACAATGTCCCAGAGTAAATCTTGTTTAACTTCGGGAGCCGAGTCATGTTTTCAGCTCTCTCCAGCAGCTACCACTCACCTTTTCAGAGCTATCTCAGAGAATATTTCACCCAGGCCCCGAGGGGAGCAGGTGAGAACAGCAGGGACACAGGAAGGGCAAACAGCCCACCAGGCAAAGCCCAGGGTGGCACAGCCCTCTCAGCAGAGCAGCTCAGCTCAGCCCAGACCTGATGATTCTGCACTTCACAGATGTGCCTGGCTGAGCTGCCTTCTTTCTTGCTGGACTGTGTTAATGTAATGGCTGTACAGCTCAAATGCAATCTCAACAAATGGTGTTGCTGTTTGCAAACTCTCTGGCTTTGCTTTCAGATCTGATCCCCCACCAAAGTCACCCGGTGTGTCTTTGACTCTTCACCACTCTGAGAGCAGCTCAACGCCTCTGGGCGTGGCTCTGTCACCTGAAAATTCAACCAGCACAACCCTTCCACACAGCTGTGGCTGTATTCCTATGGGATTATCCAGCAGCTCTAGAAGATCTTTGTCTAGAGGTGTATTGAGGTCCTTTATTGCAGTTGTACCTAAGTCTGCCCCCTATTCTGTTATGCTGGTGTACTTGGAGGAGCACATTTGTGTAGGGATTGACCCTATGCCAAAGTACACCCATGAAGAGTAGGGCAGAAAATGTGTGGAAAATACAGCTACTGGTGACTTTATCTCAGCCCTGCCTCAGTTTTCTCATTTAGGAGCTAAAGATAATAACCAGACACCAGGAAGTTTTCATTTCCAATCCCGACACTGATTCTTTTTGTGGTTTTGGACAAGCTACTTAGACTGACCACATCATTTCATCGTGTCCAGTGTCCAGAAGGGAACAGCAACATCCACTGCATTCAATCTTTGTAGATGTCCAGATCTCTTCCCAGCACTAACTTTCCTGTGTGCAGCATGAGGATTGGGGAAATCCACCCCAGCATTGCCTGGCACTGTCTTGCTTGGGGGAATGGATTCCCAAGCATGTCCCAGGAGCTTTGAGGTTGAATAAATTCTGATTGTCTGGGGGATCTAGTGTTAAAGGCTGGATTTTCCTCTTGGCCTGAGGGTAATGCAAAAATGTGTATGAACTATTTTTAGCTGGGCTATAAAGCGAGAAATAAGCTATCAGAGAATATAATTAAAACAGAACCACCATGCTAAATTTGGGGACTAGATATAGATTACTATACCTTGTAATTAATCAACCTGAGTAAAGCCATCCTCGAGTAGAATTGCATGAACCATTTTGTTCTCCTACTGGCTCTGGGTAACAGGTTCTGAGAGGAGTATTTGTGAAGGGCAAAGGGGTGCCACGGCTGCAGTAAGTCAGGAAATGGCCTTGAGCACTACTGGAGATGCTGGGGGTCCCAGACTAGCAGGGAATCAGCCTCGTGGCTCTGTCAGCCTGGCTCTAAGGCCAGCCCCAGCCTGTGCCACAGTGAAATAGGACTGGAGCCTTTCACAGCCTTAGAATTTCCCAGCACAGAAAGCAAAGCAGGCACAGAAGTTGTTAAAAAAATGATGGCCTTCTCTATGCAAGTGTATCAGGACCTGGCCATGAGCAGAAAGTATTAGTACTATTTTATTTTCTTATGAATAACAATAAAATATTACACTGACTGCAAGCTTGATGTGAGAGCTAGTAATAATATTGCTCTTGTAGTATTTAGTTTGCTTGAATATTCTCTTGACTCCAGATGGATTTTAATTTTGTGTATGGTAGCTACACAGTGTGCACGTAAAAGCTTTAATAAATCTGCTTGTTCAAACTGAAATAGGCATTTTGTATTATGAGATTGTCTTGCTCCAAAACAAATCCATATGATTAGAGTAGTGGATTTAACTAATTGTCCTCCAAGCAGCTCCTATGGGAAAACAAAATGTTGTCTATGTTAACAGTGCCTCAAAGAGGGATCAGTCAGGATCAGCAAAAACATGGTATCACATGCTGTAGTATTGTGTTGTTTACCAGATGGCAGGAGGATAATTACCATAAAATCATTATCACTTGCTTTAGGGTAAGTACCATCATAAAAGCTGATATCTGAACTGAGCACCAAATCCCAACATGTAACTACTGATGAATTTCTAGAGAAATGCAGAATCTCAAGAATCAAGATCTGGATTTCACTCTGGTTGAGAGTCTGAAGTGTGAGGGTTCTATTATCCAGAAAACTCCTTATTCAGCTGTTCATGCGAGATACTAATCTGATAGATGATTTTCAGAGACTTCTATTCTATTCTATTCTATTCTATTCTATTCTATTCTATTCTATTCTATTCTATTCTATTCTATTCTATTCTATTCTATTCTATTCTATTCTATTCTATTCTATTCCATTCCATCCCATCCCATCCCATCCCATCCCATTCCATTCCATTCCATTCTTCTTCTCTAGATCCTGACAATACCTAGTACTATTGGCAGGAATATTAATTGGGTTATTACAATTTATAATAACGCATACAACATGTTGCTGAAAACCTGAGAACAAATAATAAAGCAGTTCAGACTCTGGAAATGCCTCTCAGGCTGTGAGGCAAGCCTGGGGCTAGCTGAGGTGCAGATGTTCATGTGGTGTCTCTTTAAAAGCAGGTGATTTAAAGGCACGATACCAGCCCTCAGTGCTTCAGTTTTTCACCGTGAAACTGTGTGAATCTTGACATGGGGAGACCTTGATAGCAGAGAAGCTGGGTGATTCCTCCTACCAGCTCAAGTGCTTGTTTTTAGGAGGAAGAAGGTAGAAACATAGCTGGAATGATTGCTCCAGGACCACTGGCTCTGGGAAAGGTTGTTTTACCTAGTTTAGAAAGAGTCCAGATCTTAAATTTACTTTATTTGGCCCTTATCATTGAGTGATGCAAATAAGTGTCAGGGCTCTGGAAGGCTGGTTTTCATTAATGGCATAATTATAGGCAAGGAAAACAGATGGAGGCACTGCTAGCAAGAAATTCTGTGGCACCACAGTGAGAATTGCCTGACCAATGTTAGAGCTCTGTGATGAGGATGTGGGGTTGCACAGATACAGCATAACTGCAAAATCCTGAAAGAACCAGCCAGAAACGCTCAGGGTGGCTGCAGAGATGATTAACAGAGACTTCTGCAGCTTTGACCCCACTGCAGGCCAGCACAGTGGTGTTGTTAAACTCTGTGGTCTCTACCCATGGGACCTACACTCAAAATTCTGTGATCCTGTTCCTTAAATGAAAAGGCTAAAAAAAGGTAGGGATAACACTGTCTGCTATGTTTAGTTTGTACATAACCTCAGGAAATGAGTCTCCAGGTCTATTAAAGTGCCACTTCTGATCACTCTGGTTCTTCAGGGAAGGTTTTATAAAGGATGTGAGTACTTAAATTTCACTGAGATTTGTGAGTGTCATGTTGTGATACTCCTTTGAAGCTGCCTGCCCGCGTTCAACTAAAACTGCAGAGAAAAGCCAAAGTACAAGCTTTTGATTTTGCAGATTGGTACTGTAGACAATTGGCCATTTGTGGGTCACTTAGCATACTCTGGAACAGAGCAGGCAAAGCCAGTGTCTAACACACTCTGGCATTAAATGCTTGAAGACCACTGAAGCAGATAGCAATTCTCTAGTAAAATTTTTCCAAATTAGGTTTTTTTTGTATGTTATCACTGTCAGAAGAGGAAGAGCTGACATTTCTGGTTTTTTTCCTGAGTCAGTCATTACTTACATTTCTTAATATGAAGGCTTGCTCCACCTTGCCTGTCACAATGTTATGTCCCTGTGTCATCGTTTCTCTGATTTTCCTTTGCTCTACAGTACCTACAAGTAGCTGCTGTGCCCAAACTGCATCGCTGGCTGTCAAACCAGTGGCTTCACTCAGGACCTCTCTGGGCCATAAATGAGTGAAGAGCAATGAAGGCAAGTTCCAGGCAGCAGGAGTCTAGCCAAAAAGTTAATGCTAAATACTGGAGAGCACCTAAACACTGAAGGCAAAGCCATGGCAAAGCTACCCTGGCATCTGGGGTGAGATGGCAATTTCTGGTCTGGAGGGCTGGAACTCGTCTCTCCGTTTGTAGTCAGTGGAGAAAGAGACACGATGAGAGCTGATGTTTGCACAGTTGAAGATGGACTTTCCTCTCCACTGACCAAACACCTGGCAGCTCTGGAGTGCCCTGAAGGACCAACTCAGCAACAGAGTCCCAGCTCCAAAAACCTCAGGCAGTGTTGGAGATTCCCTCCCAGAGACACCCCAATGTCCTATTTGGGAACGCTCTCTGCACAGAGAAATAATTTGCCCTGCCAGTTTTCATCACTGGTGGTTACCAAGTGGGTCATTAATATGCTGTGTAATTCCAGCCTAACTATTCTAATGTACATTGATTTCATCTTATGTGGGGAAAAGAGCTCATTGCTTATTATTGCCTCCATGGCAAAGGCCACTCTCAAACAGCTGAGAGGAGTTAGCAGCATTTGCTGGAAATGGGGCACGGTCTCTGAACCCTTTAGAGCAGAGCCCTGGGACACCAGAGGCTCCTCTGCTGTGGGGAGAGATGATCCAGTCCCTTAATCATCTTCACAGACCTTTGCTGGATTCTCTCCAGTCTGTCCATGTCTCTCTTGCCCTGAGGAGCCCAGAACTGGACATGGTGCTCCAGGTGTGGCTTCACCAACACCGAATAAAGGGGAAGGATCAACTCCCTCCACCTGCTGTCAATACATTTTCTTTTCCACTGTCCAGTGGTGGGTGCAGGTGCTGAGAAGATTTTGTTTGGCTGTCACCAATGGCATAAATTCTCCCGTGACTTTGCCACAGCTGCTGAAAGAAACCAATACTGCAGCTGGAAATCACCTCTGGGATACAGATCAAGAGAGTTGTGCATGCAAGGACAACAATAGAACACCATTTTGTGGGTCGTGAATATTTCTTTTCCACCAAGTTATTGTCCCACCATTGGCTTCCCCGTGAAAAAATCTTATTTTATTTATTTTTATTTACTTCATATCAGCTGTTGCTGTTGGGAAATTTTTTTCTAAGCCCTTCTTTGTGGAGCTCATTCATAAACAGACCTTCAGGTTTTTAAAGAGATATTTCATATCCCTGTGTAACACCTTACATGGACTTTGGGAGCTCCCTGAATTTTGTTGAGGGTGGAAGAAGTCAGGACTGTGGGTGCTGTGAACTTTTCAGCCCCATTCAAAGACTGCATGTGTGACTGTGTTCAGGTCACCTCCATCTGCCACCCCCTGCTCTGCCAGGCTGGGTGAGACCAGGCAACCTCCCCAGGGACACTTTTTGGGTGGAGAGGTCAGCCCACATGGGTGGGCACACAGCCCTGCTGGCTTGCCACCCACATCTTACTGCTCTTCAGACGTGCTGAAAGAGTCTCCATGTCAAAAATGTCTTTAAACATCCACAGAAAACCACAGAGACATACAAAATAGAAGTAATGTTGCCAGACTATGTACTGAAAAATAACCAGGATGGCCTTTGCAGGGCTTTTGACCTTGCAGGTCCTTCTGTGAGCATGGCCCACATCGTTTCCCACCCCACATACAGTAGCCAGCATGCCTGCAAGGCTGTTTTTAGACTAATTCCTGCTAATGTCATGCATGGCTAGTTAACCTCCATTTGATCTGTCTTTTAGAGATTTATTCATCAATAAAGGCGTTATTACTCCTTTGATGATAGTTAGTATCATTTATATGAATTGTCTATTGATGGACACATTTAACAAAGGGTGTTTATGTGCTGAACAATCACATAGTTTATTTATCCAATAATCATATAATCGATTAGAAAAAAAATTCAAGTTGAAGGACTTCTTTGAGATTTAAGGATTTCACAGTTGCCATCTGTGTCCAAGATGTTTAATTTGTGTTAGTTATGTATTACATTTCACTAGTATTGTTCCTACAAGAGGATCTTATAGATCAACCTCTGGCAGCTCTCAGGTAAAGACTGAACCTGGCCAGCTTGTTTAGGATGATGTTTCTGTGGTTTTGGTCACAAATGACAGTATAAAAAAATCAGAAATATTGTGCAGGGAGTGTCTTGAGGCACTCTCAGAGAAGGGTACTACTGATCACACTTGCCTTCCAGACAAAGAACTCTTTCAGCCCCAAGATCATCATCTCTGCAGTGGTTACAAATATCTGCTAATGGCTGAAAGAGATGAAGCCTGTTTGCCTGATGCCTTTCACTGGCTGATGCCATTACATTTTCACAAGGCATAACATTGCTCTCTTGTACTCAGATAAAAATCCAGACTGGATCAGAAAACCCTTCTTGTCTAGCAAGTCCTGTAGAGCTGCAGTTGCTGTTGGACTGAGGCCCAGCCTGCTCTCGTGCAGCAGGACAGTGGGGGCACATCCAGGGCTCACATTCCCCTGAAACCACCAGGACTGGCACCACATTCCCTCTGGGAAGCCCAGGAAATAACCTTGATATTGAATAGCAGATCTCTGTTTTTAGTGACCAGCATTAATCCCCCAACTTCCACAAGCCCCAAATGCCAAGCCAATACCATATTCTGTTCTGCTCTTACATTACAAACCTGCAAGGAGTTTAGCAAGGTAGCACTCCTTGGTGTGGATGGGAGAGTCCATTCTTTGCCTAGGTTTAAATAGTGGGTGTTTTATACCCTAAGATCCTGACCCTGGCAGTTTCTCCATGTCAATCACATGTCCTGCTCTCAGAAAGAAGATGACTGCATTGACTTTCAGTGACACACAGTTTCCTACAGGTAGGAAGTGAGGTTGGGCTTTCATCCTGCAAGGACTCACCCAGTTGTGTTTACATGATTCCTCCTGTAGGACTACAGAGAACGTCAGAGGAGAACCTGAGATGCACAGTGCAAGGCCCTGCAGGGACCTCAACACCCAGGGACAAAAGCCTTGTGTGGCAATTACTACAATAAACAACTTATTCCTTAAGGCAGGGAGTAAAGATGGCAGTAATGCAAGAGAAAATTCCTAAGGAATTTTCCTTCCAAATTCAAGAGAAAATTCCCAAGGCTGTGGAGTGGTTTAAGAAACAGTTTTTCACCCCTTGGTACCCCAGAAAGTAGGAACTGAGTGGTCTGAGTTCATGTTGGGATCTTAAAAAAAGACAGGTTCAGCCTCTGTGATTAGAGCCCAGGTCCCCAGCATCAGCCACGGTTATCACCTCTGGGATGTCCAGCTGTGGCATGGATTCCCTGTTAAAATACCCTCATGAGCAGGGAGGGCTGAAGAGGATTGGTTTGCTATTATTAGTTACTGGCCAAAAGCTTTTGCACTCTGGTTTGAAGGAATTTTTGATCCTTTGATTTTACAGGAGACTGGAATTGATAAGCCGGGTGATTTCAAGGGCTGCAGTTTCAATCACACCCCCCTCCCTGCTGCCCACCCGGGAGACTCTGACCACAGGGAAGGACAAGTCCTGGGATTTGAAGGTTTAGCCTGAGGCCACCGAGTCCCATAGCTTGAGCATTACCAGTTTTGTACCAGCCTGAGTTAAGCTCTGGGAGCAGCAGCTTAGCAGGCCAATGTCTTTGTTAGATGCACTTGCAAGTGGTACAGAATAAAACCCTGATCCTGTGAAATTTGGTGGGTGGAGGCAGGTGGCTTTCAGTGCTGAAGCTGTGTCAATAGGGTGGTGAACTTGCTACACCCCGAATGAGGGGGAGCTTGTCCTTCTTTCCTGAAAAAAATGCTACAGAAAACTTTCCTTAGGAGAGGTGGGAGAGGGGGACCGACAAGCCCAAGTTCAGATGTTGCACTCTGTGGGTTCTTTCCTGCCCTCTTTGCATGGCTGCTCCTCTGAGATCCCTTTCTTGAAGGTGACACTGTAAGTGTTGTTCTCAGACCTCTCAATCTGAAGTGCTTTTACTCTGAAGTACTCTGTGGTACAACTGAAATCTGCTTTATTCCATACTCTCAACTAGTTAAAAGTATTTAAAATTATTCGTGTGTTATGTTTGTTAATCAACCCTCCCTTCTAAGTGAAAACCAAGACATGTTGATACTTTCTTTAAACTTTGTACTTTAGAAATAGCACTCTTGTCTTTGCTCAGGGACTCTGGTAAAATCTTCATTTAATTAAAATGAAAATAACAGCAGCAGAGATGCAGTTGCTGAGACCCAAACCTGTGGCAGTCATGAGTACATGGGAGCTGAGACTTGGCAGACACAGCTGCTGCTTATGTTCCCTTCCCAGGAAACGTGGAAAAACGCCACACCTTCTCAGCATGCAGCCTGGCTGGATGTGCAGGGCACATCTGCCACCAGAGACAAACCCACCATTGCATTCATATATATATATATATATATAAATTCATGTACATGTATAAATGTATATTGGAACATCTACTTCTGTCTGTGATTGTGAATAAGCAAGTGTACATGACTAGCACTGCATGATGTTTCTGCAATAATGGGCAATGCCTTCACAAGAAAGGGCTTTTTAAGCAGAACAGTACAGAAAAAAAGTATTATTAAATACATGTGCCTTTGTTATAGCTAACAAAAATATGAATCATCCCTTTGGGGTGATAAAGATATAAAAGAGGAAGACAGAGAGCTCCTGAAAATAGAATTAACTTTTACCTGCATACTTTTTCTCTTGGCCCTGGATCTACTTCAGCACTGGTGCCAACTTGCTTTGTCTGGGAGTTTTCCAGGTGCAGTGGGATAACTGAGAGCCTGCTCTGGTCATTTCAGCCACAGGGGAGGAACAAATGTCTTAGGTTTGTTATTCTTTGAAATGTTTGTTCAAAGCTACGATCTGAGGCTCCTGCCACAAGCCCTGTGTATGGGACAGCAGGTGTCTGCCCAGGGAGTGGGCAAGAAGGAGACACCTCTGCCCCTCAGACCTCGCTGTCCCTTCCCTCTTGCTTTTGGGAAGAGCTGCAGGTGTGTCACCGTGCCACTGCAGCCAAACAGGACACCAGCACTTCAGGTGACACCTGGAACCACCCACGGCCCATGAAGGGGTGCTTGCTGGCATAAGGAGCTGCGGCACAAGCAACAGAAATGCTGATTTATCTGGCTTTTCAAAAGTCTGGTGCCATCACTGGGGCAGCCCGATGACCCGGGACCACTTGCAGCTTGTCTTTGTACCTGTGCTTCTCACTTCATTAAACTGCTTGTGCTTTAGACCCCCGTGGTGAGGTCTGTATCACACGATGCTCAAAAGTGGAGCTGCTCCTTTTCTTCCTCCCCAAAAAGATGTCATAGGCACAAACCACCTGATAGCATCTCCAGCTACCTGGGGCACCCCACAGCAGAGAGGTGAGAGGAACAGGTACTGCAGGTCGAATTTGTGATCCAGTTTTGAGACTAAACTGTCCCTGTGTTTCAGGTCTGCACAGGTAAGTCACAGCTGAGAGGTGAAACCCAGTCCTTTGCACAGAGAAACAGAGGAAAACTGGAAGCTTTTTGACAGGTCAGAAACCCCATTGCCTAATTTGGAAGAAACTTTGTGAATTATTTCAACAATGACTTAGTACATGTTGAGTCCTGAGAAAAGCTGGCAGAGGCCACCTGTCATGGACCTGAAGCTGAGATATTCAGATTGCTCCCCAGTGCCCTCGGGTGCTGGAAGGATCCCGGAGGTGACTGGCCATGGGGGTAGGATTCCATCATCCTGAAGTGATGCTCTTCTTCCCCGAGACCGCCTTACAGCCCCAGACTTTTCCTTGGGCTTTGGTGCCATCCAGTGGCAGCAAAGCTGAAAGGAGACGAGCAAAATCCCGGCTCTCGGGGGGTTCCTGGGCACACACGAGGACCTCGCCAGCAGGACTGAAGCCTTTCCTCAAGTTTCAGAGTGTGAGACAGTGGAAGTGCAGGGGCCAAAGAGGAATTTCGATGATGTTTGAATCAGGCAGGAGGGTCAGCTTTTAGAAAAAGCCCTCAAAACCAAAGAAAATTGAGAAGCTTGGCTTTTAGAAATTATCAGTGAAGCTGGCTTAAAGATTGTGTCTGAAAATCACGTCAATGTTCTCCAGATTTTCAAGTGTTCTGAGACTTGAGCCAAACAAAAGAGTCGTGTCTTCAGCTTGGGTAAACTACTGAGACACGAAGTCAGGGGAGCCAGACTTATTCCACCAGAAATTAGGCTTAAAACTTTTTGTCTCATCTGAAAAATGGTTTAGGACTTGATGAATTTTGTTTTCCCCTTGTTTTTTTATGTATTTCAGTGTCACAACACTGAATTAAAAGCAAAAGGGGATAATGGAGTTTGTGTTGTCCACATCAAGTGCATGAAATTCTCTGTACTGACAACAGAGTCTGCTTTGACTCAAGATTAGCATGGTCTTGGCTAAAACACGTCTCACAGCATGTGTACAGCTGAAATTTTAAGGAAATTAGGCTTGGGTTATTCCCAAGGGCAGACATTTGGACAGATAGAGATGGGAGTCTTGTTCCTAATTCAAATTTTCCTGTCTAATCCCCCAGACAGTAAATCCTGTTACAACTTTCCCCACAAACCTCTGGTTCATTTGCTCCCTGATGTTATCCTCTCTCATGCACTGTTTGTAGATGAGGAAGACTAAAGATAAGAATTTACATCAGTCTCAGGAATTCTCTTTTTGAATCTATAAAGGGATGGAAACTCAATGAACTTTTCTTCCTCTCTCCCAGTGAAAGTAGCTAGCTAGGAAGAAAACAGCCTGGAATAACATTATTGACTGCTATTGTGTGGGGTGGTTTTGTTTGGATTTATTATTTTTATTATTTTATTATTGTTGTTATTTGGGGGGGCAGGTTAAGAAATATTTTCCCTGCATAACTCCTGTTTAAGTACAAATTTTAGAACTTGGAATCTTTTTTTTTGTAAAGAATATAGTAGGACAGGTAGAAATCACACATAATTTGAATCCACAACCCTTATCATTGAGACCATAGTAAAAAATACATCAGCTGCTTTTGAAGACTTCTGATTTAGACCTAATCAAACACGGAATGAAAAAGCAAACCACAAAATAACACTTAGGCTAAGTTCTCCCCAAAATCCCCAGCACAACAGCATAGCCCTGCACCTGTCTGATTTTAAAGCTAATGGCCAAAACATTCGCTTCTGCAATTCCCTACTGGATAAAATAAAGGGAATGAAACAAGGTTATTACCTTCCTCTTGTGGAGGCAAAGGTCTCCAGGTAGGGGATTCCACAACACCTGGTATACTGAGTGTTTTGTCTTGGATTTATTTGGGGTTAAGCAGGGCGAATTGCAGGAGTAACAGCTGATCCACGCTGCCCTCACACAGCACACTTTTCTGTGTACCTGTAAAGTCTCCTGAGATCATGTAGATACATGAGACACCTCTTTTTTTGCACCCCCGCTTCTCTCCCTGCTCCCATTCTGGCTGTAGCATCTTCCTCCCGCAGTAACAGGCAGTAATGTTGGTATAACTTTGCCCTGCCATCGTGGTTGTCTGCTCTTTCCCAGCATGTCTTAGTTTATGTTTATCCTTAATATTCTACCACTGAAGTTGTTAAAAGTTAGCAGGGGACTTTTTTTTCAGAAGACAGCTTTAGTAAAATTGAGCTGGCAGGTTGCCTACCTCAATTATCAACTGCTTAGACACTAAAAGCCCTTCAGATGATTTTCACATCAAAGGTGAATCTGTTTACGATGTCCCTCAGCTTTTGCCCCCTCTCCCTATGAGCCGAATATTTGCATGGCTGTAATTTGGAGAATCACCAGAAACACACCAAAAGCCGCAGCTTTTCCAGAGCTGCCTTTGGCAGCAGCAGGCACACAGCAACCGGGCAGATCGCTCTCGAATTCCTCACCTCGCACCACAGCTCGCTCCCAGGTGAGCCGTAAGAGAAGTGCAAAGGCTGAAGGTCCTTTCTGAGCAGCGTTTTCAGCTCCTGCAGCCAGACCCTTCCCGGGAGCTCCGCTGACACTCGGTGGTGCCAGGGGGAACTGCACAGCCCCGCTCCAGGGGAGACATCCCATCCCTTCACCCAGCGCTGCCTCTTCAAACACCAGGCTCCTCTGCCTTCTCAAGGTGACACCAGAGCACTGGAGCTCGCACTGGTGACCACTGGGACTCTTCCTCTGCCTGCCTCCAGTTCTCCCTGGTGTCTTTAATGTGAAGGGCACTGCTAAAGAATTACACGGGAGCTGTTTATAGAATAATAAAGAAGCTGGAAGTAACTTTCTAGAAGTTGGCCAGGACCTTCTTCTGGCTTCCTGGTCTCTAAGCTTTGAAAGATAAAGACCCCTAATTCAGCAAGTGCAGTTCTGCCACCAAAAAGATTCAAAGGACACTTTAAAGGACAATCCACCCCACTGGACACCTGCAGGCTCACCTAAAAGTGAGCATTTATAGATTCATAGATTGGTTTGGGTTGGAAGGGATCTTAAAGATCATCTGGTTCCAAACCCCTTGTCATGAGGGGTTGTAAATAACATGCACCAATAGCAAGTAGACATCTAAATTTGGTTCCTTAGTCACATGCCTCAGGTTAGGTAGGATGACTGCACCCACAGTGGGTAAGGCTCACCTTTTAATATAGAGAGTGTGTGTAAAAGGAAAAAAAATTAGTTCCAATCTTCTGTGTGTGGAGAGCATTAAGTGCACCCAGAGTTGCAAGCAGTGGGCTATGGCAATGACAGTGACAAAAACAAAGCCCAAGTGGAGTCCCATAAGTACCAACAAGAAGTTAAACACTCCTGTGAAAGCAGCAGCACCTCAGGGATGAAGGGAGGAAGAAGGTTACCCAGCTGTTACCACAATGCAGGGGTGATCCTCTAGGTTGCATGGAAAGATCAGCCTAGATGGAAGGGATCTTAAAGAGCAGGTGTCTGTGTCACAGACCCTGCCATCCTTATTATTTTCTGCTATTTCCACACTGCCACAGGCTTTCAGCAATTACCACTGGCCAAAGTCTGCAGGGGAAGTAAAGGATTGCTTGTCCCTGCCTGTCCCCAGGCCTGGGGAGCCTCTGGGGAGATATGTCAGTGTCAAAGTCATTATTGGGCAGGGGGCAGTGGTGTGAAAGTGCACAGGAGGTCAGAGCAGATGCTTGGTTCTCTCTCACAATCATTGAATCTCTGTGGGTTACTTGAGAGGGATCGTGTAAATCTTGACTAGTGTTGATGAATATAAAATTTTACGAGAATTTATGGCTTTCCATAGTTTGTCCATTCCACACAACTGGTGGCTTCCCAGACAGGCCTGAAACAACAGTCAGTTTTGTAATCATTAGAAATTAAATTGTGAGACCCCAAGATGAAATGCAGCTAAAATGCCCCCTACGTTTACCTGGTGCACAGCTCACAAGAGGGAAACACAGCCATCACAAGGACAGAAGTGGGCAACAGTTTTTGGTTATGGCTCTGAACTTCAAGTCAGCAGTGGTCTAAATTTTTCTTAATTTGCTGGTTGTATCCTTAACATGCATTAGACTGGTGTTTCCACTACTCAGACGCAAAATGCAAGGCAGGTTTTCTTTTCAGTTTTTTTTTTCTTGCCTATTTTTCCCATTTTCAGCACATCCTCTGCATAAGGAGGCCTTTCTTTAATGAGGTACAAATGGCTGGAGTCTTTCAACATGACAAAAGATAGTGTCTTTTGACTACCCATACAGCATCTGTCCAGTTTGCTAAAGACCTGGGTCTCTGCAGGAACAGTTTAACATCGTTTAGAAGAGTTGGCTGCACTCATTTCCCTTCTGAAACAAACACAAAATTCCACCTAAGTCTGTTGTATCTGCCATGGGACAGTTTTGTGTAAAGTTCACAGTGAGATCATTGTTGCCTCCGTGAAAGTCTTCTGTTTTCTGTATTTTTATGCCTTGTGAGCAGCAACTTTGCTCTATAACCTGGATTTGCTACAGAAAAGAGACAGGTTTAGCTGGCATAGCTTGTACCAAAATGCTGGGAAGCATCCACTGCTCTTCCTACAGTCACAGTGGGCAAAAGGCAGATTTTTGCTGTCATGGCTGGTGAGTGAGAAGCCAAAACTGGCCTATTATCCTTGTGGGGGAACTTCAGTGCAAATCCTGAGTATTCCCAGTGCGTGGGGTTCTGGGTGCAAATTCCCAAAAGAAGGAGCTGCAGCCAGGGGAACGCTGGGCAGTGTCTAGAGAGAGAGAAAGAGAAGTGCTCTTTACCACTAAAGCAGAGGGATTTTCAGCTCCTCACACTGAAATCAGATGCAAAGAGCTCTTCTGGCAGCTGCCAGCAAAGTGTGGAATGAGTTTAATGGTCACATGTCTGTTAAACATAAATTTGAACTTTATGTTTACTCAGGAGTGATAAATGATTCAACCACTTCAGTACCATGAATCCTCTGGAGTGGCACCTTTAACCTGGCTCAGGAGAACACTGGTGTTTAACAGTACTGCAAAAACAGGCCATTTGCAGAAGTGTTTCAGTCTGTACAATGAAGAAAAAAAATTATTTTCCCTTAGCCTGAAGCTGTCTGGACAATGTTTCTTGCCTTTGGATATACCTTCAGAAAAAAACATATGCTATAATTTTACAGCAGCATAGTGTCTCCTAACTTGTTTGTTTTGCACCTATCTAGCTATCTATAAAGGAAAAAACAGAAAATAAAAAGAAAAAAACCCACCCCAGGTGCTTTCAGATGTCTCAGATGAGAAATTACTTTCACTATCAAACTGATAAGGATTTTAAAGGTGTATTTAACCCTACAGTTAAGGCCTTGGTTTGAAACTTAGTATATCTGGGTACAAATCCTGTCCCTTGCAATAAGTTTCTTGCTATGCTTGATCAAATATTTGTAACAGTGTTTCTGAAGTGCTCAGCAGATGCCTGACATTATCCCCTTTGAAGCCCAAAGGATTTTTTCCATCTACATCAGCGAGAGCAGAATTTAGGGGAAAAAAGTTTATTTTAAAACAGTGTGAAACTATCCATAATTTCATCATTTTTGGAGGGTCTGCCTTTCGTCCACTGTTTATTTATTTTGTGTTTTCTGGCCAGTGCTTGGTGCGCTTTCTGTTCTTTTGTATAGGATTTAGTGTGGCGAGCTTTGACACTGATGCTCAGGAGGTCCAAAACCGAAACAAAAAACCCCAACAATAACAATAAATGTCTCTGGTCAGGGATATTCACCAGGATTTGAGAGTCTTCCTATTATCTTCTATAGACACTGAGAGCTGCTTTTATAACAAAATGTCTTCTTACACGAAGAAAACAAAGCTAGAAGCTATCCAGGCCCTGCCTGGGAAGCTGCCTGCAGAGAGCCCTGGGGCAGCGAATCGTGGAGAGAATGGGATGTCCTGGATTGATGTGGAGCAGATAGACCTGGCCTGTGCACGACTGGGAAAACAGCAGGAAATTCTCCAGTTGTGCAAGGCAAAGAGCAGCTCCACCTCTTTGTGCCGCAGGCCCGTGGCCATGCCTGACTGCACACGGGAGGAATTTGCATTGCCAAGAGGAGCTGATCAATGGGAGCTGTCTGGGAAAGTGGCTTGTTACTCCCAGACAAGCAAGGGGTGGCAGGGAGAAGGGTGGCACGTGGTCTGGGTTCGGAGGGAACTGCAATGGGCTGCTTTGTTTTGACATAACTGTAATGCTCTTTCATGTGCAGCTGTATGTAGATAAGACAATGCCAGGATAATACTGGACATTCAGATGCAAATGAATTGTATATGTAACTGTACACTGCATTATTTTTTTTCTTATGAGGTGTTTTGGAAGATTTCTGTGCCTGAGAAGTGCACTACTCCCTGGACGTGTAACCTAGTCTGCCACTAAACTTTCCTCAAAAGAATATTCTTATTTTCAGTTTCTCTCACTCTGATTACCAAAGATCAAGTGTAACAATCCGTCTTTATCAAAGAAGACATTTCCAGTTCTCCTTCCCCTTTGTGAAGAGCAAAGACCCTGGCTCGTGGGGAAAGGAGGATGTTCTGCATGGTGAAGGTGGATTTTCATATTCACACAGTCCCACTAAGTTGTTTGCTTCACTGAGAGTTTTGGGAGAGGGTATTTTGGGAAGCATGGGGAGTGGGAGTGATAGACTGACGACTTTAGGGATAAAGTAATATTTCAGATCTGGGGCAATGAAGCCATAGGCACTGTAAGAGGATGAATAGATGAGAACAGGGTTAAGAGTAGCATGGGAGATGAGATCAAAGTTATGCCACAATAGCAAGAAAAACCCAGAAACTTCCAAACATTTCACCTCCAGCTTTCTATATGTCTAATGATGGCTTCTTTCCAGCAGCTCATCTTACTTGCTGCAATACTTACTGCAAAAGAAGACAGGGCTAATGAATCTTAAAGTTACAGTTTTGCAGGGGTGGAAATCAGTGAGAGTCCCTCTCTTCTGTTTTCCCATACATCCATAGATGCATGTCCTGACAATCTCAGGAATGATTCATAATTAAGATTCAGTTCTTAGAAAATGACTGGGAAATACTGAACAAACTCAGTCCTCACCTGTGACTGGCTAAATGCACAGCACTGCAAAGGAGTAATTCAGTGATTGCCTGATGTTGCTGTGAACCATCAGTAGAGTGGGTAACACCTTAAAATTAATGCTATAAAATAAATAACTTTTGAGGACTGTGGAAAATGCTGCACCAAAGTGGCACCAAGGGTGTGCAGTAATACACTCAGAAGTCATGAAAGCTTCTTTTCCTCTGTTTCCTTGTGTCCTTGATGCTTTATACTACCCATAAATTTGCCAAGGCTTCCTTGTCATAGTTGAGACAAAATGCAAAGCCAAAGTATCCCCAGCAATTATGGTGTGGGTCGCCTCTCTGGTCCCTCATGTGCAATAGAAAAACAAGCCTGTTCTAGCTGACCCAAAAAAAAGGAGCAACTCGTGTATATGGGGTATCTGGCACTTAGCTTTTTTTCCTTAAAGGATTTCCTACCCCAGAAGCTGTCCCTGTTTTTTGTGGCTGACAGTGCAAGTTCTTCCATCATCCACAACCCTCCAAAACTTTGCAGATTTCTTCTTTCCAGGGTTGTTGTTCCTCTATAGGCAGAAGCAGGGACTGACTACAAAATTGGTTTTAGTTTCAAACAAGAAAACATGAAATGAAAGAAATCTTTCTCATTCCTGCAGTCCCATGAGAGCACTACAGGGCTCCATCTGGGAGCACATACTTCCAGAGGAAGCATTGTCAAAGCATTATTTTGAAACATGGGAATAAAAGGGTATTTTTGTCAGAATAGGGCTGTTCATCCATGACTTCCCAGGCTACATTTTACATCTGCCTGCCTCTGCTGTGGTGCTGGAGTTGCTGAAGGTACCAAAACCTTCATTCAAACCCAGCGACAACCATTGCTTTTGTTTCAAGGTCACCACTGATCTGGTCAGCATCTCAACTATGTGCAAACCTGAATGACATCTAAATCTGACCTTCTGTTTCTGTTTTGTAGGGCTTTAGGTCTTCTGCATCTCAGCAGAGCCTGAAGAAGATGGAGGGAGGCTCCACACAATTCCTTTTAATTCCTTTAATTCCCAGTTTTTACTCTTTTCTTTTGTTTTGTTTCTGTTCTGATCATTTCACTTCAGGCTTTATTCTCCTCTCACCAGTAGTGATTCAAAGCAGGAACAATTACTCTGACGTCATCTACCATATTTTTTCTTTCATTTACCCTGCTTTTACTCTAATTGTTTTTGAGAGGCTTGGAGTCTGTCCTTTTAATGTTTAATTCCTAAATACCATGGTGATGTCCTTTATATAAATATTACTAATGAACAATCCAGAGCACAATTTTACATGGAAAATGTTATTTAAAACAAACTTTTCCTGGAAGCTCCACGTTTTATGTTCCCAACAAGCCTGAGTGCTGTTGACAGCACTGTGCAGTCCTTCCACTTGCTGGGAATAAAGTTCTTCAGAGACTGGATCATGATTACAACTCTGCTGAGGAACCCCCAAGGCCTCTTGTTCAGCCCATAATTGACCCATTGGATCAGACAGGTCAGAGAAGCCACTTCTGTGTCTTCTCTTGCCACATTTGTTCCCCGTGACAAAGCTCAGGCATTGTTGATATTCCAGCCCAGATCTCAACCTCCTCTGACAAGCAAGTTTTTCAGTGTCCTGCAAACACCCTGCATGGTCTCCAGTCTGCAGCACAGTCCTGCTGTGGAGGGAACGACTCCCAGCTTGCTGTTTGCTCTGGTTTTGGGGCCAGTTCCTTTCTGATAGTGCAGGGCAGAGAGACTGATGGCTCTTGCTTTGACACGTGTGAGTGCACTGTGTGCTCCCTGTCTTGTCCCCTACAGGATGCAGAGGCCTGTCAGGTCTCTGGACAGAGAATGTGTGCTCAGACTCATCTGTCCTGTGCTCTGTCACTCTGCAAATCAGATCAGTCAGTGCCCATGAAGATCCTTCATGGCAGCTCCTGCACACCAGGAGCATTGCTTCTTACAGCTGACCAGCTCTGGGAATGTGGTGTTTGGTGGCTGAAGGGGCTTTCTTAAGGCAGAGGAGGGTGCCAAGGGTCCTCCCCACTCACACCCCCTGTGCCAGGGCAAGCACAGAGAGTCTTACAACTGTGAGCTGTTTGCCAGTTTCAGAGTCAGCTTTCCTGATGTAGTTGGGCAAAATATGAGATGGAGATACAAAGCCCTACTTTGCATCGTGGTTCATACCCTGAGATAGTGCCCAGAGGGTTAAAAGCACTATGGAGGTTGCTTAACATGAAAACAGACCTTAATTCAGGTAGTGACAGCACCTGAGCCGAAGTGGAGGGTGAACAGGCATTGCTTGAGTAGTGTTTAGGGTCATGAGAGTTTCATCAATATATTCTGCAAGTTGGCAGAAGGAATCACGTGCAAGCTGTAAGAAACAGGATGTTATTCCTCCGTGTGCCCATCCTAGCACAGAGACCTGGACTTACCTGAAGGCATTTGTTACAGCAAAAGGCAATTTTAGCCACAGAACATACTGGGAGCAAAACCAGCTTCTTTCTCTTAAGGAAAATACCCAGAGTTCACCACCATCTCCACAGCACCCAGGGACAGAGAGATGAAGCTGCCTGTCTCTAGGAATAAATGAAACAAGCCTGAGGAGAGCAGGCAGCACTCAGCTCATGTCTGCATGCCTAGACTCCAAAATACTCATCTGTACAACTCACTGGGAACAGGGTGGTTGGGAGCAGCCTCTTGCATCCCCTAAACTGTACTGAGGTGTGCCTAGGAATGCATCATTTCGGTTAAATAGCAATTAAACAGCATGGGTGGTTTTAAGGCACTCCTCAGACTCAAGACTTGATCTTGTATGTATCAGTGCTATACATTCAGCTGCTCTGGCCCAGCTAGTCTGAAAAGTACATAAAACTGGTCTCAGAGTTTGACCCAGTACCTGGGTAATAAAACACATGCCAATCTCTATTATTTCTCCCGATCAAGATTCAGCACTGACATGGATCCTTCACTGTTCCTCTTTGAAGTAACCTGCCACGTGTCAAAAGCAACCCACAGACAGGCTCTAATTGTGAATCGAGCCCACATCCCCACCAACACCACGGTGCATGGCTGGCTGCCAAAACCAGGATAATGTAATTAAAAGAAAATTGCATCTCTATGGGTTTTCACTTCCTTGGTCATAGCAGGTGCCTGTACTGGGTGGTGAAATGCATCTGCAGCTGCTACAGCTGTTACTCTGGCACCAAGGCAAGAGTCCAGCTAAAACCCAGGAAGAGTATACTATGTTCAACTTTTAAACCCTAGACAGCAGCTTGCCATCATTTCATTCCAGGGTATTTATTGAAATTAGCATGTGGTGGCTGGGGGATTTGCTGGGTTTTGTGCAAGCTTTTTTTTTTTTTAAGGGTAGAAGGGAATTGTTTTGAGGTTTCTCTTTTAAACCACTCTCTGAGGAAATTATCCAGGCCTAAGATGCTGCCAACCATTCTCCCTACAGAGATGGCTCCCGGTGCAGGGTGAGGTAATGAATGGCACATGTGAAGAGCACCCTCTTAGCAGATACTGGGCCCACTGACAAGAACCAGGCATTTGGTGTAATTAGAAACCAGCTCGCTGAGCTAAACGGATCGTCTGAGTCACCTTTAGACAGCCCAGTGCCAAAGCACTGTCTGCTGTGTAATTTGCTGGTCAATATTTTCCACAAAAGGTTCCCCCCAGAGCTGCCTCCAGTGCCTTTGTTCGCTGATTATAAGTGCTTGAGAGGTGCAGTAGCCTGGCGGCTTCTTTGGCACCCGGTGATTTGCTTTGAGACGTTTCTAAATCCATAGCAAAGCTCCTGGTTTTCTTTCAGGTTGTCATTCACTGGGGTGATGAGGGGCAGAAATGGAGCTCTAAAGAAAGAAGCTTCTAAAGACCTTTAATGTTGTAAGTAACTGAGATTATATAGAAAGGGAGAGAAGGAGAGAGACCTGGTCTATCAACGGTGCTGGAATAAAGCCAGTTTTAAAGCATAATTTCCCTTTGAATAAAGAAGCTTTTGCCCTCTACACCCTGCACGTCCACAGCCATTGAATCAACAGTTGCCATTAAAAAGGCAGCAGGTTTTTCCTCCATAATCAGTGCAGAGATAGATTTTTATACTTAACATCAGAATAATATCTCACCTGTGTCGTTCTGATGTATTGGTTCAGCTTGCCTGTGAGCCACAGCCTGGGAGATGGAGTGGAATAAAAATGTACCAGTCAGGTCCCTGGCCATGACAGTTCAGAATCTGTGCAAAAACCAACCTGAAATGGAGGAAGACCAGTCAGCAGAACAGCAACAGAAAATGAGGGCTCTGCTGGCCTCCATCCTGCTCTTGCACAGAGGAAGAGCTGAAATGTCCTTCCCATCCAAATAACAAACGAGAGCAATGCTGAGCACGAGTAGAGCCAGGGGACAGAGAGTTGCACCAGCTGTGTCCATCAGGAGCTGGTGTCACTGACAGGTCCTTGTTTGTAATTTTGTGGGGAAGATAGCTGGCTTTGAGTGGGCAAGAAGACAATAAAACTGCTCCAGAGGGAATAAGCAGCTCAGATGTTGTCACCAACTGCACGGCGGGGGTGGCTTCACTGGAGGAGTAGACAGCATCCTCTGAAGAGGACACTTTAACAGGGATTTTTGCCCACCTGTGCTCATCAGAACAGCTCTGTTTGCTGTAGGGGCTGCCACTGAAACCTCACACACGTCCCGTGGCTGTGCTCTTCTCTGTGCTTCCTGCAGGGCAAGATGCTCTCAATACCTGAGCTCTCCGCTGGGGTTACACGTTTGAGCGCTGCCTTCTTGGGCTGCTGTTTCTCTGGACAGTTTGGGCAAAATAATGTACCAGCTGCACTTGGAAAGTGGTTTCTAAAGAATTTAGCATCTGAGCGGCTGTTTTTACTGCTGAGACCCACATTCTCAAACCTAAATCTCTGGATGTGATGTTGTTTTGAGTCTCCCCCTCTGTAGGCTTTCAGCTCTTCTTGAAAGCCACTAGGGCACTGCAGGTAGATTTACAGAGTGCAGAGTAGAGCGTTGTTTGCTTAATTTTGGTTTTCAGTTGTCTCAAAAACACTGGCTTTGTGAAGAGGAAAATCCTGTAACTTGCTCATTTACTGACAAAGACTGGCATTTAGTCTTAAGGACTGTTTACACTCTGCTTATGCTGAGCAAAACCTGCAAAAGGAGTAACCCAACAGCACAGAGACCAGGTAAAAATCCACAGGCAAAACAGCTGAGGTAACTGAAACAATCTAGAAATTTATGCTGGACTTTCTCGACTTGCAGCATTATCAGGAAAACCTGAGGCAATCAAAAATTTCTCAAACATTTATTTTTGACATGTTGCAAGTAAAAATTCAATGCCTTCTTAAAACAACCTTTCACATTGAAATCTACCTGTATTTATATTTGAAAGGTTAAAATGCTTTCTGAAAAGGACTGAATGCTGAATTTCAGACTGTCTTTTTCCTTGTCGGTCATTTTTCCAATGTTTGAGTTCAAGAAGAAAACAAAGAAATTGCCTGTTCAGTCACCCATGTAGTTGTTCTCTAGCCTTTAAAACTCTAAGTTATGAGTGTTTTCAGGCTTTTCATGGCAAAATCAGAGATGTTTTCTGGACACTTATGAATTTTGATTTTCATGGCTTGAGTCAAATGAGAGCCGAATATAAAAGTGATCTGATTCTTCCCATTTTGGAAAAAAAGCCAAACCAAAACTTCTATTTGCACATGAAGTAGAGAATCAAAGCTTGCACAGAGAATTTACCTGGACAATTAGAACATTTTTTCCTGTGAACTTTGCTGACACATAGCCTGTATAATAAAACACTAGATACAATGATCCAGAACTTCAGCTGACACAGATCACTGTAGTACAGAGGACATTCACTAAGCTAATTCACTTTGCTCCCTTTGGAAATTTTCTGGCTCGTTCTTAGTTCTTGGTCCAAGTAACTTTGTGAATATGTCCCTTAAATATTTCTGAAGTGGGCTATAAAATTATGCTTTATGTATTCAGAACCAGCTTTGCATAGCTAATTTGCAACTTCTGCAAATTAAACAAAGTTCCTCTTTCAGGTTTTCCCAACTCTACTCAAAGGAAGCATTTTCCTTTTACTATATGTTAGTATCAAGGGGACTTAACTGGTATCAACTGGATTTTCATGTTTCAGGAGCTAGATTTGGGCTTTGGGGTGTAATGTAAGGTAATGTTAAGTGATGTTATATATATTCTACGTGATGTGATGTTATTTTTGCATTAAAACTCTCTATATTGTTCATTTTTATCATCTTCAAAAGCTACACAAGGATCCTTGATATAAATTTATCACATATTTTATTGGGCAATATAAAAACATTTTTCTTCATTAACCACACACAAAGATTTCACTTGGTGACTGAAGAAAAGCTCTCCAAAATATCTCTCTATATAAACTGATTCTAAACCTGGCAATTGACATTTCCTTTCTTGTAATTTTTTACTTTGGATTAACCATAGCAGTTATTTTTCTGATATGTCCAGCCAATTGTGGTAATCACCATGGTCTTGTTAGGTTATTTCCTTGAGAAAACGGCTGCTCCCTTTTTTTCCCTGTAGAATTCTTAGAATGAAAACATCATTTTACTGTCAGCAATGTGATGCGTTTCAGGGGAAGAAACTAATGACAGGTCATGACTTTTTTCAAGAAGGAAAAACAAGCCTTCTCCAAAGTATAAAAAGGCAGGTTGATTGCCTGTTCAGTGTCTGGGGATATTTTCTAAAGTCAAAGGATACACAGTGTGATTGTCATATTCTTGCAGTCGTGGAAATGTGAAGTGTCTCAAAACCAGTGACCTTTGGCTCTCCAGCTCCCTCTGAAACATCCTATAAAAGGGAGTCACACTGAAGGAAATCAGTGCAGAATTCTCCATGCCTGATCACTCTCTGTAGCACTTTAAAGCTGGCTGTTCTACATTTCAACAATCAAATCTTTCAGACACCACGTTGTATTTTCTTGGCCTACTGCTAACCTTACTTTCCAAGCAACACTTTTTCTGCAGCTCCTCTCCTCCACACTCACTCACTCACAAACCAAGGTCAGCTGGGTGCTAATGCTGCATGTCCAACACACGTTGCATGATTTGCCATCAGAATGCATGTATGCTTTCAAAAATGCTGCAGCACCTCCAAGGGAAAATAACTGTACGAGGAAATGACAGGAAATTGTTCTTATAAAAGGCATTGTACAGACCCATCCTTGATAAACAGATTTTTATCCAGGAGGTGATTATGGCTCTTACGAAAGAGCTGCTACATTTCATGAGTCTTTCTGTTGTTCTTGGTCCATTCTCAGAGGATCTGAATGACATTTATGTTTAATTGTGGAATGCTATTATTCGATGAGAACATTAACCGGTTCCTACTCACTGAAGGAAATAATGGTTGTTGCCACAAAAAGAGGGGGAAAACTCATAGCCCAGATGCCTCTGTTCCACAGCCTCACTGGCAGGGTAAGGGGTAAAATCTAATCCTGGCTCAGGAGGTGGAGGAGCTCTCTGCCAGCGTGAGCTGGGGTTGCCTCCCATCAGCTTGGTGCCATCTGCGTGGCTGCTGGCCAGGACCCCAGCAAGGCTGGAGACGGCCCTGGCATTTTGGGTGCTCACCTGCCTTTCCCAGGGGAGTCCCAGCCACCCTCGCTGGGTACCCCAGCCCTGGTGCCAAGGATCTCGTGGGGAGCAGCCTGCAGGAAACCGCATCCCTTCCTGAAGGGCCTGCAGGACTGAACCCAGAGCTAAAAACACCTCCCCAAAGTGGGCACTGTGCTGAGCGCAGCAATTCCTCTCTCACACAGCAGCCCACTGGGATGGGAACACCACTGGCAGCTGTTCCCAAACTTGTTCATGCTGCTCAGTTTTCCCAGTTTTTCCACTGTGTAATACAAAGACGTGTGGTGTTCCCTTCTGCCCCAGTTAATTTTTCTGTTTCTTTTTTTTTTTTCTTATTTCTAGAAGTTCTGATCCCTAAAAGCTAATGTCACGTAGCAGGAAATTCTTCATGCCACTTATTCATTAACTGCTCTTGTTTAATATGTATTTGGGCTTGGCTACTCCATTTTCAGCTGTTGTTAATTTTTTTTACTGGGGGAGCGATCTACATTTTTTGTGTGGAAAAAACACAGTTTGTCAGTGTGGTAAAAATACTTTGAAACCCCCACATGAATAAAGCTCTGTGAGACCAAGGAAGAATTTTCATGTGTCACCATAAATTGGTAAACTCTAGCTCCTGATCTAATGTCTCATTGCTCCATTATCTTAATGCCCAGTAGCAAATAAAATTCAAAGAAGCAGAAGATTCAGCTCAGATGTTTCTCTGAACCTCCCAGACTATGCAATTTTCTTACACTCTCTATCTTTCCACCTAGATGAGGTTCAGACCTCAGTTGATCCTAATCTGTTAATTATGCCAGATTATGTGGTGGTTGAGTAATATGTAATAGAAAAGCAAAACATTTCAGCTCGCTACCTTTGATCTGAACTCAAGTTTCTAGAGGGCATGAATTAGGCTGGAGCTGGTCACCTGTTTCCTGAGTTATTCTTTTCCTAATTTCACTACATATAAGGCACAATTCTATATCCATGGCTTTTTGGCAAGAGTAGCCTTGAGAGAAAGAAAACACCCTTCTCTCTAAAAAGTTTTTTTTGTTTTTTGTACAGACTTCATTTCTTCTGAACCATTCCTTTGAAGTCCCTTCTGGGGAGGAAACTCCTGTGCATATTCTTATGACTTTTGCAAGATTAATTTCTTCAGACTGGTCAGACTGATTGACAAGAAGCCTTGTCCAAAGCTGAGCATTCCCTGTCCCACAGTTAGAGCAGGGAGATGCATTGAGCTGCCAAACTTGCTTTGTTTCAGGTAATGCTGTGAATATGAAACTTCAACTACTCTTTCTGAATCAGAAATCATAGAATTGGTTGGGTTGAAAGGGACCTCAAAGCCTTTACAGCCCACCCCCTGCCATGGCAGGGACACCTTCCACTATCCCAGGTTGCTCCAAGCTTCATCCAACCTGGCCTTGGACACTTCCAGGGATGGGGCACCCACAGCTTCTCTGGGTACCCTGTGCCAGGGCATCACCACCCTCACAGTAAACAATTTTTTCCTAATATCCCATCCAAATCTACCCTCTTTCAGTTTAAAGCCATTCCCCCTTGTCCTATCACCACATGAATTACTGGCAAAGTAAACAACAGTTTGTTGGGGGCTTTCTTGAGACTTACCAATTTTGAGTAACCTAGCATCAGTGAAATGGGAAATTTGAGGGTTTGTGTCATCCTGGCTAACATGGAGCAGTTATTTCTGAGGTGGAACTCGAGGCTCAAAACCATCTTTAATTTAACTGCAAAGTCCTACCCACATTCAAACAATTCATTATGTAACTCCACCAAACACAAAGCACTCGGATGCACACAGGGCAAAATGTCATGACATGGGTGTCCCAGATGCCCTTTGGATATGCCCCGTGCTCGAGCTGTCCATCAAGCTGAAGGCTGGCCTGGGTGATTTACTCAAAACAGAGATAACAGAAGGGTTTCAGCTCAGTTTACTGCAATGCTGCTCAGCCCCAGTGCATACCCACAGCCTTGGTGCACCTTGTTTGAACAAGTGTTGCTGCCCAAAGAATTTTTAATAAGCTGCATAATAAAGTTTAATAGGCTGTAGCAAGCAGACATGTTTGAACACATGTTTGCAGTATGTCTAAATGAAGTGTTTATATTTCTGTGTGTCCAGTATTGCTATTCCAAGTTAAATTCTATAAAGAAAAAATGGGGTAAAAATTTTACCAAAATACATGTCTAATATTATTCTTCTCTCTAGAGAAATTACTTTGAAACTATGTTTCTTGCTATGAGATCAGGTTTATATTGTGCATTACGGTTTTCTGTGCCTGTTCAAGAAATGTCTAATTCTCAGGCATTTCTACAGAAGCTATGTGGATTTCTTCCTTGGTTTTAGCAAGATTTCTAGTAAGTTGTCCTTCATACTATATTCAACATAGAGAATAACATCAGCTTCAAAAATATAGAAGTGGTTCCAAATCCAGAGAGAATCATGTTTTTTATCTAAAATTTATTTTCTAGGTCAAAGCTAATTGGGAAATTTATATATAAGAGTAAAGATGTCCCAAATTTCCAGTGATTTTGTTTCTGCTTTTATTTCCATTCCCTTCATTTTGTATGACTGTCTCTTTGGGGCATTCTTGGGGGCTTTTTTCAGTATCTTTTTATACAAATTCTTGGTAGTATGCAAAACAACAAAAAGTATTGTAAGTGAACCTTTTATACAAAACACCACAAGTCTCTATAGAAAAAACCTGGGCTCATATTTCGAAGTGAATAATTTAGCTTGGATAACAACATGGGTCTTCATCTTCCAATATGCGTTCCAAACAGAGAATTTCTCTTTGCCATTTCTGTAAGAGGGACCTTATCAATGCACACAGATATCTTTAGGGCAGGTGTCGAGAGGTCAGAGCTGGACCCTTCTGAGTGAATCCCAGTGACAGGACAAGGAAGGGGCACAAGTGAAACACAGCAAGTTCTAGCTGAATATGAGGAAAAACTTCGTTACTATGAGGGTGACTGAGCTCTAGAAAGGTGAATGAGCACTGAGCACTCTCTGCCCAGAGAGACTTAGGAGTCTCCATCTCAAAAACATATTTGAATATATTGAATATATACACATAAAAATATATTGAATATCCATAGTCAAAACCCACTTGGACATGACTCTGTGCAACCTGCTGTGGGTAAACGTGCTCAACAGGGAGTTGGACTCGGTGATCTCCAGAGGTTCCTTCCAACCCAAACGGTTCTGTGGTCCTGGGAATAATATTGGCAGAAGCCAAAGCTTCAGTTTTGTGGTCTGATAGATCTTTCTGCCCCCAGCTCCTCGCAGCTGCTGTGTCAGGCTCAGCCCATCTGGCAGGGAGCTGCAGCAGCATCCTGAAGGACTCAGGTAGGTTTGCTTCACTGGTGGCCTTGCATGGCCATCAAAGGAGACATCCCTGACACCCTGACCTTGTGATGGATGTTGTATGAACGATGCTCAATCCTAGAAAATCCTGGAAAAAATCAGCCCATGACTGTTCTCACCCAGCTGAAAAATAGAGGGGTTGTCCAGCTTTGAATACAGACTGGTGAATAACCCAAAAATCTTTGCTCGGGCTAAGGGAAATCAAAGCTTATCTCATCTGTAGCATGGGCCTGTCCAGCTCAGTGAAATCTTATATTTAATGCCAAATAATAGGTAACAATCTATTCTGCTGAGGTTTTGATAGTACATTTGAAGACCTATTATCTAGAAAATTCTGATTTAAAGCCACTTCAAACTGTTGGCAAAAACTTTTTGTTATTGATATTAAACATATTTTTGTTTTCTGATTTCCTGCATGTTTTATTCCTCATGAAGCTTAAAAGCCCAACTAAAGACACACTGAGAAACAAATGTTGCTAAAATGATTAAGCAGCCCACAGATGGCTTATACGTTCCTGTGTCAATGAGACAGCTTTATAAATGAAGCATGTGTGATAACCATTTATGTTTTATTAAAAAAAACGCTGAGTACTTTTTAAAGCAAACATATTTTCAAAGAAAAACATCGACCAACTTGATGAAGAGATTTAACAGTCAAAAAAGCAGTCTAGCCCAGATGCTTGGTAGCAGCTGTAACCTTGTGAAAATTGACCTATAACATAGCCACAGGGTTCTTGATTCTGAGAAGAATCTTCTCTTTAAGAAAATTGATTTGCTTTACAAACCTTGACCCCTCACTATTTTTCATCCTCCATCAACCCCTGGGGCCCACTGACCTCACTGCAAGAAGTCACAGGCATGAGACACCCCCCTTCAAATGAGGGGAAAGATTTCCATGTAGGGTTTGTTGGGCCAAGGTTCATAGCAACAAATCTTTCCTTGTTCTGCTGCAAGATTAAGTCAAGATGACTGACATAATTGGCCAAACAGTTTTCTAACTGGCTTCTTACTTCTGAGATGACCTCTGTTTCTCCCATTCGTCTGCTGATTACAGGTCAATAATACTGTCAAGGAGAGATAAAATAATTTTGTCACTTAGAAATATTGTAATGGGATAAAACCCCTGGCTTGTCATATCACTAAATTTGAAAAGATAATTGAGCTGTCAATTTAAATATCAAGTGAATGCCTCCATGCAAGCAGTGTTAATAAAAGCCAGGAGGAAGGCAGAGATGAGCTCAGCTGGCAGGTGAGGGGAGGGTGAGTTTTGGTGTCTGAGAGACAAGTAGCTCTAAACTTACTCTGAATTAATCTGAGCTTCTTGTGTCTACAAGAGTACACTGGGTGCATTTATTTTATGAATATTCTTTCATGCAATCCTTGAACCAGCCACAGGTGGGAGATGATCTTTATTGGGAATGTCATTTCAGCCTGTCAGCTTCTCCACCTATCACAGAGACATGAAAAATCAGTTTATTGCCAACCTCTTTTTACCTCTTTTCTAGTGAATATTCCTTTCAAAGGTCACTTGCTTCTTTGGTTGTCATCAAGACAGTTACCAACTTTTATTCCTTGCTGCCTACCAAAACATTCATATAAGCCAAAATTTTCTCCCGTGCCTACAGCAGTAATTACTATTAATGGGCTAAAGTGATTGAATCACTGAAGGCCTGAGGGAAAATGTTTGCACAGTGTTTCAGTTACTGCTTGCTTTATGGGTTCTGCTGACTGTACTTGCCAGACTTCTGCATTTATTAACCGAGTTCTGTGATGTTCTGGCCCCTTCTTTCTGCTTTTGAATCACCCTCAGCTCCTCCTGGCACATCCTGAGTGTCCTGAGTGCTGCACAAGAAGCAACAAACTTGACTGAGGACATTAAATTGCACAGAGATCACACAGGGAGTGCTCAGCTCTCTTTGGATTCAAACATCCAATCTCAAATGGGAAGATGCATTGTCAGCATCAGCCACAATCAACACTATCCAAAAATAGGACTGGTGGAGTGAGAACCAGGCTAGTATATTTAGTTTTTTTGTGGCTGGCTCCAAAGGTTTCCTCGAAAATGGGAATTCAGGGTTGGCCACAGAGGTGGTAACATGGACTGGGAAAGAGAAGCTGATGTTTTTGCCTGTGTGCAGCACTGTGAGAAGAAGAACAAATTTATTTCATGGGACAGCCAACATTTATAAAGCCAGCAACCAAGCCGTGGCTCCTATGGATGAGTTATTGCCCATCTGAAGAACAACACCGTTGTGCAGAGGCATGAATGAAAAGGCTTTTTGGGGGAGAAAGAGAAAAATTGTAGGTGGGGGTTTACAATCATGAAAGAGAAGATGAAGTGCGCAGAATTTGTTTGGGGCTGAGACTGTAGATACGAGTAAACCCTGTAATTTCCATGGTACAAGATAACTGCAGTATACCTGATCAGTCCTTAATCAAAGGCAAGTTCCCAGGAGACTTGACATTTGTGAAAATAATCCAACTGGACATTTTAGCTATAAATGTATCTTCCTCACTTTCTGGTTCAGCTTTTGGTTTGGGGGCAGATTTTGATCAGAGGTTTTACAGCTCTTTGGGACATAGCAGCTTTTGTATCAGCTCATGGATTTTGTTACACAAAGTTTTCTTTGTACATTGGAAGCCTGGAGAATTGGCTCCATGCAAGCCTGTAGAGTTTATAAAACCTGCAAGCACTAACCTCTCTTGGCTTCTTCTGCAAAAATAAATGTGAACTTGGAAACCTATGATTCTGGCTTGAAACAGAACCCACTGATATATAAAACTGGTCTGAAACAGGACTGCCTCATCAGTGTTCATTCAACTTAGTGGTAAATACCAAGCATTCAGAAGTCTTAAATCAGCTTCCCAAACCGTGAAATTATTGGTAGTCATGTGCTCCTAAATAAGAAAATAATCAATTTTGGGTTTCCATGATTACTTTCTGTTTCTGGGCCATTTGTGTCAACATTTTCAAATTCTTCTCTTCGATGAAGACATCTAGAAACATTTTAAAATAATAGCTGAGTATCTTATGATCAGGTGACTCAGAGAGCTGAAGTTTTTGAAAACCATGGCATGCTGAGCCTTGTCACTCACTCAGATTCACTTACAAAAGGTACTCAGTGTGCAGGACAGAGAAAAAGCAGATCCTGACCTGCTCACTGATGTAAACAAGTGTCTCTTCCTGTCCAGAAGTGAGAGCTAGTTGAGACAGGAGAACAAGGAAGCCTGGTGTACTGAGCAGCTTTTGACCCTGAAATGGTTATTGTTTTAACGTGTGAAACAGGTTTAGTGCACAGCCAACAAGTGGAAGCTTGGCCCCAGCAGAGATGGTTTCAAACTCTTGGGCTCCATCTCGTTGTTTCTCTGATATCACAGTTGTCTTAGAAAAGGAGCATTTCACCAAGCAAGCCTCAGAGAAAATCAATTAAATCTAAATAAGGTCACCCCCTTTTTTTTTCCTTCAAACCCACTCACATCTTAAAGTTGCACAGTGAAGGAATTAAAAGTATAGGAGTTGTAGCTTCTTAAATGAAGATTTATTGTATTAAAACAGCAGGAATAACAATTAATAAGGTATTACCTTGCTCTGAAAGAGCCATGGGAACCAGCAACCCCTAAATAATTATCTTGGTTCTAACACTGATGTATTTTGCAGCTGCAGACAAATGATTTACCTTCTACACCTAAATTTTCTACTCTCTATTATAAATATTGCATATTCAGTACTGCAATGATGGAGTTGCATTTTATTGCCCACTGGAAGACAACAGGTCACAGTGTCTTGGAAAAAGGGGAACAATGGTCTAGGCAACAATGAAAAAGATTATTCTTCTAGTGTCACTTGCCTTTCTTGTGTGGGCAGCTCTTCTGTCACCCTTTCATCTCAATGTTATTTGTTTTCCATGTGAGATCATAAGCTGGTCAGACTGAGGCTGGATTCTCTTCACTTATCTTTAACCAACTAAAAATGAACCCTGTGTGCAGTGTCTCTTTAATCAAAAGAGATAAACTACTGCAGACTACTGCCTGTTTTAAACACCTCTGGGGGAACTGCATCTGCATGTCTCCATTGGAACAGAGATTTGTATTCTCCATGGCCAAACATGAGTTCCCATTCTCAGATCCTGTTCTGGAGTTTTCTCAAAGTCTCCAAGCAATGAGCAGAGTATGGTGTTTTCTTGAGGATTCTAGTCTATGATCAGGGGTCCCTGGATTCTTTGTTTGGATAAAATAGCATTACTCCTCCTCCCAAAAAATCATTCAGAGCTCCCCCTGATCTGCGTCAGTGCAGAGAGTGCTTAGTTTTCAAGTCAAGAATTGTTCCCATGCCCACACACACACACAAACCATATTAAAAACGAACGTTGGATATAAAAATAGCCACATTTGCCTTTCTAGTGGTCAAAATAAAGGAGGACCCAGGGTACAGGGAGAGGCTGGAGAAGCTGGTAGGGACTTATGACTAAATATCTCCAAGTCAGCAATCAGCACACACAGCAAGGCTGGGAGACAGTAAAAACTCCCACCATCTGACAGCTGCTTGGCAGCTCTCGAGAACTGAGTCATCACACCCTGACCCAATTTCCAGCAGACAGGTGTCCCAACCACAGAAACCACCACCACAGGTGCTGCTGTTCTGTGTAAGTTCAGCAGAGAGACCACTAAGTTATTTGTTAGCAATCAAAAAGGTCACAGGGCTTAATTTTTATACCAAGAACTCCTCTTGACTAGTTTTACCTATGATTTGCTGTGGTCTGATATTCACATGTTTTTCCTGGCATTAAACCTGTCTAGCTACATCTTCATTTGATAAACGATTTTGATTGAATCTTTGGTGTGAATGTTCTAGAATGAAAACTCAGACCTAGAGACAGAGCCCTCAAGTTTCAAAATATAGTCCTCTCTACAGACTGCCAGAAAGACAAGGTTACTAACAACTCCAGCACCTGATGTTAGCCACTGTGGGTGATACAGTCTGAAATTAATAGTTCCCCATGGTAATGTCTGTATATTTGCCTGGGTATTGGGAATGAAATTACATTTACTCCTAACTCAACTGAATATTTCGGTTAATGATAAAGTGTTTCTCATCACATATTTCTCTTCCTTTAGATGATCCAGCTTCGATTGCTGTGCAGGTCAGCACAGTCCCAATGAAGTCAGCATCCCCAGTGTGGCCACAAGTGTGACCCGGGGTTTTAATACTTGGTAGGAATCCAGCACGGGTGCCTGAAATGCCCAGGTCTTCCCACGCGAACTGCACATAAACCACCTTTTCAAAGACAGGCTTTCTAATAAAACAGCCACTGTTGACACAAATAATCCCACATTTCTGATTTGCATAACCTCTAGAAAGCTGGATAGCATAGGAAATAAGCAATAATAGCAGTGTAAATGGCTGTAAGTGAAAGCATATCAGTTACAGCGCACCAGTTCAGTCCGTGAAGCCCAGTTTGTGCTGGCGGCAAAAATAAGAGGAGACATTATATCTTCATAAAAGCTTGACCTCAAGTGCTTCAGAAGACAGAAGAGACTACATTCAAGGCAAAGCAGGCTTTCTGTGCACAGTTATTCTTTAAAGGGTTTTGCAAGGGTTCACATACACACACCCTTTGCTCATGAAATTGGAGAGGAAAGGAGCACCTAACAAATGAATGTTGTGTAGCTCAGCAGCCCCAGCTGGCCCAGTTCCCAATATATTTTGCTTGATAAACAGTTAATCCCTGAGTATAGTGTGGCTTGCATTCCTCCAAACTTATCATTAATCACGGAAAAACCCAAGTTGTCCTTGCACTGGGTGAGTGCCTATGAACAGCTCCTTTGATAAGAGTGTTTTTACATGCCTGGAGGGATTTAGCTTTTTGGACCTCTGTCCTGCAAGTAGTAGGCAGACCTTCCTTTGCATGTGAGTCTGCTTTCATTGCTGGTTTCAAGCCACAGAATTAGCAGGGATGTTTGAAATGAGAAGTTGTACCATGCTTATGCTCCCCCATTGTACTGCTGCTGTTCCACAGCGTTTGTGGCATGGCATAGCATTATAATTATGCACTGTCAGCAGAGAGAAGACAGGGGAACAGAAAAAGAAGGGAATTTCTAAGAGGAAAAAAGGGCAAGCTTTTAAAGGGCAAAATATTTAGTCGCACGATTTTGTTTCTTTTTAATATGGAAGATGAATAGAGCAAAGAAATAAATTATTTACCTCTTTATCTTATACCAGACCCAGAAATGGGAAGGACAGACAACTCCCCAAGAAAGGAATGGATAAATTGCCCTCACAATAGGTGGATATTTGACATAGACACAAATTGTGAGTTTTTTCGTTATGCCAGTAGTTAATGGCACACATTTCCATTGTGTATCAGACACTTCCCATAGCCTGAACTGGGAGCCAGGCTTATTTCAGCTACCTGGTCTGGCCTTGCACATGAGAAAGACAAAATCCTGGCTATATGATGGGAGCCCTGTAGCTTTCAGTCAGCATAATAACTCATGTCTTTTACAAAAGAGAGTCAGTCCTCGTGGAAAATGGGCAAATCTTCACACCCTCAACTATGCTTTTTATTAAAAAAAAAAAAAAAAAGATGTGAAACTTATTCCTGTTTTGGATTGTTCTAATCTCAACTTCAACTTATGATGCCTATGCACTATTGAGATAAAACAGTTCTACACCAAAAAATGTTTTTATTTTCTGTATCTACACTCTAACTTCCTTAGCATTCAGCATTTTTGTTCAGGGGAGAATTTAAACTATACAACTTCAATAGGCATTTGTAGACCTGAAGAAAGGATTCTAAGATAACACTCAAAATTAAATACGGGCAGACTTTATTTTAAAGATACACTATCAGGGTGAGAAATTTGGCTTGCTCATCACCAAAACCTTTACTTGCATTGATGAACTTCTACGCAGGGAAGATCAGCAAGGTGGCCTCTCAGAAAAAGAGGCTCCTGGCACATCCCCAGCGAGCAGCCCCTCTTTGTGCCCTTGCACAGACACAAACACGTGGCCCTGCATGGGACACTCACTTTGTGAGCCAAGAGAGAGCAGCTGCAGGGCCCCAGCTCCATTCCCACAGCAAACGAGGAACAGGATGTCAAGTCAAGTGCAGGGCTGCTGTGGCTTTCTCTCTCCTTGGACATTGTGTGAAGCAAATGTGATGCCAGAATTCCCCGAGGTCCAAGGGCTGGAGCAGCTCCTGGTCAGTGTGAATACAAGGTGGCCTCTTCACGTAATCATTCTTCAAAGGCACCAGAGATTTGGCTGCAGATAGACAGTTTAAAGAAGAAATCGGATCTGCTTATTTTCACCTTTTAGAATTAAAGCAGAGGTAAAAAAAAAAAAAAAAGGAGTAAACAGTAAGCAGGGAAAAGTTATAAAGGCAACATTCTGTATTTCTCCATTGTTCATTTCTGCATATAAATATTCCAGGATTTGTTTCTTGGTGAATTTTTGGGAGGAAATGAACATTGGCTTGATGTTTACTGTATTTGTAGATACCATCTGGTTAGTTTTACTTCCCTTTAAACTACTTTTCATATATTTTGATTTAATTTAATTTGAGGGTAGGACATGTAGGGTATTTGGTCAGATGGTATGTGGACAGGCCTGACTAAAACTATCTTTATGAAAAGGAACACTAAAAGCAAAACAGATTTTCGGTGCTCAGTTCTGTGTCCCAGTTGTAAGGTTTTAGTCATTATGAGTGCAAAAATCCCAGTTATATAGAGAAGAAGGTCTCCCAAGGCTCTGGTGGCAGATCCAGGGTGGCAGCTCTGAGAGCAGGATTAGGGTGCTGAGGCACTGGAACAGGGTGCCCAGAGAAGTTGTGGCTGCCCCATCCCTGGAAGTGTCCAAGGCCGGGTTGGATGGGGCTCTGAGCAGCCTGGGCTGTGGAAGGTGTCCCTGCCCATGGCACGGGGTTGGAATGAGATGATCTTTAAGGTCCCTTTCAACCCAACCAATTCCAGGATTCTGTGATTGTGTGATCAGGGAATGCAGAACTGCACACTCCTTTGCTGCACCACACAGTAACTTAATTACTCCTTGTAATATCAATTTAACTCACAGAGCCGTGCCTTCTGCCACAAGAGACACATGACTGGCGTAAGAGGAGTCATTTGGAAAAGGATTCTCAACCAGGATGAAAGGACACTTTGTGCAGAACAACAAGTATATGTGGGCTAATCCCTGCTCTCAGTTTCTTCATTTTTGGGCAGTATTTTCCAGCCTTTTGGAATGGAGCTGACCAGGATATATGTTAGTTTCTGGGTATCTTGGAAGAAAGTAAAGGCGATCTCAGAAGTATCCATTTCCTCTGGATTAATTCCTGGAGCCGGGTAGACTCCTGTCAGCCAGTTCCAGGCTGGAATTGCCATTTAACTTTCTTTTTAAATTTAGGAAGTGTCAGAATTTGGGAGCTGGAGAAAACCAAGTCTTTGATTTGATGTCCAATGGGACAGCCAAGCAAATAGGTGAACTCATTTGGCACCAGATATTTCATAGCCTGCTGAGGATGGTTCTGGGTTTGTTTGTTCTACTGACATGTCGAGGAAATGAAAACAAATCCCCACTGCTCACAACCCCCAGACTCTTGTGACAGACCAAGAATGACAAATCAGAGCATGGAAAAGGAACTGGCAAATACACACTCAGTGTCAGCCTCAAATTTGCTGTCAGTGAGAAACTGTGAAAAAGTCATTATAAAATACCAAAACTCTTTACCTCAGGGTTCCTCGGGAGAGAGAAATTTCCAGCAGCAGGGAGAGGTCCTTGGGGAGGATAAAGAACCCATGACTAGAGTCTGTTGACATACCCCTCTTTCCAAAGGTATAAAAAAAAAATTGGATGTAGATTTATTGGGGTGAGTGAAAGCACTTTTATCAGTTCTTTTTTAAAGTGCTTTTTTCCCATATATGCCCACAGGTACGTGTTCAATTTTACATATTTATTTCATATGTGTGTACACCCATGTTTGCACATGAAGATACAGTACATTAGTTTATAGACATTGTACCCATGTGCATGGGAAAATCTGCAGTATGGCTTTTTTCCTAAATAAAATCTGTTACAGAGATGGGCCTCGTATAAGCAAAATTAAATGAACACAAGTGGATTAAAGAGAAGAACAAAACCAAACAAGACAATTGTGACCAGAGTGTAAATCCAGACTGTAGTTATATTGGTGTGAGTTCTAAATTAGTCCCCGTATTTCTGAACAGAAGCAGAAGGAAAACTAATCAAAGGGAATAGCTTAGAAATGACTGCTTTAAAATTATTTAATTTCAGCATCAGGTAAAAAAATGTTTAAGTTAGCAGAATATATAAAAGTTTGTCAGCATTTCATTTGCAAAGGAATAAATTATAAATATATTAAAAGCAGTCCCATGGTGCATCACCTAATGGATACTCGTAGTCTGAGTGCTCTGGTAAACTCTTAAGTTTCCAGTCTGTGCTCAATATTCAAACTACCTACTGAGCACACAGTACATATGGAACTGTGGGACTCATAGCCACAGGGTGTAGCAGCAACCAAAAAATCTCCAAAAAAGGATTATATAGCCATATAAACTCAATGGACTGGATAGTCCCCAGCTGAGGTGCCCAAAACTGTCAATGCTAGAAAATTGCTGTCGTTGCAGGACAATGTTAGTGGACATTCAGAATTCATGTGCTTTTAGAGACTTTCAGGTGCTTTAGGTGCTTTTTAGGTGCTTATAGCCCTTTCTGAGTGTACTCCAGCTAGCTTTTGCATTAGCATCTTTTTTCTTCCATTGCTAAATCAAGTAGTTCTTTGTAGCATGTTTTACCCCTGGCCCCTCATAGCTGTTGGATGCTGTAATGTCCCGTATTTACATCTCATGTCCTACATGTGTCCAAACTCATGATCTATTTTTCATAAATAAGTAGTTGTGATTGGAAGCAAAGAAAAAAAAAAAAAAAGGTGTTTAAGTTCTAAATGCAGGCTTCTAAACCTGAATGTTGGCACCCAAATAACTGGCCAGCTTTCCAAAAGCCAAGCCCCTGGAAATTTCCAGTAATCACAGTTGCCATACCAACGGCTGTCAGCACTCTTGCAAAAACAGGTCATGTATTTAGGTGCCAAAATGTAGCAAGAGGGGTCTAATTTCAAGCTTTTTTTTTTTTTTTTTTTGATCTGGCCAAGAGCACTGATGATAATTGAGAACAGTTTCACCTCTGCTGCCACTCTCCAGCTTCTCCAACTGGAGTCACAAGACCTGCCATGGTCTTGCAAAAGAGAAGATGTTTGTGGAGGTGCAGCATGAGGTGTTAGCAGTTATTCCCAGTTATTCCCAGTTCCACCCCGGGGTACAGCCTTTGAGCTAACACAGAGATATCCCACAACCTGATTTTGGGGCAAACAGCCAAAGAGGCGTGGGGTTTGCTGTGGGCTCATTTCCCTGGGCTGGGAGCAGGCTGTGGCTCAAATCCATGGGCACAGGGGATGTTTGGGTTGTGGCACTGCTGCACGAAGCTCCCTGGACCTGCCATGCAGGCGTGTGGCCAGGTGCTCACCCCACCTCCACCCAGGGCTGGCCGCTCTCCCCTTGGAATCCTTCCCCTGGAATCCTGCCCTGCCCTGCTGCCAGCTTGCAGTCCCCTTGCTGGGCACGAGCCAAGGCATTTTTGAAGGGAGGACAAGTGTGTCCCACTCTGTCCCCAGCTCCTGGGAGCTTTGAGCACAGCTCTGTGCTGCCTCTGCCTCCAAATACCTGCCTGACCTCAGGCAAGTCACCTAAGCTCTCTGTCTTGAGGCAAAATAAAGATAACACCACTTCCTTCTCCCTGCATTTTGTGTCTTCTTCAGCTCAGGTGTAAGCTCCTAAGGGCAAGGTTTGTCTTCTCAGTGTGTTCAGTGCCTATCAAAACAGAGCCTTGATCTCAGCTGGGGCCTTGAGGCACGGCTGCAGTGCTGTTATTATCGTTAATAATAATAATAACGAATGCAATCAGATCAAAGACACTGCCTGTATGAGTCATTTTTGGGGTAAAGTTAGTCATTCCAGAGAGCAATAGGTACATGTAAACTTTAGGTGCTGCCAAGGTTTCTCCTTTTTCCCACCATTTAAAAATTCACCCTTGGGAGTCTGGGTGAGCAACATGATCTGGAAGGGCCTGGCCCTGCCAGTGTTTCCCTGGGGATGGGCACTTGTGCTCACATGCCTGACACTGAAAATGTTAATGGGGTGACTTTGCTCCGTGTAGCTCAGCTGCATAAATATCCTCTGTGGGTTTTCTGGATCAGAGGTGAAACCCCCTTCCATATCGAGCCTTCCCTGAATGGAATTCAATCTCTGTCATTGCCCTCAGTTGCACCTGTATAAAAACCAGCACTACATGCCAAAAATATATTTTTTCTTATTAAACGTTGCAGATTTTAGTTGTTTTGGAGGTTTTTTTCCCATTTCTTTTTTTAATCAGTTGAATGAATCACAAGAAAGGTGTCTTGAAAGGGAAAAAAGAAATTACAATAATTAATTGCTTAGTAAAAACTTTAACATGAGATTTTTCACCTGACAGAAAAGGCCCACAGCCAACTGGATTACACAGGTGCAAAATAAGACACAAGAGGGAGCTCACATAATAAATAATAGTGATAAACAACATTTTGAAAAGAGTTCAAACCTATGGAGGAAAGGAAATTAATAAACATTACAATTCCTGTTTGCGGTTGGGGTTCTCATGGCTAGTGTTATTGTTACAGGCTATGGGAACATGCTTACAGACAAGGATCTCAGTACACCAGGCTTTGCCATGAAAAAAAAAGGTACAACCCAGTCAGAAGAGCTTCTGGTGGCATGGAAGAAGGGGACTGAGCAGGAGACTATAGGGAGACACTGTTCTGGCAGTGTTCAGGCAGAAAGTGACACGAGTTTAGAGCTTCTCCAGGAGTTATTGTCAAATATTCAATGTGTGTTGCCATTTAAAAATGTATTTAAATATCTATGTGCATTTAGGTTTCTGGAGAATGATGGCTCATATTCAAGAGACAACCACATATACAGAAAACCAGAGGAGCTGAAACTGAGTCTGCAACCCAACTGTTGAATTTTGTGTGTGGAATCAGCAGCAGTTTCATTTCTGTGCCTGCAAGTTTAGTTCGCTCCAGCAACCACATTTCTCAGAACTTAGAGAAACCATGCTCTTTTGACAAACACATTTGACAAAATTCTTCCTTTTAAGTGTTAATGTGATCAGTCAAAACCTTTAAATTCCTAAAGTTATTGTGAAAACAAGGCAATATTTGTCAGTAACTACAATGGGCTTGATCTGCTGGCAGAGGCCCACCCTCCTGCAGTCAGCCACAGGTTTCACAGTGCTGGACTCTGGGTCTTTCACCTTTCTGAGGCTGCAACTGCATGGACAGGCACACACGTGGCTCTGCTCCTCGACAAAAACCTGACAGAAAATAGAACAGCTGGGGGGCTGCCCTCTGAAGCAAGGCCCCCACATTATGACAGCTCTTGGCATTGATTCCATGATGATTTTCTGCCGTTTCTTTTATACCCCTTTTATATACTTTTTCTATATTCTCAGTGCTTCCAGCCCACATTCTCAGACCCAGTATTTTGTGAAGCCCAGAGCCCGCAGCCCGTGGCAGCCTGGCAGTGGGGGGTCAGAGAGCCCCAGACCCCAAGGGCCTCTCCAGAGCACATCCTGTACCCTGAGCTGGGCCCAGCCAGGGGAAGGTTCCTGGGGCGGGGGTTCCCTGGAGCCTCTCCCTGGGGAATCTTTGCTGGATGTGCTCATTTGTGAGGCCCAGGATGTGATCCCGAGTGCCCGTGGGTGGCATTCCGTGTGCTCTGGGGCACTGCCCCTGGCTGGGCTGCACCTGAGGGGCCTGCAATAAATACCCAGGGAAAAAAACCTTTTTCCCCTCTAACCGTGTTTGGCTCTTCATTTTAAGGGAAAGGCATCAGTATGCATCAGAGTTACCACCTGAAGGGATGTTTGGGGGTCATCAGTGGGCCACTATTTTGGGAAGGACCCACACACAGATCTAGTAATTCATGCTGCTCTCTGATATCCACCACCTCCAACAAGAAAACATATATTGGTCACTGGGCTTGGATGAGCCCTAATCCATATGCAGGTGTTGGTGGACATCACAGGTATCTCAGACGTGTCCCTCCAGAAGTGCCAGGGCCAGAGACAAGATGTGTGGTTCTTTAGAATCTGTCAGCAGAGATCCACAATCAGTGCAACTGCAGGGAGTGGGTACCTTCTTTCACGTGCCAGGACCTCTCTGGCGTGCAGCAGCCTCAGAGAGCTGCTGGGTGCCCTTCAGCCAAGGCACTGTGACTTCCTGCTCTGTGACATCTGAGCCTGTGGTACGAACCTGTCCACCCACATCAGCAGTGCCTCCGCTTCGTCCCTCTGCTCCTGTAGTGCAAATGGGCTTTTCCAATCAGTAATGCCACTCGTGGGGAGCTCAGAAGTGTGTTCAGTCCTGGCAGATGTTTGTCAAATAGCCCGTTGAGCAGCTCAGGACCAACTGGTGCCACTCGTGAGGCTGTATCAGCCGTGTGAGCACGGGCTGTTGCTCACTTTGTGGGGGGGTGTCCCTCAAAGACCACCCACATACCGACATCAGGAGCTCCACAGACTGGAGGGAACCTAAGCAGAATGTGCAGGATCTGACAAGGGCTGTCTCCCTTGATGTGTGGCTTGCTGGAAGGGACATGGTCACCATAAGCATCCTAATGGTACATAGACTTGTCAAGCACACAACGAAAGGCCATAAGAACTTCAGCAACTGAAATAACCAGAGACATCTCAGCCCTGAGATCCTTCTTCATTGTAAGATTCCAACATATAAAGTTCAGTCTGAATAAACTGCCTTAGTGCTGGATACCCTGGACCTCAACACTGTGATTTACTCTTCTCACTCCTTTGAGAAAAGTTGATGAATTCTTCAGCAGAGAGGGCATTTTGTAGCCAGATTCCACAGCTGTGGAATTGCAGAAAGGCAGGCAGTGGATCCTGGGCTGGCAGAGACCATCCTCACACTGCTCGATGCATTTGATCTCTGGAGAGGAAGGAGTACATACCCGGCATGGCACCGTGGCCAGCTGGCTTGGGAGCAGCAATGCTGGCTTTGACTGTGCAAGCAGGTGCTTGCTTCCCCTCCCCATCAGATGGGGAGAGTGAAAGAACAGCTGTAAATAGAACAAGGTCTAAAAAATCAGAGAAATAGAGATTTTAAAAAAACCAAAACACAAACTTGCCTGTCTAGCATCGGAAACCTGTCGTGTTTTTAATCTAAATTGAAGTTGTGCTAGTATTATATAGTAAAACAATTGCCTTCTACCAGGGCTACACATTTTTGAGAAGTGAGAATGAGCCATATGTCTTCCATAAAAACATACTGATACAGTTCAGCCTGTTCTTTGTGCTTTCTGGTAAATCATATTCTTTTACAGGCCATGGTAAAGGGAGCAATATTTTTGTTTGCCAAAAAAGTATTTACAGTACTGTATTATCCTTCATCTCTACCAGTTTTCATTTGTTACTATTGACACATGGTAAAACAGTTTTAATTATCTCCAGGCTCAAGTACAAGGATTTTTTATAATTCAGTCGGGTCTATTTAATTTCCAGTATCTAAGCTACCATAATGAAAGTGTTACTCAAGGTTTCTTCTTCAACTCCCCCCTCTTTAGATCATAATAAAGACAGCTCACTTGAGCAAATAGTTCCTTTGAAATGTTAATCCTCCTCAGATGTGTTTTTTGTTAGATCAGCTGCACTGTTAAAATACTTTCTATTTTCCCATTAATTGGAATGCAGAATAACACTTATTAGCCATATGGACACAAAGTAGCTCGTTGATGAAGACAACTGAATTAAAGCCTCATGTTAAACAATGAATTAACTGTGATAGAGGGTGAAAAAACCACACTCACATAAAACTGTGTTGTCTATCCCTCTCTTATCCAACACAATCTCTCCTTAAAAGAAGAAATATATTTCAGACACTGCCCCCAGTGCAACCTAAAATCCACAGAAAAGCATAGAAAGGAGGGTGAATGTAAAAACCTACAGCAAAGGGGCTTATCGAAACACCATTTTTTGGAATTTATTGGTTTATATTATTTTTTATTTGGCACTTAAAGACTGAAATCCCAACGAGCTGCACCTTTCCTTCAGCGATGCATGCGGAGGTGCCTGTTTGCTGCAGAGCTGGCTCTGGGGTTGCTCCCTGGCTTGGCTCAGGTGAGGTCAGGCAGAGTGGGAGATCTCACGCTGGAGCTGCTCCTCCCTCCTTCCCTGCCTCGCCCCCAGCCCGACACCGCTGCGCTCCAACAACGAGAGCAGCTCTGGGATCGCTTCTTAATGAATTGTGGGGGAATGTGCACGCTTTCCCTGGGGTGTGAAAGGAATTTTAGGTGGATCATCAGCATTCAAATATTAAATTACTTGGGCAGGTTGTGTAAGGTTAGCAGCCAAGGAAGTTACCTCCATGTAAATCAGCAGGCACAGAAGAAAAGCTCTGCTAGATCCAGGTGAGAAGAATGTGTCTGGGAGGACATTAAGGAAAACCCCAGATAAGAGCCTCAGCTTGTGTGCAGTGAAAGCATGCTTAAGGTTCAGTAGACTTCAGTAAATATGGCTTTGTTTGGAAACTCTGCCTGTAATTTTGAAACAGGAGACATCTGAATCCACGGAGAATTTTGAGTCCTAGTCTACGCTTCAATGAAAGCTCAGTCTTTCTGGAAATATGTCCCTCTTTATTGTTCCTTGATTTACACGTTTTGTGCAAGTCTGAACATGGACATACAGTAATTAGGCAGTAGGAGCTGGGGTGAATGAAGCTTCAGTTTACACCTATGGCTTCCAGAGGGACAGGACGCTGGTGTTATTTATTTAACCAGGAACAATAGATCATTTGCTATTCAGCTGGCATTTCCATTGCTGGCCTGGATGGGCGCATCCTCTGCTGACACCCTGAGCTGCTGCAGCCCTACCTGCTCCCTCCACTGCCTCTGGCACTGCTGATGCCTCCAACAGCAATCAGAGAGATTTCCAGATTCCAGCCATTGACAGAGAGCAAATTTGCAAATGTGCACTGTGCTAACATGATTAGGCCTGTGAACATGCAAATCCTTGGAAAGAATTTTGGTTTCATGCAACTGACGTAAATAAAAAGGATCCTGTTTATGCACTGCCTAGACAGCCGCTGTACAAACGGGGCTGCCAGAGATGATTTCATTCACCTCTTTAGTGAGACACACAGAGAACCACAGTGCAGATACCTCCAGGGTATAATTTTCATGATAATCAAAACACAGACACGCTACACAATAGTTTACAACCAGAACTGAGAGCAGATAACTAATTCTAGGGAAGGAGGGAAAATTTGGTGTGTCCAGAACACGAACACATCTCCTGATGCCCACAGGTCCCCATGATTACTCTGTCTGATGTCACAGGATTTTGGGGAGCAATAAATGATCCTTTTCAGGTAGATCAAATATGCAGTATTTCCAACAGCAGCAGGCTGTGACTGACTCACACAAGCAGGAGTACACGGCTCTTGATCTTGTGTTTCAGCTGAGACCAAAGACTGGAAGTTCTGTCTGTGTATCCCAGCTGTTTGTTTGACTGATCAATGGTCCTTCCTTCAGCATGCCAGTGTGTCTCTAATTTGGGAGGACACAGTCCTGAGCAGAGTGGTCCTTACACTAACTTTTCCCTCAGAGCACCCCACAGGTTACCTTGCTCTGCAGCTTGTTGCCGTGGAAAACAACCAGAGCTTCATTCAAAAAACCTCACACAGAGATCAGTCAGGTTACTCTGGTTAATCCTGACTCTCTCACTTGGCAGTGGATTGTAACCTCCCCCATGAGGTAATTTCTAATTCCTCATGGAGAAAGTAAGGTGGATTCTTTTGGCATTTGCAACAGCAGGCAGGGAACGATGCACTTGAGTTTTCTGCTGAAAGGCCAAAGTGTTGTGCTGAGGGTGTGCTAGGTCATCATCAACAACATGGAGTTGTGACCATTGTACCTGGGGAAAAAAAGTGAGGAAGTGGTCTTTGAGTGGATGGAGATTATTGACACTTCCCTAGGGATGAAGTCCACATGGGCTCTGCTCATGAAACTCTTGACTAGAAGACCTTTTCCAAACTGAGTAATTCTAAGACAGAGTATTGAAAAGAAATCCTTGAGTCAGGGAACGGGGAGTGTTCTCTCATTGCTGATAATACAGCAAAATATCATCAGCTTCCCAAAGACAGTTCTGACAATTCAAGCCATTTTTTTTAATAGGAGGAAAACCTCAAAGGTTTATTTGAAACATACTATTTTATTAAAATTGTGAAATATTTGAATCACCAGAGTTTCCTAGCAAAACCTGAAAACCTTGATATTCTTATGGTTTACTCTTTCTCTACCCCTTTTTCTTTTCCCCCTTTTTTTTATCCAAGCTCTCTAGACGTTTATTTTTCCTTTACTGAATCCTGCAGGTCTCTTAGCCACAAATAATTGCTGATTCCTTCCAGTGAGGGAAATATGCAGCAGCCTTTCTCATCATGTTTTACAGTCCATGTCCTTTCCCTTTCAGCATTGCTCAGAGAATACTCTCTAATACTCTCCAGAAACCAAGGTCACTTGCGGACAAGAAATCTTTAAACCAATGACAGAGGAAAAAATTAAAAATACTCACTGTCAGATGCATAGAAAGTTATCTATCACCAGCACTTTTCCTACAACAAAACCAGGAAATTCACAGGCAAAATAGCCAGGATACACTCTCAGCTGTTTATAACCAGCCATTAAGCAATGTTAAAAGCAGTTTGCTGTGGGACAGGCCTAAACCCGGTATAGTTTAGAAAATGGTGCTCAGTGTTATTTGTTGTTTGTGCTGTCCCAAGGCCACTGTCAGTGCCAGTGACACTGGGCACAGGAACCCAGTGAGGGAACCAAGGGTTTGCAGCTCCACTACTGCACTGCACCACCGATTTTGGGTGAAATCTCAGCCAGCTTGGCTGCCCAAGTGCCTCAAGTGGGAGATGATGGTCCATGTAGGTCTGTTCAGCACCCAGCTCAGCAAGTGCGACCTTTTTCCTGGAAATACAGCAAAATACATAAAATCATGAGCTTGAGTCATACTGTGAAGGAAGCTGAACCATCACAACTTCAGCTGTCCTGTTTATATTCAAATCACTTTAGTTGTCATGGCCCACAAGGTACTATTGTTATACAATTAATTCGGTCTACTTTTAAATATAGGGATTTTTTTCTTTCTTTTTGAGTCTACAGAACAAAATGCAATTTTTAAATATATCCAAATGACCATTAAAATCTAAAAAAATTTCTGGGTATATTTCAGCCATTTCCAAAACCAAGCCTTCAGTTCTAAGCTATTTTAACTGTAGTGCTCTTTTGTTAGTTCCAAAGGATTATTTTAAAATTTCCCTATTTTATATTTTAATGTACTTTCTAGGCATACTGGCCATTCTTTCAACGGAGCATAAAGTGGTTATTGTTAATACATACATACTGGGTTGCAGCAAATGTTTCTTGAGTACTGGGCTTTCTGTAATGACATTAAATGAAGGAAAAAAAAGGATATGAAGTAATACTGATCTCTATGTCAGCCTCTGTTTGCAGGACAAGGATTTAATTCAGAATTAAGCCACATTAGTGTTAAAGAAGCCATTACTCACTTGCAAATTTTTCTCCCCAAAACCCCATTTCATTGCTCCGTGCAATAAGCTGGTACATTTATCCACAAACATTTGATGACTGATGCTTTATTTTGCCTTTGAATGTTTCTTTAATGAAATCTGGGTTCTTAAAAATATCCAGTAACATAGTTAACCATTTTGTTTTCACATTAACAGAGCAGTTACTCTGTTGCCATTTGTCATTTACCTAGCTTTAATATGTGACCCCCTGAAAGAGAAAAACAAAAATTAGGTATCAATGCAGACATAAATTGTTTACAGAATTTTACTGGGTATAAATAGATGTGCCTCTCTGTGTGGCTTTTTCATTCTTTGTTAACAGGCATACATTTACTTATGTTTTGCATTAGCTGTGGAAAACTTCCCTTGAGTTTTGTCAAACTGTCTTGTTCTGAGAATGCATAAAACAACTCTCTTCCAAGTTTAGGATATGCTTTGTTGTCTTTTGAAAGTTATGGTGTCAATTTGCTGAGGGACATTTAGTCCAGCAATGCTCAGAGTCCAGCAAAATTATTTCTAGGCCAAATGGTACTTCTGGTCTCTAAGGAGCTTCTACAGCCGCCAAAAATCCCTGGGACATGTGCACAACCCCTTTTCCCAGGCTGGGCTGTGTTTGAGACCAGAAATGTGGGCATGTGTTGATAAAAGAGAAGATTAATGTTATACTATCTGAAAATTGTCTGACACTAGCTGAATCTCTCCCATTCCTGGCTGTGCTGGGTGGTACTTTAAGGTGGAGCCACCAGAAAAAGAACTCGGATCTGGGCACCAAATTGCCTCAGCGGGCTCTTTCTGAGTTAAAGAAGGGGAAATTTTGGGTGTTGAGCTCCTTCCTTTTGCCTGCCCCCAGAGTGGGGTCACACCTGTCTATCGGGGGAAAATCTGAAAAGAAGAAAGCTGGAAGAGAAGAAAGGTGGAGAGAAGAAGGCTGCAGGGCTTTTCCCAGAGGAGCCACGCGGGCTGTTGGAGGGTGGCTGCTGCCCTCAGCTCACCTCCCGTGCCTGAGAGCTCTTGCACGGGTGCATTTTGCTATCGTCATCCTTGTTCTGCTATTTCATTCAGTCACTGGCCCTGATTATTTAAACAACTGAAACCAGGAGACTTTGTTTCCTTGACTCTGTATTCTCCCGAGTAAAAATAAGCCAACAAGATGTTTCTAAGAAAAAGGTTGATGGTATCTCTTAAAATGTGCTTCCAACTGATCACTATCTCTCTTTGAGCTGGGCCTTCTGCCACCCCTGTTCTCCCTCCTCCTGGCACCAAACAGTAGCTTGAATCTCACCAAAAAGACGGAAAGTTTCAGCCCTGCCCCAGCCCTGCAGGAGGTATCTGGCCTCTAAAGAATGTCAAAAATGGAGGTCATTTGAGATCTTCACATCTTTTGCACTTGAAAATTGTCTCCAAGCAGTTTTGAGAGCCTGGTTATCTCTATGGGTGTGTGAGAAATGCCATAGGACGGGCAAGATGAGTCACACACAAGATCTTGTTTTCCACAGAACAAGCCCTGGTGGAACTGCCACTTTAACCCTTATTTTTTCATTTCTCAGGGTTTGTTCCCTTCCTTAAAACTTGTTCCCTTCATGGCCTTAAGAGGATCTTTTGTCACGTCCTTTCCATAGGTACCATTGACTTTTTTGATTCATGCTGCTCACTTCTGAAAGATTCTTTCTGCTTTTTAAGGGTTATTTGCCCTTTTGCAGCAAGGCACTGTGCTCTCTCTGTTGACGTGAGCCCTGCAGAGAATTATCGCTTGGACATGCACATTGGTGCCAAGTGGAGATAATGCCCTCTTTTCAGACTGAAGCCTGCCTGTAGGAGTGTTCCCAGTACAATTTTCACAGTCATAACTGCAGTTAATCTTAAACTTGGCATACCCTTCCTTTCTCTGTAATGTTTTTAATGACTCTTTCAGGGTGGGAGAATCCTCAGGGTTTTGCAGTGCTGCATTCACCTACTGATTCATTCTTGCCAGGTTGGTGTTGCTAACCAAGGTCCAGTTTAATAAGCAACTCTACCATTTATATTACAGTGCAGGAAGTTATCTGTCTTTTCCAGCTAAACAACACTGAGAGGAGAAGGAAGCATTTTTTTCTGAGCAAGCAGGAGGTGCCGTGCAGCACAATGGTCAGTAAATATGTAGCAGCAATTTACAGGGTTTATTTTTAATCCAGGGCCTACGTTGAGAGAATGGCATGAACTGGATAAATCAATCAGGCTGTTGCAAAGCAATCTGGAAACGAAAGGGCGGTCAAGGAGGAAGTGGTAAATAACACACAGGACTGATTGCTGCTGGGCACAGCTAAGGCCTTGGGTTTAAGGAGTAATTACCTGGTCACACCTAAACCCTCGCTGCTGTGCAATGTGCAAACTGCAGGCTTCAGCTGAGAGACTGCTCATGCCTTTGCCAGCAAGAATTTCCTTGGTAAGAGCCGTTTATTCCTGGTTTCTTGAAGGAGCTGGAAAGTGTGCAAGACTCCATGCTTGGTCATTTATTATCTTTGGTCTCAGCACTAGCACAGAGCTCATCTGCTTCAAATGTGGTAGGGAGAGCAAGGGGAAAGAAGCTGGAGAGTTGACATTTCTCCTCTGTCACAAAGTCGGGATGCAGGACTGAGCCCCATAAATAATTTGTGCCAACCTGGCAGCTGGTTAGACCAAGTGTAAAAAAAATGCTCCTTACACTCAGGGGTGGTGGGCATGCCGTGCAACCCCAGCAGGGGTGAGCCAAATGCCACATTTGCAAACTTGTTCACTGCTAATCCCACTAAGAAAAAAAATGGCCAGAGTTCAAAGAGAGCCAAACAAACTGTGTCTGCCCATTGTACTCGTGGTGAGAAGCCTCCAGCTCATCTCCCTTGGATGTTTCTGGGTAAATGTAGGTGAGTTTCACTCAGTTTGTCCTTAAAAGCCTGTTGCAGACAGATAGGACAGAGCCTTTTCTGTAGCAGACAGACACAGATGGCCCTGCCCTGTTGGGACAATAGCAAATGGAGATCTGAAATTGGACACAGTAATTGCAGGCTGCTTGCTTCCTTGGCTCCCTGTTAAACCTGAACAGACTTGGGAAATATGACACACCTGAAGAACTGTTGGAGACAGGAGATCAGCTGTGGCCATGATATATATGCCTTTCATCCCAGAAAATGGTCCAACCAACGATCCAGTTAAATGAGGAAAGGCAAAATCAGGCTGCCATTGTTCACCAGACTATATCCAGGGACAGCTTTCTGCCAGGAGACAAGTAGTGGATGATGAAAGACTTCCTCAGTTGTGTCTCAAAGGAAAGAAAATCAAACCCAAATTATATTTAGGAAGACAATAGCATTCAACGGTGAAGGAGAGACGTGAAACAACATGACTTGGTGGGAAAAGAAACAAGATATTGTGTGTACAGGGTGCTCTGGGTATCACACCCGGATCCTTGGGATTTACTATCGGTCCTAGAGCTCCCAAAACTGAAATGCAGATTCCCCTACACATCAGTTCGGGCCAAGTATCAACTAACACGCAGAATCAGTCATGGAGACACAAAGTAAATGGCAATTTCATGTCACTCACATGCATGAGTTCCACGTGTCCCCTTCACCTGGACTCCAACCAAACTGGATACTGGGACTTGCATTTGTACTAGGGCTCTCTGCTCTGGAATTTTAATCGGGTTTCACCTGGTTCTAATGTCAGGTACCTGGCAAATGGGCTGCAAATGACCCTCACTCCAATCGCCCTGCACCAGCAGGATCCTTTCCATGCAGAGCCTGACTGAGCAAAGGACAACATATACATATTTTCCTAATAAATTCTCCCACTTTTCTTGAGCCTGAGCTAAACCTTCTTATCTAATATCAAGTAATTTAAGCATTTTTAACATTCTAAAGACAAGTTAATCCTTTTATAGGGAAAAGTCAGAAAATGGGCTTAGAATGACATTTTAACACTGTCTATGGTATGCTAAGCTGATGAAAAATTCTAGCAGCAGTTTCAAGCACTTTTGGCTAAAATATTACTGTGGCCTTAAAGCATTATAAAATATAAGTATCGTGCCAAATTGCTAAATGTTTGTCAATAATGTTGGTAGATGATATTCCACCAACACAAACTGCTTTTTTTTCCCAATAACTTCAGTTCTCAGATATGATTTTAGTAACATGACACAAGTAATATGAGTCTTAATTTGACCTGGTCTTAGACTTATATTTATTTGTCTCGTTTGAGCTCCCTACTTTTCCCAGGTAAGTTTTGCTGCCAAGTAACACTTGATTTTCATCTGTTTTCCAAGGCCTAATTTCCATAATTTTTCTGGTTTTATTAGAGTGTGGCCATTTTAATGCATGCTAAAGATGATGAGCAGACAGTCTTAAACTCTTGTTTGCCCACAAGAAATAAAAATATGAGAAGCTGGGATATTGATTTCTCCAACACATTCTGCATTAGTTTGAAAATTATTTTTGAGTTTGACTTTCATTAGGGTTTTCTTGTCTCTTTTGGAAGTGACAAAAGAACATCAGGAAACTTGCCTCATTTTCTATTAGTGCTCTTGCTCAATGACCAAAGGAGCTCAGAGGTTAATAAATAAAGATGTACCTCTTCAAAGCCTGGCAAACTGGTCTGCAGAGCCACCACACAAGCCACCATATATGCTGTACTTTGAGAGCAAAGCAGTCCTGACCACTAACAAACTCACTGAATGATCCAGCTGTTAAGCATATCTGCTATTTAAACATCCAGCAGAGTGCATCTCTTGCCTGAGCCTGGGAACCGGGGCAGTGTTATCAGAGAGCTGATCCCGTTCCTGAAAGCCCTCAAGCACCCACTTGCTCATTACCCACACCCTAAGAGACTCTCCCAACACACACCCCTGAGCTCCCTGGGCTTCCTTCTTGGTTTGTTTGTTTTTTCCAAGCTCAGTTTGCTTTCCAGCCTTTCAATGAAGGGAGTGCCACCATGGAGGAATGCAGGTGTATGCTTAGCTCCTTTCAGCCCAAAGACAATCCAAGGTACCTTGAGCTGCTCGTGGCCAGAACAGGGCTGGGAGGAGATTTGTGCCCTCTGGGGACACCCCGGGGCATCTCACATGGCTCTGCCTAGAGGAGGGCAGTGAAGCTCTCTGGAGCTCGTCTTGGAACTGAAACCAGGGTGAGCTGGCTGTTAGTTACTGATGGAAATGGAAAATGGGGCTAATTCAGGCTTGGAAAGAAGCAGCCAGTAGGCAAGAGGCCTCAAACACAGTCCATGGTGCTGTTTGGGAACTGACCTGGTGTTATCTTCACCCTCGCTGACTTCATGTCATGGCAACCTGTGACTGTGGCCTCACCAAAGCTAAAGAATCTGCCTTGGCACATGGTGGGAGTCTAAGGAGCATGACTGGGGTCTTTGTTCTCTATTAATATTTTGGTATATCACCCTAACTCCCAAAGACAGGAGGGTCAACAGGAGTGTTAAGTTTGGAGCCACATGTTGGTGCTACAAAGCAAAAGTCCCAGCCTCTACTCCCAGCTCAGCCAGACTCCTCCTGCAAGATCTGCAGCAAAACTGCATCTATCCCACTTTTCCTCTGTGAAAAGCATGGCTTGCACTTCTGAATCCTGCAAGAGAGCTGTGGAGAAAATATCCTTTCTAATGGGATCAGATACTGCGGGGAAGAGAGCAGATAACTTGGGGGAAAAAAAGATAGGTGACTTGTTCTCAGATCTGTCTCTTCCAGAGATACTGCCTTGGACTCCCATTCCTGAGCTACACAACAAACACATGACTTCTGCTTTGTGGAATTGTATTTCCCTTATTTTAAATTAAGCAGATATAGGATATTCCTGGTTCACAACTGCAGAAGGGTCAAATACAAGTCTTTTAACACCTTCTACATCTCCCACAGGAGAAAGGCAAGAAAACAAGATGCAGCAACCCTTCTGCCCAGTGCTGAAACAACCTGCAGCAATGTAGAGAGCAGAGAAATATCTTTAGTTAGCTTTCTATTATAAACCACCTTTGGTTCATAAGCAATCCCATCTTTACCATGAAACATACTAGAAAATTTTAAAACTTAAAAAAACTTAATTTCATCTCTCAATGACTAAAATTTCAAAGGAAGGACAGAAAACTTCAGAGTTATCTGTGACCTTTGGTGATTAGCAATGAAAAGTGTTTGATCTTCACCTGACAGCAGCAGAACAGGAGTCATCCCTAGACTGAGCCACTTAAAAAAGGAAGAACTGCAGAGCTTTCATTCCCCTATGGTTCTCTTCAAGATTAGCAGCAGTGAACAGCAATTTCTGTTTGTTTTTACAATAATATCCTGTTTTGTAATCCACAGGAAAAGGAGTATGAAAGTAGCAACCTTGGCAGCGACTGGGGGCCAGGGGACTGTTTTCTAAAATCTCAAAGCTCAGGAACACAAAGACTTGGAGGAATTTCCAAGTGCAGTGAATGCCAAATGGTAAAGAAAATGACATGACAATGAGAGGGAGAAATTATTTATTCACCCTCTTAATAAATTCTTCTTCTGGGGTCACATTTTCCTTTTTCAGCAAACAATTGACAGGCAGTTTCTTCCAAATGCTTTTAAATAGGACCTACTGCAAGTTTAAGGACTGTTAATATTTTTTCCAAAGATGAAACAACTGAAAATAATAATAATAGTAATAATAATAATAATAATAATGATAATAAAAAAATGGGAGAGTGTAATTTAACACCAAACAAATGCAGAGCTGAAAAATCCACAGAACACAGATAGCCAAGCAAATAATAGTATTATTAAAGGGTCCATATAACATTTCTGCTCAGCACTTACGTGGCAAACAGACTAGGTCATATTTTTCTCCATGAAAGATAATACCTGGTGAACCCATCCTTGCAGTTCCCATTCAAAGACTGGAAGGAAAATCACGTTAGGACTAGAGAAGGCATTAAAAGGAAGTCTGTGTCTACCAGAGCATGGTTTCAAAGGGCCATAAGCTAGAATAAATATTGACACAGTAAGGAAAAAATATGCAACAATAGCAATTGTTCCAAATGGGCACAATTTGGAAGCTAACAGACCCACGCTGAGCTTGACAAACTTGGACAGTGACCAAGGCCCCAAATTTAAAGTTACTTTTGGAATTTAACTTTCACTGATTTCACTAAGAATTAAACACAGAAACACCTTCATGACTCCAGGTCTGATTCACTGACTGCCGTTGTTTTCAACCATTCCCCAACCACAACCCCTTCCAGCAAGGAGAAGCAGAACTTTATGAAGGGGATGAACCTTGGGATATAAAGGATATCTCTTTTCTTCTCTCTCTCTTCTCTTCTCTCTTTTCTCTTTTCTCTTCTCTTCTCTCTTTTCTCTTTTCTCTTCTCTTCTCTCTTTTCTCTTTTCTCTTCTCTTCTCTCTTTTCTCTTTTCTCTTCTCTTCTCTCTTTTCTCTTTTCTCTTCTCTTCTCTCTTCTCTTCCTTCTCTCTGGCCTTTAGTTCCCTGCCTCAGTTAGGTGGCATGGACCACACTTTGTCAGAGCACATCTCTGCTTCCAATCTCTGATAATCCATTCTTTTTACCATTTGAAAGCATAGTCTTATATTCAGGCACCAGTGTTCAGCAAAGACTAATTTTTATTGCAAATGTTCCCAGTGTTTTTCCCCAAATTTTGTCTATAGCTATTCTCATTTTCATTTTAATCAGTTCAATAATGTGTTTAATTATATTGGAAATTATTTCAGCCACATTTCTTTGGAGTTAAGGTTTCTGAAAGAAAATCCAAGGCAAAAAAATAAAATTTTCAATTTCTTTATTCTTTCTTCATTCATACAAATTCCAGAGGAAATCAATAAGTTTGAATCTTTTTTTCACACCAATATTCCATTGATGTATTTTTAATGGGCTTCATTGGAGATATTCCTGATTTACTTAGCTATCTTCAACAGAAAGATCTGGTGAATTTGCCTTGGAAGCAACCCAACAAAACCCACAAAATTTGACTAGTTGCTCTTAATACCAGGAGATAAGGATTTATTAAATTTTTTTAAAAATGCTTATTTTAATCCACTACAAGATTAGGAATCTGGGTCTAAAATACACATAAAACATTGGACTTCCAAAACAACATGGTTTTAAATTAAGAATGCAATGGAAGAATGTATTTAAATATTGTATTATTCTTCTAATATCTTCAAGCAGTTTACTGAGCTGAAACTATATAATCTTACTAAAAAGTTCAAAACTATGGCAGGTTTTGCATTCTGCAGATAAGATGTGTCATCATGGTTTCTGATCAACATCCACCAGCTACAGCAGTCCAGGCATTCATTAGTGTCTTCCCTGAGCAGTGACTGTCATTTTAATTGTGCTGATTTAGTTAGAGACAGGAAGAGTTTTAAAACACTTTGTTACTTTAACTGCAATGCCAAAATGCAAATGTGAACTTGCTAGTACTTATTTACTAGATACTAGCGGCTAAAGGGGAAGGTTTAGGGGTGATGGCGTCACAAAAATCCTTTTTTTCTGACGGGTCAGATGGGCAGCTCCAGGTGAAATGACATGTCTGTATTCTTGTAAAAAGCTACTTGTGGAAGTGAAGCTTTCAGTAGCAACAAACATTTTTTCTTCTTTTCCCATTTTTGTGCAGATTAACTTTCAGAAGTTAATTTCTTGAAGTACCCCTGAAGTCTCACTTTCAGAGGTGATAGGGACACTAAAGTGTCTGTTAAGGCCTTTATCTACACATTAACATTGTGCACATAGATAAACCTGTGTACACCCAGTTTGGCATGCAGTTATAATGCTGCCAGCTCAGTTTTACTTTAGGAAGGAGAACTAGTTGCAAGCTGGTATTTTTTGATTAGTAAAAATTTGCTTGTTCTGTAGCATGGAATCTGCTGACTAGAAAACAAAATTGATGTTTCCCAGAATTGATATCGTTGCAACAAACCTTTGCATAGAGCAGCCATCTACCCCACTGGAAAAGCTATTTGAAAATGTTGCTCAGAGTCAGGTTTTAGGAGTTAATGATACACATCTACAGATGGGATTGTCAGAGGTGCCTCAGCACAGATACAGTGGTGACTCACTAAATGAAAAGTGCTCACAAACTAAAAGGGTATTTGAACATCTCCCTCTGTCAGCACGGATAAAGATGCTCAGTTTCCCCCCGAAATGTGCCTGTCTTGCTCTCAGCTACCCATGGTGCATGTGAGGGAGCTGAGGTGAGAAAAGCACCCAGCTGACACTCGAACAAAGCTGCATTGTAATGGTTGAGGAAGGGTGGCTTCTTATCTTTCATGTACTACATTCCTGGTTCACACAAGGAGGTGCACACATTGAAATTGAGGTTCCTGCTAGTCCTCCTCTCTGGCCTCCCTGACTGGTTTATCCCCTCACCTGTTCTATCTCCTTACAGAAAAACTAAGATTTGTAAAGACCAAACACCAGAAACAAAACTGTGAGATCAAGGAAACTTAAATTTTCATAGCACACAGAAACGTGCAAAGGGATGAAAAATAAAGTTCAGATGACAAATGAAGAGAGAGAGAATCTTTATGTACTTATGCAACAACATACGGAGAAGCAGGGGTATAAATAGAAATGATGGCATACAATGAAACCCTACAGCTTTGGCCTCTGATACAGGCATGAACACAAACATCTGGGGAAAATTGTTTAATTTTCTTATTTCTCTGTCAATGTGGCACCAGGACAGTAATCTCCAGGGCAGAGCTGGACCAGCAGGAATGTTTTCCCCAGCACAACACCCAGCCCTTGCATAGGGCAACACTGGCTCTACAACACAAATATTCACCTGGGAGAGTGGCAGACACCATCCTGCCACAGTGGTTTAGAAGAGGATGGCAGCTGGATGGTTCAGAGATCTGAGCAATAATCTTTACAAATGTTCAGATCCCATGGAACTTTGCAAGCTGGGAATAAATGCTTGAAGTGTGAGGAAACTCACAGGTGAACAGTTATAAGGAGTTAAAAGAGCTGCAAAAGCTCATCCAAGACTGGTGTCAATGCTGGACTTTGTACAAACTAACTAGTGATGATCAGTTTACTAAGCATTTGGGGTTGTGACAATAATTTAATTGGGGACACACTTCAATATTTCTTGACGATTCATCTTTATTTGAATATCAAAATATTAATTTATTAACTTCCTGTTAGGTCCTCCCACTTAAGAATGTGGGACCACCTATTAACAGAATTCACAAGGAAAGATCTATGTGGACAAGAAATAGGCCCAGGGATCACGTGTTTCATGGTGGGATATAGCCTAAAAAAAACCCCCAACCTTCCATCTTTAAATATTATTGTTTTCCTAAATTAACTCTGGGAGATTTTAATCTAGATCTTGGGTCTCTGCCAGAGAACACACACTGCTCCCCACATCCCTGAGAACATTGTGGAGGCCTGTACAGTCAGCTGGCATTATAATGAAAATGCAGCCAGTTAACTCTATCACTTCTTCATAAAGTCATATTTTCAAATGCTGCTCTTCTTTTAACTCATTGGTGTTTCCCAATTAGCACTCTGTGTGTGGGGACACAACTCCTTTCTTGTCTTTTGAGGGGTTTTTAGGGAGGACACAGGACTATTTAGTGAAACTAAAAGGAGGATTTAATACACAGGGGTAACTCTTCAATAATACTGATTAACAGGTCAGGCTGGATCAGGGAAGGGTAGTTAGGATGCCTTGGGATGGTGCCTGAGAAGGAGGCTCATTGAGGAAGGAGGCAGGGATTTATGGTGGCTGGAAAGCGCTGAGAGCACATTGTCTGGGCCTGAATTCAAGGGGCTACAGTGAAAGCAGGCTGGTCAAACACAAAGCAAGTGGAGTGCAAACAGGACGCTCTTCGGGGTACACCCTGGCACTGCATCCTCCAGCAAGCTTTTTGTCCTGCCTAATTAAAGCAAATGGCGACGCTTCTCACTGCTTATAGATCAGTGTTTTCAACCCTTGTCAGGGAAAATTCTCCTGATGGACCCCATGGGATATAACCTGAATGGAGGAGGGAAGGTGGAGCGTGGAGCTTTGCCAGGGCACTGAGGAGCTGTGTCTGGGTTGGTTTCCAATGAATCAGCGCAGCCATCTGGGGGAAGGGGGAGGAATTCCCTCACTTAATCAACCTATCTGCCTTTTAAAAGGGAAATATTTTTCAGAAAGATGCGCTGTGCATATCTGGCACTTGGCCTCTTGTTACTGCCAGCTGTCACTCTGATAATGTGTTATAAATGATGGCACACCAAGCAGACAGGGCTGCAAGCCCATGTGATTGTATTGCATTATCAAAGTGACAACCAGAAAGAACAAGAGCTCTGGCTGCTGAATTGGTCCATAAGTAGATTTTATGTTGTTGATATTACTATTTATATACAAATGGGTATTAAACATTTTTATTATTTTCCCAGCAGGAGTCAGGAGATTGTTAGGACTTCAGTGTACAGATAGCTGGGGAGAGGCACAAGCTAAAATTTGTTTAAAATTCTGTTTTCATAGACTACTGCAGGCAAAACAATGATTGTTAATGAAATTGATTCAAGTACACACTTCTAATTTTACATCTGTAAGCAGAGGAATCTTAAGTGATTTAAACTGGCATCATTCCCTCAATAAATCCATGCCTACATTTTCAGATGCCGTGGAGATACCTCCTGTGATCTACACATCTGACAAAGCCATGATTGTCAGGCACTGCATGGAGATTCAGCAGAAGCCATGCAGATATATCCACAGGTATCCAAGGGTGGAACAAGCCAGTAAAATCTACTGAGAATCTGAGCTGGGGCCCTCGGGTCAGTGCTGCTGTGGAAAAAGCCTTTCTGCCAACATCCAGGAGATGCTGTCACCTTCCAGCACCAGTCAGGTCTGTCACTCTGCTCTTTCACAGTGACTGTGGTGGCCCTGGAGAAAGTTCTTTGGATGTCTGGATGGGGGGAGGCTTCCTCAAGCATAAAGTGGCACAGCACCAGCAGAAGACTGAACTCAATCCCACTACTCAGTTCCTCAGTTCTGGAAACCTCTTCCAGGACTTCTTTCTCCCAGAAAGCTGAAGCAAAGCTGCATAATTGGATGCTCTCTAGTTCTTGATCTCATCAGCATTTGGAAAGGACAGTAATAAAATGCTAAAGGAAAGACTGTTCTTGGGATTTGTACGTTTGGTCTATGGTGATCCTCTATGGAATAAAAACTTCCCTGGCCTTCTGTAAAAAGTCTAAATGTTGTTACCCTGAATCTAGGCAACTTTTTCTGTTTCTGAGTGTTTCACAAGATAAAGCAGTTACAGTTTCTTCTGGGAGATATCTGCAAGTACCAAAAATATGTGGCTTATACACAGGGCACAGGAACTCCTCCCACACCAAGCATTACTGGGTAAAGTTCAAAAGCCTCAGAGACAGAGGTCTTTGTTGTGTTGGTCCATAACTCTTATGATATGGACAGTGTTTGTCCTTTCTAGAGGTGGCAGAAGGGGACATGTAACAAACAAAAAATGTAGGAGGGAACAGTGCTCTAATCCCTTTAAAAAGTGGGCCGATGGAGTTGAAATTGTATGGAAATGGCCAAATCGTACTACAGAAACCTTCTAAAGGGTCTAATGAAAAAAAAGAGAAAATTAGCCATGTACTTGCAACAGATTATTGCCATGAATCTATTAAACACAATATTTCCATGAAATTTCTACAACCTGAAATGACGAATATTCATGAATTCACTCCGCTCATGTCATTCGAGGTAATCACTCTGACGACAGCTGGAAACAATGTTTCAAAACAAATTAATGATAAGGGTGTTAAAATGTGTAAATACATCAAGAGATGTAGCCATGTCATTTGACGTAATTATACCAAAAGGGACATTTCTACTGAGTAAAAGCTGAATAAACGGTTATGTATCAATAAGAAAATATTGCAGAGGTAAACGTATTCAATGAAGAAATACTCCCTGCTCTGTATCTCTACATGGCAGTGTTGCTGCCAGCAGTACACTCATATTTTACTACCCACTAGATTCATACTGGGTAAATTATTTTGCTCTTATGGGCTTGCATAGGAATGCAGTGCAGTCATTGAATTCAAATTGATTTAGAAGTCTTTGGGGTCAGAAGGGAAGGTGATGATTATCTTGTGTTATGTAGGAACCATAAAAATGTATCTAGCTATTTCCAGAGTGAGAGGAATGATCTTTTCCTATACAATGTGTGTGAACTCTGCTTAGACCACAGTCAAGGAGGGGAGATTGGGTGGAGGGAGGGTTGGTGCTGATTCACAGTAACAGACATGACAAAAGCAATGATGGGTTGTGGTTGGCACTGATAGAAGTGCAGCCAGGAGATTACAGCAAACTTGATGTCTGTCACTTATGTTCTTTAGAAATGCTGCATTTGTTTTAGAGCATCGTGATGGGCCAACTTCATGGGGTGTGAAAAGCTTCATTGGTTCCAGAGGAATTTCTGAAGGAGAACGTGTAAATAACCTTGTAGGTTAGCAGAAATAAGGCAATATCTTTGGCATGGAGTCAACAAACACCATTTCATTTTTGGGTGGGTTAAACCAGGAGGTGCATGTCTGAGTCAGGGCTTGAAGCACACCTCTCAGTTCTGCATTCTCGGATTTCAGGTCCAAAAGGTGTATTTGTTACAGGGTCTTGGTAGCTGCTCCAGCCACTCCAGAGAAGCCTTACCAGCTCAGCACCCAGTATTTAAGTCCCCTTCCTCTAAGCTGAACCTTCCCACCTGCTCAGATACAGCTATAGCTGTGTGGATAGAGGCAAAACATTAAAATATGGACTATACATATATATAACAAATAAGAAAATTGCCTTACTTTCTCCTGACTCCTACACCTCTGTGTTTCTGGTGAGCAAAACTCATGACAAAGCTGGTACTCTAAATTTGTAGTGAATTATCTGTCAGTTGATTTTAATAGAATCATTGAATGTAGATGCTTTTTTGCCCTTTCTCCCTCCCCCTCTGGAAGGCCAGAAGACCCTGCAGCTATTTTCTCCATGTCTGGAGCTGTCCTTCCTGCACAGCACCTCATGGCAGTGTCTAGGGCCACCTTTGGCCGTGGTCTCATCATTCCCATTTCTGGCAATTCACGGAACCCCCACTTTGCAGAGGTTAATTGGCTGCTGCAGCTCTCCTGCAGGTTAGCAGTGTGTGTTAGGAACTCCTCTTCCTCCTCCCTTGCCTTCCCCACCCCAACCTCCTCTCTTCTGGAGGAGCCATTTGTTATCTGCTCAAAAGTACCATGGTTAGTTTCAACCATAAAGCTAGAAATACTCCGGTGGAAAGAGGAAAAACAGAACAAAAAATGCTCAGGGAGAGCTGGCAGAGAATCCTGTCTTGTAGCAGGTTTTTACATGATCTTGAACAAGTCTTTGATCGTGACTGAGAGCTTTGGTTACTTAGAACAAGTGATAACAATGTGCATTAACTGGTTTATGCTGTAACCATGCCTGTGTGCTCGTGCAGGAAACAGGGAAGTCAGCTCTTTAGTGAGTATCCCTGGAAGCTTTTGTCAAGATTTTTTTTCTTTAGCCATCCTATTCCTTAAAGCAAAGCAAATATGTGCCTGTTTATAAATAGAAATAGAATTTTTTTCTCCCAAGATATGTATCTGGGCCCTTGAATAAAATTATTAAGCTTTGTTCAGAGTGATTCTGCAACCTATAATCCATGTTACAATTTGGTTTCACTGTAATATATTGATATTTCTGCCATTCCCAGTTCTGGCTGAGAGGTGGTTTGGGGTTTTTTTTTAACTTAATATTCAGAAAGTCCAGACTCAGCAATTAACCTGAACTTAAGGATCCAAAGTTCAGTCAGCATGAAGTTTGCAGCCAGCAAAGGCTTCTACTACAGTATCAGTTATAACTGTTCTTAATTCACCCAACAAAGCAGTCTTTCATTCCATCAGGCACTTCCTTGCTGGATTATTTCACTATAAAACCTGGGCATCCTTCCCCATCTGGTCATCAGAGCTGACAAAGTGGCTCTGAGGACGGTGATCAGAGGACACAGAAAGAGGTGCAAAGTGCTCCATTATGTTTTGATGACATATTTAGGTACAAAGCTTACGTCATTTACAGGTCACCTTGTCCTGGCCATCACTACACACACACTGTTCAATTACTGAGCAGTTGTGCATCAGCATTACACAGCAAGGTAATCACCTGTAAATCCCACATGTCTTTACAAAATGGTAACTACTGCCTTTGGGAAAGGATGGATTTAAAAAACCTCCATATAAAATTGTTTAAAATGGGAATCTGGATGAGGATACAAAATCCATTTGATACGTAATCATTGTCAACAACAACAAAACCTATGGGTTAGGAAATAAAGACATATCAGTAAAAATAAAAGCACCTTGCTCTAGTTCTCCACGCAGTGCTGTATCCTACAGATATATCAAAGCACCATTCCTCAGACATGCTCTAATGCATAGCCTGAACAGTGACTCCTGTGCCTTTGTGCTGTTGGATCAGCACATCCCACTCTCAAACACGCCATTATTATGGAATTTACTCTGCCTTAGCCTGACTTAGGTTTTGTATTCGGCTGTAAATTGGAGTAAATTGAGGAATATACCTAAGCAATCCACCTCAAGCGAGCTAGCAGAGTATCTGCCAACAGCTGAGACCTTCTCCCTGCCTAATCCCCGAGCCAGGAACAGGCACGCCTCCACCTTGGGTGGCTCAGTGCACTGCCCTGTGCTGTGCAGACAAGCCAGCTCTGTGCAAGGAGCTCCAGGAGGGGCTGGGGAGCAGCACAAGGAGTTTGTGCTCCTTTATGCATTTGCAATCTCCACCTCCCTTTCAGCTCCTGGGCGTACCTTTCTCATGGTGTAGCAGCTTTGGGTTCCCAGCTTTCCTCTGTTGCCCTTACAGCCATGTTTATTGTGAAATTATTGTCACAGTAAATCCCCTCTCTGACTCCTGGGACAAGATATAAGTACCAAATAAAGTGGGAGGGCATAAAGCTGTTACTCAAGAGATGTCTTTGTAAAGCAAGAGGCACCACTCCTAATGGCTGGCATGGAATTAAAAGTACAGTTAAACCAATAATACTCAAGACAATTCCCATATTTCTTGGGAATTGATGACTAGTTAGGAGGAGCTTGTATGGCCAGAAGCAAAGTCAAAGTCATTAACCTCTGTCTATCACTTAGGAAACATCCTCTCCTGAAGCTGTTATCACAATGTTATAATCTAAAAGAAGGAAATAAATATGTAAGTGTAGAGTATCCTTTATTTTTCATAAGCAATGCATTGCCAATTAGTATATTCACAGCACTTCTAGAGGATTAATGCCCAGGATATAGCCAACCCAGAGGCAAAATGCTTCAAACTTAATCTGTTCCATAATAATTTCTCACTGAGAAAGCATAATGATGCCATAGACAAAGAATATATTGAGGAACAGTTTTCAGTTATGCTAAGAAGTTTTAGGTCCTTTGGACAGTAACAATTTTAAGTGTATGTGATGACATCAACGTGTCTCTTCACCAGCTGCAGGCACGACACGCTCTCCCTCCTTCCCACCATTTATCCATGTCATTGCTCTTAGGTGGAAGCTGGAGAGCAACTTGTTACTAGACAGTCCTGATTTGCTGGTTTTGGGGACTGTCTCTGACATCTTGGCTTATGTCTTCTCATCCACAGACTTAATGCACAAACTCCTTTTAATAAAAAAATATATATGTTTCTGATATATTGTTAGGCTCTTGATTTCAGTTCTTTTTAGTTTTGCTTTCTAGAAGTCTAGTTTTGGACAACCAGGTTTGAAAATATTATCCTTAGCCATAAACTATATCTATAACGGGTTGATTTTTGACACAAAGGTGACTTTTTAACTCCAAAAAGTACACAGGTGTCATGAGTAAATAATTTTGACCCCACAAAAAAGTTCTTCTATCTCTGAAAATAATTTCATTGGAAAATTTTCTGGCAAGGCAATAATTTCTAGGAGTTAACAAAGAATGGAAGACATGCTTCACCACCACTGTATGGACAGAGCCAAGCTATTAAAATTCCCTTCATTTTCCATTTTATATCACAGTGCTTAATCTTTGATGCACAAAACACTTACTAACTCATTTGACAAACAAAGGAACAGTGCCTTCATTTTCACTGGTTACATTGATTTTTTTTGATGACCCCTAGATTACCAACCACAAACCTAATCTGATGCTTTTTTTTCCTGTTACCCGGTGAAAGTTAATTGTTGTAATTATTAATCAGTCAGTTTGCTGCCCATGGTGAGAAAATGTTGACACCTGTTAGGCCCAACTGAACTTTGAATATCTGAAACACCCGGGGCGATGGCTGTGGATGCTGTGGGTCGTGTGAGGTGTGGTGCTGCATGAAACAGGAGTTAAGGACAGATGAAGGAAATACTGGCTAAAATGCCACAGGCTCTGTGAGGCATGGAGGTGACTCTAGCAGCCTGTCCTGGCCTCCAAGGCTGTGCCCACAAGTGCACAAAGCAGGCGATGGTGCCTGAGGCCTTGTTTCTGGCGCAGCTCTGGCAGGCCATGGAGGAGGAACAAGGAGCTCAGGCCACCTTCCACTGCCTCGCTCACGGAGTCCCCCAGCCACTGTGAATGATTTATCAGCTGCAGCAGCTTGGCTTTCTCCCCCTCTGCCACGGCCTCTCTGCCAAGGGTGACGTGGGCAGGAGCTGCTCCTGCCCTGACTGCCCCGTGCCAGGCATCCCACGAGTTCCTGGCCACTCAGCTCTCTCACACGGGAACAGAGGCTTAGCAGGGGCACTCCAGCCCCAGCCAGCGCCTGCCTTGGGGTTTCTGTGATTCAGACGTGCACTAGGGCAGGACACAGCCCTCGGGGTCTGGGAGGGCTTTGGGGAACCCCACATTCCCTTGCAGCCAGTGGGGGATGGATGCCACGGAGCAACACCCACTGCGGCAGAAAGAAGTTGTGGGAAGAGGCCACCAGACAGTGCCCTCGGTGGGAAAGGACAGGTGCTGGGTCTGGTTGCTGAGGGATGAATGGATGCCTGGGCACCACCTCCTTGGCTAAAACTGGGTGTCTGCTGCTCCCCTCTGATGTGAAATGCTGCAGCTGCTGGGCCTAAAGCAGTTGTTTGGAAAAGAAGGGAATTTAACCCAGGCCATGTGGATTTGCAATAGCATCTCTCCATTCTTCCTCTTTTTTAGGCATTTTGAGCACCTCCGGTCCTTTCTGGACATTCTTAGTGGTTCAGAGACATGCAGGAATTTCTACATGCATCTACATGCATATGCCAGTACAGTGCACTGTTGGCAGTAGGAAAACCATCTGCTGCCTATATATGAAAAATTTGCCCGTGTTTGGATGGTGGTCATTGTGTAGGTGGTTTGCTGATATTTGGCATCAGGCTTCAGTTTGGATACACCTGCAAAGAGATCTGAGTGCTGGAAAGCTAGAATGAAGAGACAGTTTGGGATATGCTGCCTAAATAAAAACAACTGGAATGGAAAACATCTTAAGTCACTAAATTCCAATATCATAGCAATATAATCTGCTTTGGGTTAAAATCTAAGGACCAGAATTATTAACGTTCCCCTCAGGACCTAGACTACTGATAGTGAGATGATGAACACTCAGCAAAAATGAAACAGAAGAGAAACACTAGGCTAGCAGTGAGCTTTATGAATAGCAACAAACCACATGTAGACCCACAGTGCATCATTCAGACATTCACTGAATCCATATGCCCCATATGGGAAATTTTACTCTTTTCTCTGGCTCAAGCATCTGACTGGAGCACATGTAAACTGCACACTTGCTTTGAAGAAAAACGTGGTTCTTGCATGAGGGTCAGAGCGTGGTGCTGTGAACTATTGTGCAATGGGGAGAGACTCTGCTTGCCCACACTGCTTTTGCCAAGAGATTATAGGTTCACAGTAACGGCCAGTGTCTTTACAATTTTCCTGGAACTTAGTGAGGCAAGGCTACAGCCGCATTAAAAATTAAATGGAAAGAGCAGTCATAACTTGTAGGCAAACACAATGAATGAGCAATAATGGGCTGGCCAAGTCTTTGAGGACATAAATCTTTCCATCTGAAGCAGCCGAAGGACTTTGTAACCATGTGATTAGTGCTTGTGTTTTGGTTGGATTGGAATGCAGTTAAGGATGTTGTGGGTTCACGTCCGCTTGCTGCAGGTGGTGAAAACCAGAACAAGCAGGATCCTTCACATCTCAGGAGATGTTCTATAACCGTGGACAAAACAGCTACCAGGGCTCCTAAACCAGGGAGGAGAAGCAGAGAGACAGAAGGCTTATGGTTGCTGTTGGGGGCTAAAGTGGGATGGCACTTTAAAACATATTTTTGAGGCAAGATTCCCCAGCTCTCATGCTCTCTCTCACACACACAATTGGTTTGTCACGGGCCTTGCTGTGACTCCTGCAGCAGCTGAAGCTGTCCCACCAGAGCCAGCTCAGGTCCAGCCCAGCTGTGATCCACATGGGAGGTCAGAGGCTGAGGAAAGCAGAACTGCTTTAAATCCAGTTTTCTTGCCATGGCTCCAGTTCCATGGCCTCAGGACAACTCTGAACAACAGTAGCAGTCATGTTAATAAGATCATTGCTAAGACCTGACGTGGTGGATGAGAAAACAGTGAAGGTTGTTCCCCTGAGAGAGAGTTCTTCTTCCCTTTCTCCTTCAAGGACAAGGTGCCTGGTGTATGACTTACTACAATGGCCAAAGATGAATGACAGGGAGTTTTCTTACCCTTCCAAGACACATACTCAGATTGTTTCATTTTTATGTCCTTAAAGATCTGGAAAACTCTCTACATAAACATGGACAGATTGAAGCCGTTTACTCACCAGTGCTCCTGGGACTATATATTTTTATGAAGTAAATTATTGCCTATTATGAAGAGTGACTTTTAATTAGCTTAAAGAAGGTTGTAAATGTTCAGAAAGTACATAAACATATAAAATTAATATTCTGATCAATAACGGCTGGCTGATATATGACAGGTCATAACTGTCTTCACAGACAAATATAATAGCATGTGTTTTTTTCTAGACTATTTATTGCTGTTTCCAGAAATTAGCACAACTAATCAGTGGAAAAATACTCTCTCTACTATGTAAAATATAAAATATGTTACTAATTAAACCACAGCCGGAAGATCTAGTAGGAAAGCAGTAGGGAGCATCCTAGAGCCAAGGAGATAAGAAGAGTAGTGAGCTCATTTCAACTAGAGGTTTCTTCCTCACTTACCTTCCCTGATTGCTCCTGGGCATTAGACAATTTGAGGTGCCAGAACTGTATGAGTTCTGACTCATTTGAGACTGCAGATGTTTGTCTGGACTCAATGTGGTAAGATCTGCAGTGCTAGAGGTGCCTGGGCTCCACAGCCCTCAGCCCAGAAGAAGCTGGCATCACTCTGGACTGCCTGTATCCTTCTTTCTTTAAGGAGAGGATGTCTATTTACATGTGGATCAACTGGATGAACCTTCAGCATGACTACAAAAAAGGGCTCAAATTCATATCTGGCACACAATTTAGGCACAGCTCTAGTGGGAACCTTTATTTCTTTGAGGGAAATGGAAATGGTTGAAGATAACTAAGGCAGGAAAATATTTTCCCATCAGCTTCCACAGAAATCCTGCATGTTTTTCACTCTTTACTGCAATAGAAAAGGCACAGGTGTGGAGAGATGGGAATTTTATTTCCTCAAAAGCAAGATGTCACCTGACAAAGAGCTCTTTATTTGATCATAACATCCTGCCCTGTCTGCCCGGTCTGCCACCCTCAAATCTCAACACCCCTCCCCACAAGTCTCTGTCAAGACTTTGATGTCCAATATTTCTGGGGAAAAAAAAAAATGAATAGGGTGACATCATAAATGTCCTAAACTCTCCTAATGCTGAAAATCTGTCGTGTTCTATCTTACAGCTGCACGAGTGACGAGAGATGTGTATCATTATTGGAGTTCTTTATTGATTGGAAAGCACTCAGACAACAGCAGAAACCAGCCACTTCATGTTCTGAGCATCAATGTCTTGACCTCTGTCACTGGCCTTTATAATTCAGTTATTTTTAGGGCTGGTTTTTTCCTCTCTGGCTAGGAGCTGATACAGTCTCTCCTGTGATCCACGAATCTCTTCCAAAAAGAGTCCTGACCTTCTATTAGGAAGCACCTACTTTCCCTGGAGCCACGGGCTCAGGTCTCAGCACAGCTGACTCATGTTTTCTGCTGCTGCTTTGACCTCCACATGCCCTGAGAGGGCTCAGGGGAGCCCAGACTCACCCCAGGAACTGTCCCTGAGCACGGCTTTCCCTGTCCCTCTGGCACCCAGGCACACCCTGGTCAGCACCTGTGGGGCTGAGATCTTTCCTTCCCATCTCGCCTCTCCATCACCTTGCTCCTGGAGGAGATAAGGGAGCAGAGCGTGGGTGCTTCCTGGGCGTGGGGAGATCTGCTGGGCTTGGTCTTTTCATGCAGGTGCTGGAGGGGAGATTCTTGTCTTCTTTGGAGCACAGAGTAGCTGCAGGCACAAACCAACCTCTTGTGTGGGGAAGAGTGGGGGATGATCTTTCACACAGGCCCTTCAGATGGGATGCCCTCTTGCTGTGAAAACACCTCAGAGATCACTTTTGAGTAGGGGTTTTCCCTAACAGGAACAATTCCCCCCTCCTTCCAGCTTTGCATGCCTCCTGATGTTCTGCCTTTTATCCTCCAGGTAGCTGGATCCCAGTGATGCAATCTGAGATGAGAGGCCCTTTAAGATACTGAGACTGATATCAAAACTCACTGCTTTTAGGGAGTCAGTCCGGGTCCAGCTGCTGTGGGAGACAGCAGTCAGCTAATGGTGCTGAAAAGGCAGTGTACACTGAGTTCTTGCAGCCTCCTTGGGCAGAAGAATTTTGCAAAAAGAGAAACTTGAAGTTTTTATCCTCTCTGGCATCCTCTTGTTTCTTTTTTTATAAGGTACCTGTCAAAAAATATTTCTGATGGGTTGCTGTTAACATGCCAAATTTCTTCATATCTGATGCTTTAAGTTTAACTATATTTATCTTGTTTATGAAAGCTGACAAGTGATACAGCCATAATAGCGCCAGCAGAAATTGCACAGCAATTTTACTTGGGTTCTTTTCAAGTCAGTGGAACTGTTAAATGAGATTAGTGCAGTGGAAGGGTTTATTGCAGCCGTGAGAAACCAGATAGACACATATCGCAGGGAACCAGCGACAGACTAAGAGGATCACATGCAGACATTGTGCCAAGGAGGGCTTGGCAGGATAACACAAGTGCATCTTTTGGCTCTGTGGAGCTGTGTCTTACTGTATTTCTGATATGGTTCTCCACTCATCCCAACAGCTGTCTCCTCCTTTCCTTCTCCAAACCCTCATATATCTTTCAGAGCTTTACTCTGACACTGGTCATGCTTGTAGCTTGATGAGGCTTCTTAGGAGTAGTGGGGAACAATGGTGCCTATTATTCTCCTTGCAACCCTTAGCATAGCCCAAGAAAATCTGTGTGCTGGTGGCTGCTGCTTTCTTTTGCTACATCTGCTTTCTCTGTTTAAAGAAGATGTTTTATTAGGAGTACATCTCACTGCTGAAGTAGTTATATTCATAGAAAAAGAAATAATCTTCATAGATAAAGACGTGCTTTTCCTCATAGATGTGTTGTTATGTTACAATATGGTTATATATATATAGTTACATATGCAGGTCATGTTGATCACCATCAGGGACTGAACCCAGAAGTTTCTGGAGCAAAGATCATCTCCTGTGTGCTTGGAATCTTAGCACAGACTGCTGTGTAAGTCCCCATTCTCTCTGGAGCAGCCGTAGCTCCCAGCAGCCCACACAAGCACTCGTTGAGATGTTGCTCTGAGGTTCCAGCTGGGATTCAGCCCTTTTCTCCCTGGCTGAGTAGAAGCTCATGCTCAGCTCATTTCCTAAACCCACTTCCTACATGCCATGAAAGGCCATTCATATTTCAGCCCCAGTGACAGGAGAAGGGCAGAGCTGGAAGAGTGTCCAGCTACCAGGTGGAGCAGCAGCCAATTCAGCTCCAGCAGGGATAGAGACAGGCAGACACAATGAAGATGTAGGGAAGGGAGGAGCAGCTGGGCAGTGGACAAGGCCTGCGAGCCTTCCAGCTCCCTGGGACATGGTTTGAATTTGTTCCAGCCATTCAAAGTGATCTTTCACTTCTTGGCAGAAGCTCACAAAAGTTTCTTAGCTAAGCAAAGAGAGCACAAGTCTTCATTGTGCTTGGATAGAGACAGACACTGGTCATTTGATTATTGTTGTTGAGAACATAAATGACTGCAATGTTGCAGATGCCACTGGAGGAAGTGAGAGGCTCCCTCATGAAGAGGCCTTGGATGCTATTTGTATCCAGAAGCATCCTGAGATGAAATCATAATTCTCTGGCTGACTGACCATCCCCACATTCTGACATGTTGCTTTTTAACTGCACTCAGGAGACTACTGCTGAAAGAAAGGCATTTCTTTATCTCCCTACTAATATATTTTCCTTCTGTGCCATCATGTTTTCCTTATGGATACCTATGCTTTGCAATGATACTCACAGACTTGCCTTTGCAGACCTTAGGAAAGGTCTGTACCCCCAAATAAGTTGCTTTCCATACCCCAAATTGCTAAAAAGCTGAACAGGAGAGGGATTATTCTCCAGACTTTACAAATGGTGAACAGAGGCACAGATAAACTACACAACTTCCTTGTGATTATTCTGGAAATCTGTAAGAGAGCCAGGCCTTGGACCAAAATTTCTGGTGTCCCTGTGCCAGACTGCAACCACAGTCTGGCCTGTCTCTCTGAAGGTACATATTTGTAGAGTTTTAAGGTCAGAGGAATGACCACCTTATCTAGGCTGACCTCCTCTGTGTCAAGTCCAAGAATTTCTCTGATCAAAGCACATTTTACAGAACAGAATACAGTCCTGATTTGAAGTCACCAGGACATAGGAAATAATTTTACAACTTCCCTCTGTACTGTTCCAGTGGTTAATCATCTTTGTTGCTGACTTATTTTTCATAGGAATGAGTCTGGCTTCAATTTGGTTCCTGTGATGCTTCTTTTCTGCTAGATTAAAGGGGCCTTCTCTATCTGTGTTTTCTTCCTCTCCTCTCAGACAAATTTTTCACGTGTCTGGAAAGCAGTCAGGTTGACAAGTCACTTGATGCTGAATCCTGGGGATGTGTTTCTTTTACCTCATGTCTGTCTTAGGCATTTTCTTCTCTCTTCCATAGTGCAATGATTAGAAAGCTTAAAAAAAATGAGAGAGAGAGAATGAAGGAAGTCAGAAAGAAATGTTCTTTATTTCTATTTGCAGTGGGGAACATGTAACCAAAGGAAGAGGATTAGCAGTGATGATGCCAACTTTTGCTCTCATTCATATTTTGGGTGACAATTTGAAACTTGTGTCTGTTAGGTAAGGGACAACCTTTTGTTAAGTGGAACAACAAGATGAACACCTGCCATCAGATATTGATTATGTGGGACTCCAATCCTGCCTTGAGAAGCCATTGTTGCATTGAGGCTTCTCCTCAGGTACACAGAATATGCTGTGGACAACTTCTGATAAGAAGAAAGTCTCAGAACTTCAGGTCTTGTCTTTGTCCCACTTAGTGCAGACAATATACCACTGATATTACATGACAGGGTTTTCTTGTGAGCATTGGAATGATATGAAACATGTAGTTGGGAAAAGCTTGGGAAGATCCACAAAGATGAAAAGAGGAGGGAACTGAATTGTAAGTCACATTGTTCTGTATAAAACACAGGTGTAAGTGTCCAGGGTATTAAAAGGACCCATTTTGCCACATGGATGTTATCTAGGTTGAGATGATAGTCTGTGGTTTGTGTCTGTAGAGTCTAAGACCTCTTATTCTGTCCAGAAAACACCTGAGTTCTAAAGATTTCAAGAAAATGCTCTGCTTTATCAGAGACTCAGAGCCCATTAGTCTGAGTGTGAGTATATAGACCACAAACACCTGTAAAGTGTGAAAACAGAACACAATAGTGAGAACTGAGTCAATACCAATTAACCATAGTGAAAAACAAAGATGTGATGTCACCAAAGCTCTGAGAAAAAGCCAGAAATATCAGAAGATGTAGAACCTTAAGAGAAAGAGCAGAAAGGTGGAAGAAACAGAAGCTGATCAAGATGAATGTTTAACCTGTCAAGAAGCAGAAGGGCAAGTGACTGACAGCTGCCCATGAGCAGAGACTCACTGGGGGAATATTCACAGCAGTTTTGAGTCTGGGACAAAATTCAGACTGAGGGGCAGGCTTCTCATAAGATTCCTAGTCTGGATTACAGATGCCAGTGCAAAAAGTGAATTCCAGAGAAATTAGTTAGGAAATCAAAACTTCAACCCCTTGTATCCTCAGGGAAGCAGCATTATTGGCTGTGGCTGTGTAGATTTTCATACCTTTGTGATTTTGAATTGAAAGTATCAGTACTTGGACCTGGTACTTTATGAAACACCATCTAATAAAATTTCCAAATCAGCTAGAAACTGATAAGCTTCTACTCCCCTGCATGAGAAGAGCTTCTCTGTTGTAAATGTCTACTAAAAAAAGTTGTCACCACTCAGTCTATGTTCTTCTTAAATGCCAAATACACTTCTTTCAGGCTTAGGTTAGGTTTTTCTTTTTTTTTCCATATTGTGTATTTCTATAGAAAGGACATTTAGAATTCAGGTGTCCTAAAAGAAATCTTCCTGGAGGGAATCTTCCTAAAAGGAAATTGCATCTATTTAAAGTAACAAAACATAGAGCATGTGTTGCTGGAAAACCATCCCATGCATTAAGAGACATTATTAATGGGGGTTTTTTTTCCATTTTTCTCCCCAAGAATCTAAATCAAACTCGGGTAAAAGTGCAGAAAAACCAAGGACCCTTGAAAATTAAATAGGAAACAATGAAAGCATCCACAGCTCCAGAATGATCCCAAAGCCCTTAGTATATTGTATTCTCTACTAATCTTATAACCAACATGATTTTTATTGGCTGAAAATAGGGAAATAATGATAGTAAAGTCACTATACTGACTTCAGGAAGCACAAAAAATTTAGGGATACACGAAATAATTCCCCTTAAAAGTGCATTTCTAATCCAATTTCTGCCTCTGTGTTTATCTTGTTATCAGACAGATGAAACCTACCACCTGCAACAACTATTTATCTTTCAAGGGAGAAGCAGTTCTCTCCTGATCTGTGGTTTTCAGCCATGAGGTGGAAAACACGGCAGATGCTCGCTGTGCTGAATAGGAAAATCAGAGCTGGAAGTGAGGAGGTGTTTCCAGTGGGCAGCAGGAGGCAAAGGCACTGAGCACTGAGGCTTGGAATCGACACCATGCTTCAAAATGGACATGGATGTCAGTGCCTCTCTGCAGGCACAGGAGCTGGGGCTGTCCAAACCCAGAATTCCAGTCTGAAAGGCCGAGATAAAACATACGTGAGTGAGCAAAGTCATTCAGTGCAAGTTATGAGTAGATTTTTCCTACTCAGAGCAATTGGCTTTGGGTAAGTCTTCTTAAAGTTACCCCTGGTTTTAGGTATCTCACTGCTGTGGGTTTATTTTCTTGGTTTGAAATCCAGCAGGCAAAAGCAGAGGGGTTCTAAAGTATGTAGGGATTAAGAGGAGATTGCTACATGGTCTGGAGCTGCAGATGTGGCCATTGGTGGAGACAGGAGTTTAAGGTCCAATAACCTACATTTCTGTAACAACCTGTGATCTTATTTGTATTTCATCGTGTCTTTCCAGAGTCCAGAAGTCTTTTGTAAGTGGGTTTCACTGCTTCCATTGGGGAGAACTGAAAGAAAAATTTATGGTCATGACCTCACAAATTATAAATAGATTTAAATGGTAGCAGTGGGCCAAGCTCAGGAGCTGACATCTAAGATACAATTGAGACTTTTGGTGATACTGACAGATGGTCCATGTTCTGGAATTTCCTTTGTGTGACACCAATTCCTTCATCCATAAAAGAATAGCAGAAAAGGAAGGAAATGCTTTGCTGTAATTTATACAAGAGAAAACAGAAAAAAGATGTTTGAGTACCACCCCACTACAGGGGTGAATTAAATGAATATACCTATAAAATTTACCTCTTTAGGGTAAAGGAGCATCAGCTCCTTTGTATAGGGAGGAAATCAAAACTAACATAATGCCATCTTCTGTCATGGCTTCACTTTCCATTAAGACAGTGCTGCCTTACTGGGTAAAAGGAGATAAAAATTCATCCTCTATTAATCAAAAACATTTTAGAATGTGACCCAATATCTGCACAGGTGAAACCTGCAGTAATAGCCTGAGCAACATCAGATCCTAATTTAGGCATCTTCTATTATTAATTGTGGCAGGTTTGCTGGAGAGCACAGAATCATATCACAAAATCCTCTGGGTAACAAAGCCTCGCAGCTCTGTCTGCAGCAGGAAAGATGAGGAGGTTACAGGAGGACACCGCAGAGCCAAAGGAGGGCACTGGATGAGTCATTTGCACTCAGGTATTCACAGCTACCATTTCCTGGTTCCCATCACCAGACAACACTTGTCTTAGCACATTATTCCCAGGTTTCTAAGATTTTATTTTAAAAGCCAGAGTGCAGGCTTTGGATGAGCACAGACCAGCAATCTGAGACAGATTCACACAGCCCAGCAAATTCCACTGGACATCCTCCACCTGCATGGCCTTTCCTTGATATCCATGTCAGTCTGACATGACGTGATGTTAAATGAGATCAAGATAACAACAGCCATGGGAGGTCAAGAAATTTGTATGGTGTATAATCAAATGTGTGCCTCGAACAGGTAGATTCTCGCTTTATGAGATCGTGGGAGTTAACTTTCATTTAGGAGAAATAAGCATTCAGTCAACTGAGGCCCTTCTCTTTTACATACAGATAGGCTCCTCTGTTCATCTGCATTCTATAAAGGCTTGTTATTCTCCTGTGTTTATCAGATCTGCGATATCGAGGAGAACAGAGAACGTGTGTGATATCCGCCAGCTGGATTCCATCTGTCTTTTCTCTGTGGAGATGGAGTTTCAAAGGCTACATCCTATCTACTGTCACACCCTCTCCCGACATGAGAAGCTAAGTGTAAAGTTTGGCCAAAGTGTTGGAAAGACTGTATCTCTTTTGTACATCGTAACTATTTCCCTACCTACACAAAAGTAGCATTCTTCCTGTTCTGGCATGCAGGATGTATTGTTGCACTGTATCACAACATTTTATTAAACAAGAGGAGTCTGGCCAAAATGATTTCAGAGAAAGCTTGTTGGGTTTTTTGTTAGGGTTTGTTGTTGTTTTTAATTGGACTCTGTGCACCTCTGTGTGTGTTGGTTTGTGTGCTGGAGCAGGGTCAGGGGGACTGTGACTGACAAGTACAAGTACAAGTACAAGTACAAGTACAAGTACAAGTACTTGTTTGATTACAGCAGAGGATGTGGTCTCATCACATTTCTGGGAGGGGAAAGAAACACCTACCTGAATAAAATCCCAGGTTTTTTTGCTCTTGAGCTGATTGAGGCTTTGCCATTCACTTCACCACAAGCCCTAAGGGACTGAGGAATTTAAGTTTCTCAGGATAACACCCATGACGGAGCAGCATTATTGCAAATCAGCAAGGCTCAGTGATGTTTTCTTGCCATAACAACTAGAGCTCTCTCTTCTTTGGGTCCAGCAGCTGCAGCTTTTCTGGTAAAGTGCAAACCACATCAGAGAGAAGCATGAGACACCTTGGGTTTAGCCAAGGAGCTGGGAGATGTTGGCCCGTCCATTCATTTCCCAGCAAGCAGCCCAGAGCAGCCATCCTTTCCCACCAGACCCACTCCGTGAAGCCACAGAGCACTGAGATATGTGAAAGCTGGGGCTGGTGCCCAAAAGTCCTTCAGGAGCTTCTTTTCTCCCTGGTGTGAGCAAGATCTATGAGCAGGGAGGGAGCAGCGAGGGCCAGCACAAGCATTTGGCTCCAGACCTCCCCAGCGACTCCTCTTTCACCACCTGGGAGGATTTTCCATGTTTTTGCAAACCTTTTGTTAATTTACCTGCCCATTATCTTACACATTTTAAGTGTGTATTCCTCTATATATTTCATGGTTGAAGGTTCTCACCTCACAGATCAGAGGCATAGGAAGAGTACTCTGACTCTGGCCAGAACATCCATCTCATTTTAGTGGAAACATAATTTCTTTGGGTTATTTTCAGGGGGACATGCCTTCTTTGATGATTAACCATGTAATACCAAATACATGCCCAGACATACCATCCAACAGACTGCTAGTGGCCACATATAAGCAAAAAAGGCCTTTGATACCTGTACATTAGCTGTGCATGTATGGTATTGCTTCCTGCCCTTCCATGGGCACAGCAAGTAACACCTGCCCTGAAAATTCAATGAATTAAGACTGTCAGCAACTTGCACTGACCTTTCCATTGAACCTCCCACGACATTATGGGTTCCTATTGAAAAATTAGGTCTGGTTGCTAGTGCAAGTGCACACACAGACATGCACTGTTTATTTTGAAGCTGCAGGTAAGTGAAAATGAGCTTTGGTGGGTGCTAGTTGTGATTCCTATGCATGTATGACTTTTTTTTGACTCATGGGCACTCTTCTAAGAACACATAAGCTTGACTTTCACAGGCTGCCCTCCATAATTAGGGTGGGACTGAACTTGTTTCAGTCATGTACAAATAAAGACCTGACAGAGGTGTTTGGCCTAATCATAGAACCATAAAATCATAGCCTCATAGAAAGGTTTGGAAGGGTTGGAAGGGACCTTAAAGACCACCTAATTCCAGCCTCCTGCCACAAGCAGGAATGCCACCCACTAGATCAAGTTGTTTGGGGCCCCATAAAACCTTGAACCCACCTTCAGCAGTGCTGTGAAACTGAAAAACTCAGGCAAAATCCCATAAAAGCATAAAGTGTTGATTCATGTATTTATGGTAGAGGATCAAATGACCTCTTCTGAAAGGGGTTATGTGCTGGAAAAACAGGAGGTCAATGTGGGGAGTTTGGGAAGCATTCCCACGGGACCTAGTCCCAGAGGCATAAAAATGCAAACAATCCTTGAAATAAAATATGAGTCAAACAGGGATGGAAATCAAGCTGAGGAGCCCAGATAGCTCATGAGTAGTTTAAGCACATGCCAGGCCCAGAGGCAACTCCTAAGTTGCCAGCACTGTTTCCTGCAGATTTTGCAATGGATCCTACATTTCAGGGTAGCTAGAACCCTACCTTGGATTGAGAGCCTATGGGAATTGCTGCTGAAGGGGAATTGCATACAGCAGCCTGAGGCACAGAAATGGCACCCAGTCTCTATCAGAATTTGTTCTGGAGAAGATAAGCCCTGGCTTGCCAGCCCTAGAGCACGGTGTGCAATCTTCTATGAACAGGTAGAGTGTTCATTGGCAAGGCAGGCTCCTCTGCAACTCCCCCATCTGCCCTGGGGCAGCACTTCTCAGCATGATGAGTTTAATCTTCCTGCCCATTGCAGCTCCAGGGTCTCTTCTCTCTGCTCAATAAAGGTTCTGCTTCTGGTTATCATGGATATGAGCAATTCCAACACATTTACCCCGAAGTTACTCACCTGACAATGGCCTTGTGATACCAGCACATCTCACACGGGTGTTTCCTGCCTTTGGGATTTGAAAAGCTAAATAGGAAACACAAAGAGTAGGAAGTGGGAAGGATTATTGTTAAGTGGTGAACCAGCATATCAAGGAATTAGCAGATTCCCTCCAAGTCACCCAACAGGTCTGCAGGACAACGTGGGGGGGTGGCATCCATAATTTCTGCATCCTTTTCTTGTTCCTTATGCACATACATCTCTCCTCTCCATTTTTGCTAACTGGAACGATGTTTCAGTAAAAATGGTTATCAAATAAGCCATTAAACATCAATCACACAACCCTCAGCCATTACAGACCTGGGCTAAATCTCCCGTGGTGAGCTAAGTGAAGGCTGCAGGTCTCAGCAGGTGGGAACTGCTGGTTTACCCCATACATGGCAGAAAATAACTTCAAGTTAATCTCAGCATTATGGCACTTAAATCTACCAGGGGATCTCTGTTTTCCTAAATGCCAGCACCTTAACTGTGATTTGTTTTTTGTTTTTGTTTTTTTTCCATAAATACTCTCAAAAATTAACCCTAAAAGGCTGACTGTGACCACACAAGGTGCTTGCAATAGGGCCATGAGTGAAGGCCTGTTCTCATGAGAAGATCTAATCATAGGATTAACCAGCCTGTCTTGATCCTTTTGTATTTCAGATCAAGACCATTCTCAAACCCTGCAGCTCTCAGAATGCAGCCTGGAGCTCACCTGAATCCTTAGCTTTATCTCTAATATAAATAACAATGACTTAAACTTCTAGTCTAACCACTTAAAATAATACAAACTTAATGGACTCAAGACCTGGGGAAAGACAATGTGTTACATATTCCATTGTTTTCTTCAAACCACATTTGTAAACAGTCATAAAATACACAATAAACAATTACCTTCAGATGCAGAGCCAATTGCTGCATCTCCTAACTCAAACCCACAGGTAACAGAAACAAGCTCTTACAAACTCATGGCTCTCATTTGACATGCAGGACCCCTCACTCTCTGTTCATGTTGCATTCACCTGCCCCTGGGGTAACTTTTGAGTTGTCCTCAACACCTTACTTCAAATTTGCATAAATTTTGTTTCAGATGTATTGAGAAAAGGTCACATCTGTTTTACACCTCTCTGTCACCTGCTTCTGGCTCTTGGACCATGGTGAGCAGCTGCTGTAATGAGTGAGACCATTCATGACATCCCAGGAGAGGGTGTCCCAGAAATATACCAAATAATGGTGGTGGAATAAGCCCCTCTGGTTTGAAACAAGAAGAAACAACATTTTCAGTGACGTTTGCTCCTGTTTGGAATAAATGCATACAAAGAGCTGATAATAGCCTCATTTTTCTTTCTTTTTTTTTTTTTTTGAATGTTGCAGGAGTTAATATCTACAGAGGGTTTTTCGTTTTCCATTCCTTGTTTCCTTACCACTTTCATTTTGTAACACAGATCCAGTGCAGATCCATGTGAAGTCACACCCGTAAAGGCACGGGGTACAATGGCCCATTCACACTGGCTATTTGCTGGTGTTCTGATGCAGTGAATTGCTAAGATCTACCTAAGTGGCCTGTGGACAAGAAAGGATGTTGAGCCAGGTCCCAGAGTCAGGTTACACTCTGCACAGAAAGACAAAAAGGGCAAATGCAGAGAGATCAGCTTGTGAAGGAAAAATACAATAAATAAAAGGAAGATGTGAGCAGCACACACAAGCACCTGGCTGTTCATCTAACCTTAGGAGATCAGGTCCTACAAGAGACAGGAACTCTTTTGCTGTTTCCCTGTGAGTCCCCCAGGATTCCTGAACCCTTTTCTACTGCATTCCTACAAGCAGCTTTTCCTCAGTCCTCCTTGAGAGTGACCCTTCTCTTCAGGAAATACCATTTTGCACCATGAAAGGGATAGCCTGGATATCAGCACAAGGATGGAGCCAGAAAGCAAATCTTCCAGAGAGCCTGGCTTAGTCTGGTTGTTGTCATCAGTTAATGCCTCTCCAGTGGCATTTCCATCCAACACTGACCTGCACAAGCTCCACTGAACCAGGAACAACGAGTCCACCTGCCTCTTGCTGTGCTGGCACTTGCCTCAGAGTCTTTCCAGGGTGTTAAACCACTGGAGTCCTCTCCTTCCAAACAGCACTAATGGAAAGGAGTATTAGCAGAGTTTGGCCTGAAGTTTAACTCAGGATAAAGATGCAATGCTGGAGCAGCAGGGCAGGCAGCCAAGTGCTCTTTCATAACTGGGTGGGTAGAGCAGTGTATGTGGGAAGAATGGCATGCCTCAGATGTGCTGCAGCACAGAGCACTCCCAGCACAATGCTGGCTCAGCTCTCCCTGGCACCATCCTCCTGCTGCTGCTGTGGTTTGAGGCTCCCGGGGCAGACACAGCCTGGGCAAAGGTCTTTCCTCCCCCAGCCCCAAATACTGGGTGAACTCTGCATGCAGAGATGCTCAGCTTGGTTGGTTGCACGTTGGGGTTGTTGGGTTGTTGTCCTTTGAAGTGAACGTCCAAGCAGGTGGCCACAATGGCTCCTGGCCACAGTCCTCGCTTCCTTCCTGCCTAAGAACGTCCTCCATGACAAAAACTTTCCATGTGTTGCTAGCCAGGATAGGAGAGGAAGCAGGAGAAGGTGTTTGGAGAGACACTGGGATGTTTGTGAGTCCACTCTCCACGGCCTGGGTTGCAGCTTCACCTCCCATTCAACAGTGAATTGCACACTTAGAAAGTGCTGCAAAAGGGTGGTGAATTTGAACAGCAGCAAAGACAAAATTAGGGGGAAAATACCTGCCTGCATAATATTGGTGGAAAACCAGAGGGCTGTGGCACTTACACGAGGAAGTGATTTTATACACAGTGCAGGGCATGATGATCCTGGATAGATTCAGAATTTCATTAATTTCTCTATTAATTTCTTGCTCCTATAAGGAAAAACTCATACACATTGTACCTTGATCCTTTGAGTAAACCCTCATCAAGAGAACTGATTTCTAGTTTTTGCACATCCATCTCAGAGTGAGCTTTAAAGGCATGCTTTCAGAAAGTCCAATTCTCCTTTGAAATGACATGAAGTTAGAAGGATCAAACAGATATGACATTAATGTATGGGGGGAAAATGTTCTGGAGCAGCCAGAAGGGACCATTATGATAGTTTTGTATGGCTTTCTTCATGAGCTATAGCATTTTACCTGGCAATTTGTGAGGCCAGGGAACACTTAGTAAAATCAGATCATTCCCAGGCCTGACAGAAGCGTGTGCCAAATGAGCGGCAGGCACACCTCTTCCATAAACCTTTGTCCCAGTAACAGACAATGAAACAAGAATAATGCCATCCTGTAACAAAAAGTAGAGCCCTTCTCCACTGCACAGCCCTGCTTGTGGCACAAATGGAAGGCTGGAGAGCAGCTTTGAACAGAACCCTTCCATCTAAATGTTGTTCCAGCTCAAAGAAACCCTAAGGGTGGCCCAGGGCTACTCAGAGAGCAGCCGTGAGTGCATGCATCAGGGAAAATGCTGTTTTCACCCAGCCAAAGCAGCTTTTCCATGGAGACTAAGACTCTGTGGCTTAAGCTGGGATTCAATTCATTCATCCTTAGCCATCCAGCCAAAACTAGTCACCCAGTCTGTCCGTAGCCCATGGAGAAAGGCAGGTAGTGGCTTAGACGTTTCCCTTGGGAGAGGATGATTTGCCATCTGGAGGTGTCTGTCCTTGCAAGGCATAGCAGGACCATACATGACTAGGCTGGGTTGAAAGGCAAATGTTTAGATGAATAAAGCCCATGAGATAATTCCCAGGCTGAAGTTGCACCAGTGCCGTGCCAGAGCTCTGTATGATTTTTGATGAGGTTTCAAGCAATCCAGAAGCTGATGCAAAACTTCACCCCAAAATGGGGCCCTTAGTGCTGCAGGTTTTTCTCAACACCTCGGGAAAGTCACTTTATTGTGTTTTTTAGGAAGACATCAGATAGGCTCACGATCAGATCAGTGCAACTTCATCCACCTTGCAGAGCAGAGTTACTGTCAGCGAGCTGAAGAGTCCTGCTGCTGACACTGATCCCCCTACTCTTTACAGGACCTGTCTTTGCCATTTCTAGGGACTAACATTGTGTTTTCACTTGAGAAATAGCAGGGAAAACAGATTGTGGGAGTCCTTGGTTCAATTCCCCGCTCAGCTTGAGGCATTTCAGACCTTCCACCATTGGACAGCCGTGGGCACAGCTGCCTTTTATACCCACCACTTCTTCCTCTGCTCTTGTGCTTACAACTAGAAAGGGACCACAAAATTCTCATGGACAGACCCTGTAGCAGAGGGGCTGGGGTATTACTGGGGGAGAGGAAAAAGAACACGTGCCTGAGGAGCCACCTACATGTTTTGCATTTAAATCCCAGGGGTAGGGGTGAGAGGGATCCTCGAAGTGTGTCAGACAGATCCTCTTGGAGTTAACCTCACTATCTTGATTAACAGCGGGGAATGATAGCTGGATTTCTGGCAGACCCATCTGGAACATCCATCACAAAAACCATAGTTTCATTCCCCAAAATAATGTTGCTCAATGTTGCTGGCTGCTGCTGGGGAAGCCTTCACAAGCTACATCAGAGGGGTCTGTGTCAGGAAACTCAATGAACTTACAGCGTGGCTCAGCACCTTTATGCATGATTTTACTGGCCTCTTTCCTACACAAACAGTGTTTTGATGAATATTTGGCTTTTGTGATATTTATTTAGAAAGAAAGATTTCCTCTGTCTTAAAACTATTTAAATCTGACTTCCCATTCAGACCACTAATCTGATCTAGAGCAGTACATGGACTTTCATCCAATGCCAAAGAACTGAGAACAAAACAAGGTATCTCTGAACTGCAGAGAGGGGCAGTGTGGGGACAGGCAAATCCTCTTGGGCCCTGGAGCTTACACAGGCTCAGGGAGTTTTACTTTGCACAGTCTGCCTACAAACTGCACCGTACAGCCTCTGTATTTCATCTTTAATGAGGGAGTCCTGCCATTTCAGTTCTGATTTCTTTATGTTTGGTTCCTACAAGTAAAACAATGTCTCTTTGCTTGCCCTGTTTGAAAAACATGAAAAAATGGTCAGTGGGAAATGGAAGTAAAATTGCAGAATTAACCTCATATGTGCAGTAACTCTGTAAGCTGTAGGAAGAGCAGCCTGAACAAAACAGCAGCAATAATGCCTGGGTTAGGGCAGGAGAAAGATACTGAAGCTGACTCAGATGAAATATGCTATTGACTATTTCCCTTTTTTATTATTATTGAAAATTTAAAAAACACTGAATTTTTGTGTATGTTTTATGCACAGCAAAAGAACTTAACCTCCTTTCTTGCAGTCTAAGTGGATTTGACATTTGAGGAGGGGTCATCTGACACTTTTCCCCCCTCATCTTCTCCCCACATTATGAATTAAATATAATGCTTCTTCCCTCTCTCCTCTTTTCCTTGAATATTCCAAGCATTCCTCTTTTACCAACTTTGATTTTTTTGTCATTTGGTGGATTGCTGTGTTGTCAGTAATGTACCAGTCCACATAAATTTAAACAGGTCTAATAATACTGCAGGATGCCCGTGGCTGCTTTTGAATGTTATTTTCCCCCCTCTAAAAGGCCCCATTCCCGTGATTACCTTCTGCCTGGTCACTGTGTACAAGCCAAGAGCTCAGCAGTGTAGGAGTGTGACAGTCTTGAGACATATCCACAGCACCCAGGGGCAGTAAATTAAGGTTGACATGACCCACCAAGCACATGGCAGCTCCATTGTCAGAGCTCGTCTAAGAGGAGAGATTGAATTTCACACTATGTTTGATATTAAATCTCTCCCAAGCCCAAGCCGACTTGGCTGGGCAGAAAAGACATTCGAGGATCAGCAGAGAGGACCCTGGCTCGGGAAGGTGCTAAATACTCCCTGCCTTCATTTGAAGCATCGCCGTGCAGCCCCAGCCCGAGCTCGGCGCACAGAGGATTTTAGGCTGTGTCTGCCCTGTCCCTTGTACCTGTGCCACCCCAAAACCAGCTGCACCGTGTTCCTGGTCTCGTTCCCACCCCCTCTCCCTGCAGGCAGTGTTCTCCCGGTCTCTGCCCTCAGGATACCTCAGGCACCACCTTCCCATCCCCGATTCCCGATCTCCTGTGTGCCCTCACCTTCTGCAGTGTCCCAGTGTTGGCTTTCAGCACATGCTGCTCTGCTGGCCATCCCAGCCTGGCCAGCTGGCCAGAAGATGGATCCTGCTTGAAAGCAGTGAGAGGTCACCTTTGACTTGAGCCAGGCATCTAAAATAAATAAGTTGTTTGAACTCTTCACTGGTGGCACAGGAAAAGCTCTTTGCAATAGGGAGATTATCTTCTTTTAAGCTGGTAAAATGCAGTGCTTTAAACTCTACATGCAAATTATTGTGAAACTGAAACGAAAAACTAGACTGAAAGAGTCCAGTCAGGAACCAGACACAGAAAATCAGAGAATCATGGAAAATCACAGAATCAGAGAATCATTTAAGTTAGAAAAGATCTTTAGGATTGTCTAGTCCAACCACAGAATTACAGAATCATTTAGCAAAAGGAACATATATCCACTAATTCTCCCATTGCAGTCTCCTTGCAGCCCTCATGAAGGCTACTATCTCTTTCAAGTCCTGTGAAATCCAGAGCTTGATTAGTGGGTTACTCTAATTACATTTGATTAGCAATGGCTTGATTAGAAGTTCACACTGGATATCGTGAGTGATTACTCCGGGGATTTGAGGTACTGGGATACCTACAACACCCCCAGTGGGTAAATGCAGAGTTTCCAGTTCCTTTACAATTGGTGTGTGCTGGAAAGCCAGGCACCAAATCAACATTTCACAGACATCTGTTTGTGCCTGAAGATGTAGATGTGTCCTTGGATTCCTTCACAGTCTTTGTCGCATGTCTAGTTGATGCTATTCAGGAAAACTTGCTAGCACAAAATATTCAGAGTTTAAATAGCTCAACCTGAAATAGTCCAATGTGCAATTTTGCTCACAGGGTTTTAAGGAAAGAAAAGGGCTTTTGAATCAATTGGCATAACTATTCTCACAGGACACTGCATTTCTCCCAGTTATATGATATTGGGATGAGGATTTTCATTTGTGCAATACTAGAATACATTTCTGTCTCTAGAAAGGCCACAAATCTTGATATGAAGACAATATGAGATGGAGAAACGGCCTTGCCACTTTTTGCTTCAAAGGTTAGTTATCTCCACTGTTAAAACTCAGACTTCATCAGCTTGAAATCATCTGGCTTCAGCACTTAGACCCTCACTAAAATGTTCTGCACAAACGGAGAGAACACTTTAGAATTTGGTATTTTTTTCACGAGTGCATATGTACCTCTTGTAATCAATTCAACCACTTCACTTCCTTTGGGCTCACTGAACAGACAACTTCATATCTCCCAAAGGTTTTGCCTGTGGAGGCATTTTCTTCAGTCCTCAAATCATTGTGATGGTATTTCTGTCAATTATAGGCACTGAAACTGAGTATGTTTTTACATTGTTCGGGCAGAATTACCAAAGTGTTTCTGGTCCCTTGGACAAACCATGACAGCAGAACTCAGCCTGACGAGTTTTCCACAATGGCCTCTGGTTAATTCTGAACTATTTTTTTTTTCCTCTTTTCCTCCATGTATGTACTGCATTTGGCTGCATTATAATATATTTTATCAAAACATTTGTGCTCCTGGTTGACCATGCAGTTCTTATTCCTGGCTGTACTATCAACTTCAGAGTTTTCCCCAAATTTTATCAGCAAATTTTTTTTCCAGTTTCATTCATAAAAAATTCTGACAGATACTCAGATGGTTCCTATTGCTATGTCTTACTTCCAGAAACATCCCTGTTTAATAATCCCCCACTAACAGAGGCTTTTGGGGAGCTGTCAGCATGAGATGGTTCTTATGCTCTCTAAAGTGCACTGACTACTGTGTTCCCATAACTCTCAGTGATCCCAGTGGAAACTGGGATCCTCAGCCTGGTCCTCAAGGCAATGTCAAAGAAATATATTAACAATTCTGTTGGCTATTAGAAACACATTGCCCCACTCTGTGATCTGATTGTAAAGACTGATTGGCTAAGCATGAACAAAAACTAAGGCTTTTGGGATTTTTAACATACTTTTCTGAGTAATTTTAGTTTATTTATCAACACCCATTTCAAATATTTTTAAACTCCTTGCAAAATGTCATTGTGCATGCTATAACAGAGGGACCAGTACACCAACAAATATGTTCTGCATAGTCCTTCCTTTCTGTAAAGATTGCATTCACTGGGTTGTATTAAAATAACTGTACCATTGTGCTCCTTTAGACAGGCCATGGCTGGTGTTTCACTCCTTGGGTGAGGGCTGTCCTCTGGGAAAACTGACAACACGAGCACCCAGGCTGTCAGACCCTTATCAGGTCCCAAAAACACCTCACTGAGGAAGTAATTCTGGAAATGTCCTGCTTCTAGGCAACTTTTAGGGTGCCTGGGACCGACTTTTCCTTTAGGTACCAAAAGCAGCCTCTGGACTGTGTCTCTTTACCCCTCTTTACACCTGGCAAAGCCCTGAGGAAATGAGGTTGCAGATGTTCCACAGTCCTTCACAGTTTGAGACTTTCTGTCTGCTCAGGGAGCAAAGCAGACTCATAGAAGGATAAATTTAGCTGGATACGTGGCTTATGTGACTGAAATAACTGCATATATGTATAATGAGAAAGAGGTGCATATCCATGTACACACACAGGCTGATTTCTTTCTTTAAGGCACTTTTTCTACTAATTAATTACGAAAAAAAGCTGTGCTATTTAGTGATTCAGTTTTTTTCACATTTTCTGGTTGTAATCTACTCTGAGTCTCCCCAAGGGTCCCACAGGAGCACTGGATTACTCACATTAGCTCAGGCAGCAGATACTCCTGGAGTACACTCTGCACCAGGGAACAGAAATACCAGCTGAACTGAAGGGAGCAGTGAGGTTTGCAACAGCATCCACACTGGGAAGCCCAGGATGAGCACAAGATAATTTGCATTTTCTTCCAGTTGGCAGAAGAAACTACTTGCCTTATCTTCAGCTGACAGAAATCTGTGCAGCTGCATTGATTCCTAATCGATTGACTTCCAGCAAACTCTGCTGATGCAGGTGATGTGATCCCTTACAATGAGAAATAAAAGTGGTCACACATCTGCATGCCACACCATCCAAACCCCTCCCAGCTACTGCACAGTGGCACAGCACACCAAAACTCGGAAGAGAACAGTGGCAGGAGGTTCCCAGCAAACTCTTTACCGGTGAAACACGGGCCACTGAGATCCATTTCTGCATTTGGGTTTTCATTGGATCATAGAAAAATCGGAGTTGCAAGGAACATTTAAAGGTCATCTAGTCCAGCTCCCCTGCAATGAGCAGGGACATCTCCAACCAGATCAGGTTTCTCAGAGCAGCCAAGGTCCTTGAATGTTCTCAGGCAGGGGTCATCTATGACCTCTCTGACAAATCTGTTCCAGTGTTTCACCACCCTGATTGTAATAAACTTCTTCCTTAAATGTAATCTAAATTCACCCTCTTTTAGTTTAAATGCCCCTTCATGTTCTCAGTGTTTCTTAGTGGCCATGGGTCATGTTCTCCACTTTCAAGCAGGGCTTTGCCTGTAGTGCAAGATGCACCTCTGACCAAAGAGGGGCTGGCTATGATTATGTCATTACTCATTTTCCAACTACACACCAGCCCAGAGATACCCTAAACCACCCATCAGTGCTGAAGATCAGAGAGATGAAGGCTGCTTCCAATTTCATAGATTACCAGGTTCACAGTAACGCCCTTTGTGAAATCAGTGCTGATTTCAACCAACCAATAACAAACAGCAATACCACCATTACCTGCACCAGTCATAACAATGGGAAAATATTTGCTAGCAAATATATTAGGAACTATTTGGCCATGGGACTGGATTAATTTACTTTTCTGAACAGTAGCATGGATACTATGGCAAAGTTGGACTAAAAAATATTGAAAATTGAGTACACAATAAAGAGGGCATGTAACTGATCATCAGAGACTGCCTTTGCGTCTCATCTGTAAGTTAATAAATGAGAAATAAACCCCAGGTAACTCAGAAAGAGAAGAAAAAATGAAGGCAAGAAGAGTAAGAGAAAAATAAATCCTTGGGCTAAGAAACCTGGGTCAAGAAATCCAGCACTGCCAGAACAGAAAGTGCTTGGATCTGTATTTTTGTTCAAGGCGAAGGTGATGTGCCAGGTCTGGGCTGGGACTAAATTCAGATAGAAGTTACAGGCAGTGCCAATAGTCAGGAACGCTGGAATTGGTGTTTTGCTGAGATTTCATTCACAGCAGTGTGCATCAAAGTGCACAGACAGTGCACTGATGGAAATTGGTGGACTCAATGCAGTTTTTTTCTTTCACAGAAATGCATAGCAAAGCAAGTACCCACACAGCATGCTGATGAAAATTAGTAGAGCTAATGCAGTTCATATGACGAGTCTGACTAAAAGAAATATTACTGGCAGCACAGGATGTCAGCTGGGGCTTTTAATTCCTAACTGGACTCATTCAGACTGGCAGCTCTGGCTGGCTGGGCTTTATACAGGTGTTTTTCCACTTCTGGCTGCTATTTTTCCCCAAGAGGACAAGGGCCAGACCTCCACCAGCCTCACTGGGTGCAAGGTCACTTCTGGGGGCACGTGGGGATGCAGAAGAAAACTTTTACGCAGCCAAGAAACATTCTGGCCTCCAGCTCTTGAAAAAGTTTCCAGTGTCTGCCAAGCCCTTCAAACTGCCCAAACACTTCGGAAATTACAGTATCTCATTTTACTGCCGGTTGGGAAACTTGTTTCACTGCAGTAACTGTCAGAAAACAGAACACACCTTTGCTGGGGAAGGATATTTTGTCTCATTACTATCAAAGTGCAGAGTTAGACGCTGAGCAAAGCTTTGTGGTGTTTCCTTTAGGACTCCCCACGAGGGCCCTATATCCGAAGGCAGCACAAGCACACTTCTACCCTTTTGTCTAGGCTGAACACCTACACTTGTACCAACTATAGAGCTCTGGCTTGTGTCTCCCACCCACAGCTCACATTTCTCTTGGATTAGTGTTCTCCCATCAGTGCTATTAATGAAGTAGCATCAGGAGATCCAGTTGCTTTGTGGCCTGGAAGGCTCTTAACCATCCCCAAATTAAAGCCCTCTAGGCAATAAAATAGTTGGGCCCTAAGGATTTTCTTGGAAATGTGCTCTGAATGAGTAAACAGAAAAGAAATTAGTGCTGTGTTGATGCTCCTGGCTCTAAGATCACCTTTTGCTTGGTTTACTAAGAACTAATATGCACTGATGGGAAGTTAAACCAGCTTTAAAAAGTCTTTGTCACATGATGTCTCTTAATATACCCAGTTAGTATTTCCAAGGCATGTGTCTCTTTGCAACTGAAGGCTCCAGGAAATGTCCTGAGCCATTTCACACACATTTAAGACACGCTTTCCTCACCATCCATGCTAGAGAAATCTGGACTTAGGATTCCATTCTAAGGGAGAAAAATAACTTCAAGCCATGGGTGCCATATGCTGGTCCCATGGTCAGAACAGGAGGGCAGGACTGGTATTTAGGCATTAATCAAACCTCCCCTCCCTGGATAGGTGCTGGCTGCATGGAGAGGATCATAATATGTATAATTTAACAAGTGGGGGAAGAAGGCAAGAAGAACCAGCTCTCCAGCCTGGATTCATCTGACCTTGGTTTAGGTGTAGGAAATCCATAGATGTCAGCCTGTCTGTGCCCATAAAAAGCAGTAGTCTGAGCAAAGCAAAGCTTTCTTCTCCCTCCAGATATTAGTTCAGCTCACCAAGATCTGAGTCATAGATTTGTCTCTACCTCCATTTATTATGAAAAGAGCCCGTGGCAAATTCATTCCTAACTCACACATGTTAGCAAGGTGTCTGTGTTTATATGGGCGAATATATGGGATGAAGCTATATTTGGATTTTAGCCATGAAACAACTAAGCACAGACCCTCTTATGTGGTCAGTCATACTCATCTAGCATGTAACTGTTGTTCTTGTTCTGAATAAACATCCAGCAATGATGAAAGTCCTCATCACACCAAAGTGCTGTTTTCAAAGGGAATTGCAAAACCTTTTTCCTAACAGAGTATCTAAACATACAGCCTTAAACTTATGCTTGCTGAAATCAATTACAGAACTTACAGGTGACTTTCTTCAAGGCTACTTGAGGCCCATAAACTGCTATGCATGGCAGAAAGCCCCTTGAACACTGGCTTGGTTCAGTGATTTCTCTTCCTTGGTTCCCCCTCCCCTCAAGGGCTGCTAAGCTCAGAGAAGTTTTTAACAAGCTGACACCTCTGAATGCACATTCCTGCTTGCCTTACCAAGGTGCTGCTCTCTGTCTTTTGGTCTTGTGAAGTAAATTTATGAAATGTAAAGAAAATAGCAGACAGTATCAAGGGCACCAATAGGTGTTAATGTCCCTGTCCAGCTTCCCCTGAAGCCCCCTCACACACTCTTGCCCATGCCCCAGGACCCCATTCCAGCTCAGCCAAGGGCCATCAGCACCAGCCCCAGTTGGTGACAGTCCTGTCTCCAGTCTCATCTCCATTTGCTCCTGCCTGGACCTTTGAGTGGACCTTGGACTTTTTGTCCCAGGGCCACCTCTCCCTGTATGGAGAAGATGCCTGGTTGATTCCAAGTTTGGGCAGGCATTGGTCATTCAATATGTTGAGTGTTTTCTGGATTAAGATGAGGTTACCTAAAATCTTTTTTAAAAAATTAAATTACATTTTTCATTGGTTTTTTTCTTTGGCCACTGTATCAGAAGTGACCAGAAGAAGAAGCAGAGCAGCAAGGAATCTCTATTCAGAAATCACCTTGAAGACAAATAATTCTGTGGCTTGAGGGAAGACAGACAGGGGCTGTGCTCCATCCTTCCCTGAAAGTTACGAATGGGAATGACCTTATGACTGATCCCATTCATGGGATCTGAATTAACTGCATTGTTTTTATTTTGTTTGATTATTTACATGTGTAGGAAGCTTAATTTCTGGGTCATGCAGGTGAATAAGGTAGAGATTGTCACACGCCCTGGGAATGGTGGTCACAATATTATCCAGGTGCTCAGTCTGGCCCTGACCTGCACTCCCAAAGAGCTACATTTTTTGCAGGGACAGGAGACAGCATCCAAGTCAAAGCAGGAATTGGATTCCAGAAGGTGGTGGGACAGAGAGCTAAACTAAAACACCCATCTCAAACCCCAGGTCTCTGCTCTATGAATAATACCAGGAGTATGTCCCTGAACTCCTAACTGCACTCTTCTATCTGCACTCTTCTGCACTATCCTCTAGAGATACCAACACCTCCTGTTATGCCATGACCATGCTGAAATAATTCCTGCAACTTCTCAGCATCAGCACTAAAATACCCATCACCCCGACACCACCTGTGGTGACTGAATCCACCTTATAAATGTCAAAACACCTTCCAGCACAAATCTTCAAAGTTCTGCAAGAAACTATTTAACAGCTCCTCTCACTTCTTACCTTACGCTCTAAGAAGGGAAGTGGCAGTAGATGTTGTTGAACTTCAGGTATTTATTTCCACTAATGGTAGGTCACAAAATTGACTGTGACACCCTATCATGACATACCACAGGCTATTTTCTAGTCAGTTCATGCACATCTCTCTGTTACCAGTGAATAGTTAGGTTAAAATGTCCTTTGGCCTCTGCCTGCCTGGAAAATCCATCTTACTTTTAAAGTCAATTGGAAGTTGTATCTGGAAATCCTTGGATAAGTTACTCTTAGGGCAGTGTTTTCCGGGAGAGAAATAAGCTGGCTAGGAAAATATTTTACTCTCCATAGGGTCATTCACTCCTATGTACAAAATATAACTCATTCTTTTATGGGAACAATTGCCTCTAGAAATGTGAATCATTTATGGGTGGTGCCTACAGATTCAGTCTTGAAAGCAATTAGAAACGTGAGAAGGTCCCGGGCTGAAATGGGGCTTGGGCATAACTGAAAGGAAGCACATCAAGTGATGGTCACCGTGCCAGGCACACGTTCCTCAGGGGGCAAAAATCCAGAGTCACCAGCACCCCCCCATCACAAGTGCCCCAGAGCAATTTGCATCCTCACGGAAGGGCTGTGACCTGCTCAGCCACTGAGCACCAAGTAACTTTGGGGGACCCTCACCTGGGCTGATCTACTCTGCTCTTTGCAAACCCTGATTCCTCCTCTTTCTCACTACTTCACGCCAATACTGACCATCCAGTTGAAAAAAAAACTGGCCTAAATTGTAGGGACTTTTAAAAGTATTCAAAAGGTGACTAATTTGGGATTATTTGAAGCCTTTTTCAGAGTAAATTGCAAGCAGCTCCTCGCACTCTGAGAGTGCTTTCCCAGACCAAAGACAAACATTTGGGACTGTTGGTTCATATGTGCTGTGGGCCTTCAACACTGGGATTAGAGAAATGCACACGGGGTGGACACAAACCCCACGGGCTGAGGGGCATCTGGAGTGAGCTGCAAACCAGTTCCCTTTCCACGGAAAGTGACACAGAATGAGGGGCAAAATCTGCAATGGGGAATCCTTCCCTTGGCCACAGTCTGGAACTGCATGTGCTGAAGGGAAGTGACACAAGCAGCTCTAAGAAGGTCTGGAAATAAGTGGTTTTCAGCTGCATCCAAACAGAATTATTTTGTACTTTGTTGCTCTGTGCATGTGCAGAAATCACCAAGGGAGCCAATGTAATAGATCAGCAATACACCTGAGGAGCCCAAACAGGGGCCATTGAGGTCAGGGAGACACTTCCACCATCTTCCCCATGAATTCCCCTTGGATAAATCAAAAATGTTCAATCTCCAGCAGTCTCAGTATTTAAAATACGCTCGGCACCAAATACAAGCACCCGAAGCCCACAGTCCCACGTTTCAGTAGGTTAATTTTGTAGATGTGCCTACACCAAGATTCAGTTCCTCCAGGAAGGTTCCCTACTGCCTCGTTGAGAGTATTTGGTGGGTCTGTAAAAAAAAAAAAAAAACAAACAAAAGACCCCACCCCCAAAAACCTGCTTTCTAGAATCAGAAACCATAAGGCAGAGAGTTCCACTTTATCACTATCTGCCTAAATATATAAATAATCCAAAATCTGAAGTGTGTGTTGGACAGCACCCTCAGGCTATCATTTTACACCCAGCTGTTATTCTCAGAGGATTCTCAGTAAATCCAGAAATAGACTCAGCCAGGAGTCGGGAACAGGCTCAGAGGAGCCATATGGCAGCTCCTGACTCTTGCATAAATGTATTGATTGGCTGAACCAGCTTCAGGATGTCTCTATTAAGGACAGTAGCATCAAGAGGAGACGTAAAATTATCAGAAAGATGACAGAGCACCTGAACTGGCTGTTCTTTTCCATTTAAGTATCTTCTTGTCCAAAGTATGACACTGATCGCCTGAGAAAATTTGTCAGCTCAGTTTAAATCTGAAGCTTAAAGACAATTCCTAAATAAAAATCAAACATAATAATAATATTTTATTGCTATGACAACCCAGAATAACACATTAGCAACACAAATGACAATATTCTTCCTCTTGCATTGACATTGGCAAGGAAAGAAATTATGTTGGAGTTTTTAATGTAAGTTTTCAAAAGGGAAAGATGATCACACATTAAAACCCACCATGAAAATAGAATCCTCAAAGAGAATTTTCTTTAGCTGCTGAAGCAGCTAGTGAGTGGGTTTTGAACTGTGTGCTTTAAGCCAGAGAGGAACCTGTTGCAAAACAAGTTCTCCCATTCACTTGTGTGACCAAGAGAAAAAACACTTTATAACAGAGTCACAGAATGATTTGGGTTGGAATTGAGCTTGAAGATCACCCGGTTCCAACCCCCTGCCATCAGCAGAGACACCTTCCACTAGGCCAGGTCACTCAGAGCACAATTACTGTCACCAGCAGTCCAAGAGCAGTTCAATGGGGAGAAGAGCTGCAGACTTTAACTTGGTCTGGGACACAGAAGCCCTCATTGTGTCCTTTTTGGTGGCTGGTGACACACCTGGAGCAGTGGGTCACAGGAGGGGACAGCTGCAGTGGGCCAGCTGACAGGGACAGGGGATGGAGCCGAAATGTGGGGGCTCTCCAAGCAGTGTCCTGCAGCTCAGAGTCCTGTAGGGACCTCACTGTGCTCTGACAGCAGAGCCAAGCAGGAGCGGGTCAGGATGGATCAAATGGATGTCAACCAGGACTGGGATGATAAAGAGGCCAGAAGGAAAGACATTTTGATTTCAAAAACAGGTCAAACATCAGGTGTTAGGCTGCACATTCCCTCGCCCTTCACTAACAGAACAGCCTTTCTCAAAGGGGCAAAATGTCCTTTTTCTTGCTGCTGTTCCTACTGCATTTCTCTGAGCCATGAGGACCCTCGGCAAATCTGTATTGCACCCCACCCCCCCAGCAGTCTGGGGGTGTCTTAGAGGCAAAGGCAGGGCACAAAATCCATCCTTGGCACAAGCCAAACTCGACAGGAAAACCTTAGCATGGTGCCCAGGAGTTTCCTCACACAATTCCACAACAACAGCAAAGGGATACATTTTTCTCCACTTTTCAGTGTTCCTGGATGTCTTACCCTGATGTTTCAGACCCAGAGGTAGGATAGGGCCTGGAGTTTGGTTTTGGGATTAGTTTGTGCTGGACATTCCTTTCCATGAATAAAGAATGAGCATCCCAGCATGGCACCAAGGAGCTCTATGTTGTGGCTGATGCCAGGCTTCAGATGAGAGGATAAACCCAGGTTTTCAATTGCTGGGGACTGTAGCTGCTGTCTTGCACTTCTGGAAAAGCTGAAGCTGCTCACCGTGACACCAAGCCAATTTCATAGCTGGGTGACCACTGAGGAAGTATGAAACAGCAAACAAACTCATCCTGAAAAGTTTTCTGTATTGCATTTTGGGTTTAAAAATGTTCGTACAGAAAGTTCTGTTAGTTTAGAGAGTTGTTGGCCGAAATGGATACATTTTCCAGGGAAGTCAGCCAGTTTTTAAAGGAGGCCAAAGCTGTTTCCACATGGAAAATGGCTCATTTTTGGAGTATAGATGAGTTTTGCATAAAATATATTAAATTCCTTCCCCCACCCACAACCGTATACACTTTCATACATCTTGATGGGAGAACTGCTATTCCACCATCACGGGGAAATGCAATTTCAAAAAGTGCAATATTATGTAATTAAAATGCCAGTCATGTCAGTATGGATGGAACAGGGAAAAGAGAGGGAAAAAATCTGGAAAACAGAGATTATCCAATTCAGGCAGCTCTTGGAAATGCCTTTTCAATCTATCTAAGCTCTTCTAGAAGCTGTACATGGGTGAAGATACCGTCAACATTCTTGTTCTTTCAAACAATAATCAAAGCCTCAGCAACAGAAAATAAAGTTAGGGAAAACATCCACAACCCATGACATAACTATTAACAACTGCACGGTATATTGCCATTAATTAGCAAAAGGCCAGTTATACAACTTGTTCAACTTTAATAGCCCTCATCCTGAGACCTTTTGGACAGCAAGTTTGTTCCAAGAAGCACACCCTCCTCAAGTGAGGAGTATCATGGAAAAAAGAAAGATGTTTTTTAATGCATACTGTACCAAACAACCAAGATCTGCTGAAAAACACAGAGCATGTACCAATGCCTCTCTCTGAAATGTCTGCCATTTGGAATATTGTCATTTAAATACTTTGCCTCTTTAGTCTATTTTGAATGGCTTCATTAAAGGACTGCAGGGAAATTCTCTGGAGAAACTGGAAAAATAAATGTTTTGGAAAGTATTTCAGATTCAGAATTGTCAGAATGCCCCATTTTAACCTTTTCTATGAAAGAAAAAAAATCACTGCATGTTGACACACAGATATGTATTCTACAATATATATCTATAAAATAGATAGGAAATTCATAGTAGCTTGACTGAAAAACATATGGCTTAGAAATGATCAAAGAAGATTCAGGTGGTCTGAATTAAATGCTAAAGGAGAAATTCTGTCAAAAAATGTCAATATTGTGTCAATTTACATGGGATGGAAACCCAAGTCTTGCCCTCCTCTAAACTTAACACATCCTGGATCGATTGCATCTTCAGTAAAGGAGATCCAAGTGCTTGATTGATGGATGTGAAACCTTATTCCAGATAAGCTTATCACTACAGCGATGTGTAATCGTGGCACCCACAACCATGCTGGTTATGAGGAAGAAAGCTGAGCACACAGGTAGGAATCCCAGTAGATCCAACTCATCTCTTATAGAGAGAGGTCATCGCTTCATTCAGGTTTTCACTAAATATAGAAAATGTTCAGGAAGCCAAGAACTTTGATCTGGAAATACTTGTAGGCTTGGTGCTATGAAGGGATGAGGGAAACGTTTAAAAATGATCAAGGGAAACAGATGTTTGGCTTCTCCATCCGCTGCCACTAAATCAGTCACTGGCCCAAACTAGTATTTAACACAGGTGATTTTCCACAAAGCTAATCCTGCTTTCATTCAGGGCATTCCTCCTCCAATAAAAGTCCATCTGCTTGCCTAGCTTTAGACACCAGCATAAATTCTGGCTTGTCCAAATGGATCTTGCAAGGGGGTCTCTGCACCAAGGCTGAGAGAAGCACACGCTGCTCAGTGAGAAATCACAGAGCTGCTCACAGCTTGAGCTGTCTGAATCACCAGCTGATGAGAAACTTGACTTTTTGCTTGATTTTTTTTTCCCTGTTCTTTTTAAAGGAAACTTTAAAAAACAAATAAACCCTACAGGCAAGCAAGCAAACTTTCTCATTTCATAGGCACCTCCTCCGAGCCGTGGTTAAATACACCACAAAATCCATTTTCTCATGGATTTTTTTCATTTATTTCCTGCTTGCCTCCTTTTGTTTTTCCACAGGCATTAGTGTCATTTTCTCCTCCTGCACACAGGCTGTGAGCATTTAGTTCATTCCCTCTGACTTAGACAGTAAAGGGCTACCAACTGTTGCAGCTGCATCCAATTCCCCCTTGCAAACAGGAGTCCACACTGAGATGGTTTTTGCTAAGGGAAGGTGATAGCAATAGTTTTGAGTCATTAGGTGACAGAGGAAGGGCAGGAGACTTGGAAATCAAGACAAGCAGGTCTCCCTTTGCAACTCCAGCCCTAATTTAAAGGCCAAGGTCACTGAAACACCCCGTGGTCGGCCCAGGCTGAGTCCCCAGCTCACAGCTTTTCTGCTCTCCCAGCTTTTCTCCTCTCCCAGCTCATACTGCTCATGAAGCAGCAGCCCCAGATGCTTATGGACCAGCCAATAAATACAGATAATAGCTTAAAACGCTTAACTCCACACAACTGTCCAGACAATTATCTACTTAATGTATTTACATCATTCTTATTATGTCTCATCAGCTCCCATGCATTAATGGACTTTATCCTCTGCAAGTGACTACCACAATAGGACAAAAAATCATGTCAACATTTGTTCCTATTTTTCTTATGCCAGGGTTTTTCTGATCATCAAAATAGTTTTTTATCTTGAAAATGTTACAAAAACCATACTGTCAACAAAACCAAGTTTGTACTGGAAAGTTTACAAGTTCAACAAAAGTAATGCTGCAGCTTAACAAAACTGTGATTGCAAAAGAACTCAAAACATTTATACTGCCATGAGTGTAATTTAAGGATATTTAGCCTTTGCCCAACCTTTTACAGACAAAATGATGTTTCACCCTGTCTATTATAACAACATTTAGATTGCAAAATCTAATAGAGCATTAGCAGCCAAACTGCATTGTGAAGGCTAAAGTTGCTTTACAATACTGCAGCTTTAAAAATAGATAAATGATTTCATAGAAACAGCCTTTTAACTTTTTATCATAAAAAATTAATTGTAAGACATAACTTGTTTAACATCAGCATATAGGGTAACTTTGTTTATTGTGTGTATTTTAGCTCCTCGATGATTTCTAGGAACAATAGGTAACAACATGTCAGTATCTTACAGCAAATAAATCCATGATAAAATCACTGGTCTTTCATTTCATAGTTCTGGATTAACCCAGAGTCTGTGTAGCAAGGTATGGCAATTCTTGTGGTTTGGGGACCACTACAGACTTCTGCACAGGCTTCTGCAAACTGAGTTCATCAAAGCTGAGTCAAGATGAAATACATGGGAGGATGTTTTGCTTTCTCCAGTTCTGGGAGAATTCTGGGCAAGTACTTAGTAGAGACTTAAGTGTACCCAGACACAAGAAAACACACTTGGTTCAGGGTATCACAGTTTTCACACCCCCAATGAAGAAAGATCACACAGATCAATAAAATACCTATCTTCTGAAATAAATTGCTAAATAAAACCCAAAATTGTGATACATAACTTGAATTCACACATCTTTTCAGTGTTAGGTTTCTTTTGGGAAACTCTGTTTATGTGTTTGCCTGCAAAACCAACTCTCATTTTTTCCTCTACCCTTAACACACGTTTTACCCACAAAGGGTAATACGTGCTGCTCTGTTCATGGCCTCATGGACTGGAATTGGAGGTGAAAGTTGTTTTGGGCTAAAGGAGTATACGGCTGATGTATTGCTTCCATTTATTATTTGATCTCATTCTATTGTGTGCTTCCTTATGGCACACTCAATAGGTCTGTAATCATGGGGAACAAGATAGAAAGGGTAGGGCAAGGATTGTATTTCCTGCCTTGGCTGGTGCATAATTTTTATTAGAGCTTATTTTGAAACACAACTTTGAGATAAGAATCCAGCTTGAAGGATTAGAGATACCATGTTCTGGGCTGAAAACTACAGTTATTTATTTTAGTCTTATGTAAGCAACATGAAGAGTTAATACACTGTCCACTTTTTAATAGCTGCAATGTTTGAGCTTTTGTTAAAAAAAAAAAAGGGAAATGATACAGTGCTGTTTAAAAAAATTGTTTTTCCAGCTCCTTTGGTACAACAATTGTTTGATATAAACTTTCATGACACTGTGAGCTTCCTCTCTGCTAATAGCCCAAATGTTCTTTTTCCAGCAGGAGGAAAGTGCTGGTGTCCAGGGATAGCTCACACCAGCTGCCCCAGAACAAGGAGCCCCACGGTGGTGCCAGGGCAGGGCTCAGCAAGGACACGGAGCCACGAGGGCTTTGGCACTTGGAGGATGGAGGGAGGGATATGTGCATGCAGGGAAGGGGAGGGGAGTGTCTTTTTTAAAGGAAAAGCCTTGTATAGTGTGGCTCGTGAGGGAAAAGAGGACATGAAGCAGAAAATCAAGTGCAGCTGTTTGCTGACAAAGGGGAACAGGCAGAGTTGTGCCTGCCCCAAAGCCCTGAGTGCTGCAGGGAGGAGTTTGCACCGAGCAGATGAGATGTGGGGAGAGGCTTCGTCCACCTGAGGACATGGAGAAAGGGTGACCTGCAGCTGAGAGCATGGCAGGAGGCCAGGGACAGAGCTGGCAAGAGGCTCAGGGACCAGCATCCCTGCTCCACTCCCAAGAAACATCCTTCCCCGTATGGGGATGGACACCCTGAGATGTGGATATCCCACCTCTGGCCTTGGGGCTGGGCAAGGCAGAGGGCAACATCCTCTGGCAGCAGGTTCCCAGAGATCAGAGGGACAGACCCATGCTTTGATCAATGTGTCTCTGATGGCTTTTGGGAATCAAGGCCGAGGAAGTGAAAGAAAACTTGCAGAGCAGCCACATGGCTCTTGGAATAATAAAAACCACTTGAGAAGTTACAGGTTGGGACAGGTCCGGTCAGAAGTTTTTGGAAAAATCTTCAATTCCTTCTTGAGGTAGCTTGTTGAAGTGGAGATCTTGCCAGGCTTTTACTCATAAGGAAAGCTGAAAGATCCTCCAAAAAAAGTCTTGCCTAGGAAAGCAGGTTGCATGATCTCAGGTCATCCGACATCTCCACACCTTCAGCTGCCTGGAGGGGGTAGTCCCTGCCTGACTCCCAGCTGTACCCTTTACACACACAACACTACCTGGGAGCAAAAAAACCTCGTAATGGGCCCTGACCCAAATAGGTCAGGACCTAATGGGCCCAAATAGACTCTGGGACTCTTCAAACCCTTTGATCCAGGAGTGCAAGTGTAGGTGGATATGTGCATCCCTCTCCAAGGGCCTCCACAAGCAGGTTCCTCCTGTCTCTGCTGTCAAGGGGCACCAGCCAGGGCCAGCAAGGTCCCTGTCCCCACATCAGATGTCTACCAGCCCTGCAGCGAGTCCAGGGTCAACAGTCCTGAGCTCTTTCAGGAGCCAGTCCCTGCAGCTGGGGTCTGCAGAGCCCCTTTTGGCCCGGCCACACTCTCTGTGTCCCCAGGGAGCAGGGGCAGGCACACGAGCAGTTTTCAGCAAATGCCCTGCACCACCCTACTCACCTCACTTAAACACTGCCTGGGCTTCTCCCTGCAGGCATTATCCAAAACCCCAGACATCTGATATCTGTATGCTTTGTCTCAGACCTCTCTGGGCCCTCAGTCGTTCTGCCCAGGCAGATGGGATGGTGTAGATATTGCAACAGTAAAATGGAGGAAAGTGGTGAAGTTCTCCTGCATCAGATGTGCAGCGGTTAATTTGGGATGGCAAGAAGCCCACAGTGGCAGCTTCCTGTGTCCTGTCCAAAAGGTGATGACATTCCCTGATTGAAAACATGATCCTGTGCACCTCACAGACAATGGTAGTCACAGCCTAAATTGTATAAATCTACTTTCATAAAAGATAAAATCTTCCCTTGTATTTTTTTCCATTGCTCAATTAACTATTGTTTTGCTCAGCATGTTTTAATCATAAGTAAGTTCATTAATAGATGTGCTCTTTGGAGTCACGGGGGACTCTCTGATATAACAGCATTAATCTTTCTGAATAACATCATTAATATCCTTTGCCCCTTAAAGTCACCCACTCTGTCCCCCAGGCAATTATAAAACTTTGTTCCATGGTACTGAATGAGCTCATCCAGCTAAAATGACTACAATGCAAGTCTGCATAATATTGCTGTTAGTTGAATTCTATTTATTTATCCTACTGGTAAGACAGTTCTAGAACTTGTTTGTGGGCATGTTGGTTCTTTTGCTTTAAAGCCACCAGCTCAGCTGGCTGCTCCCCACCTGGATTTCAGGAGAGCTGTCCTATAGGAGGGTCATGGAAGAAGAAGGAGATCTAGAAATCCCTAAACTGGAAGCTTTTTGACAATTCTCTTCAAAATAATCTAGCAGTTGTTTGTTTGACCACTAGAGATGGATCCTGTTAGAGAGAATCCCATTAATTCAGCAGGCTTGGGAATGTTGCTAAGCCCACTGTCGGCATTCCAACCAGCCTTACTAAAACAAAATTCTCAGTTTCTGAGTGAACAGGCACTTTTCCACCCAGAGCTGGGAAAGATGAAGCTGCAGCATCTCCACACAGTGAGAGGCTGGGCCATGTCTATTAAAGATTTCCAGCACCAGACATGTTACAATATATTACATTTTCCATCCAGAAACCATCTTCCCATCATGGAGTCAATATTCTAAACTTCTAAAGAATTTGGGTTTACTTTTTATTCATCCTACTTCCTCATCATTAAAACAGACAGACTGCTCTTCCCTCCTTTATAAAGCAAGCTGGGAACCATAGATAAAAATTCCTATACAGGGGTGAGATATCTGAATTTTTTTCATGAGTGCACTGGGTAGTTGCTGTGTGCTCTGAGCAGAGCAGCAGTTTGTGGGCTTGCTGTGTTTATTCTGTCCATATTTGGATGGGAAGAGTTGTAAGCAGTAGAAGAAAGTAGCTCATATAATAAAACTGGGTTTGGATGAAACTCAGCACTGTATTGCTGCTTCGTTTTAGCACTCCTGAAATAGTAAGACCTTGTCAAATTCAGTCCCAGAGGAGAGAACCAGGCAGATTTCAGCTTCAACATGTGCCACATAGTTGCACTTTGCCATATTTGCTCACATTATGGCATATATGTGTGGAGGAAGAAGGGAAAAATTTCCCCATTTCTAAGCTGCAAAATGTCTTTCAACACCTCTCTTCTTTACTGCAATAGCAATTTGTCATTACTGGTCACAGAGAGAGGTGATTACACGACTACAGCCACTCCATCTGCAAACACAGACATCCAAAATGTGGATCCAGCTCAACTTCAAGCAGGGGAAATTAAAGTTTTTTTCTTAAATTCCAACTTGTATCTCAAAATCCCCTCAAAGCAACCCAACACTTCTTGCTACCTCTTTAATCTCCGGCTATGCACAAATTCCTGAATATAGGACCACAGGCTTTTGACCAGGGGTTTTTCATAGGTGCTGCCACAGGCATGATGCACCTTGAGGCTGCAAGTCACATGAAAAGAAGGGGAAGAGAAGCATTTCATGGACAAGGAACTTTGCTGAACCTTGAGCACAAGGAGGAGTGGTCAGATGCCACCCACTACCACAGGACAGTGTCCAAGGCCAGGCTGGATGGGGCTTTGGGCAACCTGGTCTGGTGGAAGGTGTCCCTGCCCATGGCCGTGGAGTGATGGAATGAGATGATCTTTAAGGTTCCTTCCAACCCAAACCAGCCCGTGATTCTGTGATTCTGTTTGCAGCTTTATAGTCAGATTTACCTGATGGGAAGGTACAGAGAGGATGGGGAAGCTGCACTCAAACATGACAGTGTTTGAGTGTTTGAAGTCACCTGGAGTCTCAGACTGGGGAAAGGCATTGATCAGAAACACCCTTTTGTTCATTCCTCGCTCATTCCAGAGGAGCAGAGGACACAACCACCCTACCACACAGGGATGCTGCTTCTCCTGGAGGCCAGAATCTTGATTTTAGCAGCAAAGGCACTCCTGGGAGCAGAGTGCCCCCCCAAACCCCTGCAATGTTAGAACCAGTAACATCTTTAGGTGTTTCTTCTGCCCACTATAGCTATGGGGATGAAGGGATGCAGCCATCTCACTGAGACCAGCCCAGCATGTGAACTCAGGGTGTCCTACTAACCAAAACTGAACATGCAGTGACCTGGGTGCTCCTCCTTGCTGTGCCACAACATTCCTTCTGCCATCAGGAAAACCTCCGTGCCAGGAATGCTCCCTCTATGAAGTGGGAATGACATTTCCTTACTCCCACACCTGGGCTGTCGGGGCTAGTCAGCCCTTTGGGCAGGGATTTCATCTGGCTGCAGCTTTGCAGATAAGAGTGCACAGTGGGAGCCCTGGTGCCAGCCAGGGCCTCCAGGCACAGCACTAGAGGACGGTGAGCAGGCAGGGCAGGCAGCAGCCCTGCCCCTTCTCCAGCTCTCCCCCTGCACATCAGGGCTCCAAAACCTCTCCACGAGTGATATCGGCACAGCAGCCACAGCCACAGATGCTGCCGACCCCACAAAAGGAGCGTGAGACAGGTTCTCATCAGATCTCCTCGCTTCCATAGGGGCATGAATGTTTAGGAATATTGGAGAAATAATTCCTCAGCTGCATCTGAGGCACAGGCCAGAGCAAAGTCTCTGCTGACTGCAGACCTGTTGCAGAGGAAGCTGCCTTGCAGCTCTCAAACAACATATCTGGTTTAAACCTACTTTCAGTGCCTTCACCCAAATGTTCCTGGCAAAGTTCATATTTCTGTGAATATCCCACCCTCTGCCTGCTCCTGCCTCCCGCTCCCTCTCCCTCCATCTTCCTTCCCACAGCCGTGGGAACAGACTTCATCACTTGAGAAAAATGCCCTGCTCATACCCCCTGCTGCTGCTTGAAGCAGACAAAAAAAATTAAAGTCTTTTGAGCAGAGAATCCTTGTCAGGACAAGAAATAATACTGACCTCAGTGAGGATGGCACGTACTGCCAGAGAGGTGGCTCAGGCTGTGTGTGCTGCAACCAGCTGTCTGTGGGACTACAATGCAGTGTGGAGGATATGGAATATAATTTCCCTCTCCATTTACATTTAATACAATGGCTTTGGACCACACATTATTAAAAAAAAAAACAACATGAAGTCTCGGCACTTGGCTTTCACTAATGGCTTGTTACTCCTCGAACACTGTCTCTTCAGTGAAGAGTGACAGTGTGATTTGTGTCTCTCCCAAAGACTCCCCTTGCCTTCTTCCCTAGCCTGTCTGAAATTTCCTACTTTTTAAAAATAACACCTCTGTATAACAGTGGGAGGACAGGACTCACATGGGTGGTCTCTCATAATGAAGATAGAGTATCTGGGAACAATATTTTAATGTGTTTTTCTTCTAATTGAGTTTTTCCAGCCTTTGGGATAATTATTTCTACCAATTAGCCCAGTGGTATTGTTAGCTGGAGGCAACCAGTCCTTCTTCAGGCCTCTGACAGAGGTTTACAGTGCACACAGTGGTGCATAGTCCACTTTATGAGAAAAAAATTGCCCCTCTGCTCCCAAAAGTATGGGAAACAACTCCTTTGTGAGACAAACGTTTCCCATGGAAATTGTCCTGAGAAGCTTCAGAAGGGTCCACATTTGAGATAAAAGCAAGTGGGTGGAGATTGTGAACCACAGCTCAGGAAAGAGGGGGTTATCCCTGAGAGTGGCACAGGAGAGGGGAGGCAGGGGACAGCTCTGGCCCCTGCACCCTGCAGTGTCCCAGAGGAGATGCTAAACCCCACCACTCTGGGACCAAGGCTTCCCCCAACAACGGGAGAACAGGACAAGATTTAACAACAGCAAATTAATTAGGAGCGAGTTTTAAGCCCTTCCTTGCAAACATAAGAGCTAGACACTTAATAAATAAATTTCCTAATAAATCTAATAAATGGGAGCTGAAAGATGGTGCAGTCAGGTAGGGGCCAGAGCAGTGGCCTTGGGCACAAACCTGGAGTGGCTTTGTTTGACCTCAGCCCTGAGCAGGGCACTTTTTGGCAGTCTGCAGAAGGAAGCTCTTAATGCTGAGGAGAGAGGCCTGGCAAGAACTCAGAGCAAAGTCCCTGCAGCAAAAATATATAATTGTTATAAAGGTAAAGACTAGTGAGGAGTAATGTACAAGCTGGTAGAAAATAGGCACAACATTGGGTAATTTCTAGCCATGTCTTACAGGACCAAAAACATTTGCCTGGGCTAAATTTAGTTAGTGAAAGCAGTAGAATTTTTCAAGTCAAAGATGAATGGGGCCTTTACATAGCCTGAAATGCAAATGACCTGGTGATGATGGACTTATAAATATGAATTCTTACCTAGACTTAAAAAAAATACTCTCCCCAAGTTTTTAAAGAAAGTAGGGGAAGAAATGCTCCCCTGTAGAAATATCTTAGTGGAATCTTTTTCAATAGAAAATGGTCATTCCTGGCAAAGGAAGACATCTGTGGAAGAAGAAGAGCATCAGGAGTGATGTCTCCAAATTCAGGTTTTTTAAGAGAAATTCTATAAAAATAACTCATTTTATGAACTCTTAGATGTGTGCTTGTCCCTATCTTCCTCACTTTCCTTCCCTGCCCAGTAAATTCTTCCTGTACTGGGGTAGTCTCTGAATTACTGTTGGCAATTTCAGTGCTTTAGCAAAGAATTTATTGCTAAGATAAAAGTCCCAAACAACCATTTCAGCATGTGCTAGGTGTCCTGGCAGTAAGTCCTTTATACAAAATATCTCCATACAGACCCAAGAAGACTCAAACTTCAATGGAGTCGCTCACATGGATGACCAGGAAGGTGTGGCACAAAGTTTGGACTGATTTCCCAGAGGATTACAGAGCCAATAATGAGAATATAAGAATACAAGTCATTCACATCCATTGCCTTTGCCATGATGCTTCTTAATTTCTTAGAAATTTTATAATACGTATAAATGTATATATTTAAGGAGTGTGCCTCCATTTGACATAATTTTTCCTTGGAAGTAATGGCAGCAGTTTTTCCAAGGACTGGAAGTCCTATGAGCAGAAATCAGGTAATCCATTTGCCTAGACCATTCCCAAAGCTGTCTGTCTGAGCTGCCCTGCCCAATCTGCAGGCATAGAAACTCTACAATACCTTTTGTTAATCTTCATTTCATCTGAAATGTGAGAAAATAAGGGTGAGCGTCATAAAAGCAGAAATGGATACAAAGGAGGTTTTCTAACTTGAAAGAATATTGTTTGATCTTCCCTTCATGTTGTCAGCTATTCTTTACATTTCATAACAACAGTGTCTAGTGTTTGGGTCCCAGTTTCAACCATCTCAGGTCAGTCTGTACTGGCTTTTACAAAAGGTGAGCAAACTCTATTATAGCTCCAGGTAGGAAAGGGTTTTTTACTGAGATCACACCATAATAAATTTCCTGGTGTCTGTTCTAGCAGAGCTTTAGTGACCTTAAAAGATGGGGGGGAAAAAAAATAAAATCCCAACTACAAAATCTTGAAGCAATTCCTTTAAAAGAGAGGTCTGTCTCAGATTATAAGAAAGTCCCAGTGTGGCTTTCCACAAGCTGCTACAGAAAGGCTTAAAATAGTGGAATGGGCAGTAGTCAACAGGGACACCCTGGATCAGACCTAATGCACATCCATGCAAGACATTTTTTAACATGTAAGCCAGCAGCAGATGCTTCAGAGAAAATTCATGCAGCTGTGGGATAATCTGCCTGCCAGGACAATTTCATCCTAAATCTTTATACTGAAACACTTAAACCCTGAAGAATGAGGTCTGATAATATTTCCAAGCCTCTAGTTTTGTTGGCTTTAGAGTTATAGTTCACCCTGCACTTGCCATCAATATAAAATGTCCAATTCCTACTTGAACCTTGCTAAATCCTTAGCTTCAAAGAGGCTCAGTTTCAACAGTCTACCCAGACTTTGTCCAAAAGGTAAGAAGAAAAAAAAAAACTTTGCAAGTGCCTTAGGTATCAGAACCAGCTCCAAGAGAATATAACATTGGGGAAGATAAAGAACTATAACTTCAAAAGGTCAGAGAGCAAACATCTGAAACAGCTGAAGAAAAACCATATCCCACTCCAGGTTTAAGATAATTGCCAGAAGAAGAAAATAATTTTGAAGGGTACCTGCTTCCCCCATGCAAAACGAGGTTTTCACTGGTAAATATGCTAACCTGAAGCTGTTTAATATCACTTTTTCAACAGATGTTGGCTACATTTGCAAATAGTAACTCCAGGAAATGGTTGAGGTGGATGCAAAGGTACTTGGAAATACTTTATAAAGCACTGTAGCTTTCCTGCAGGCAGTGGAACTCTGCCAGTTGCACAAGATGAAGATCTGGCCTACTCATTAAAGGTTTCAGATCTTCAAGGAGAGAGGTAGGCATGTGTTCAGAGTTGAACTCCCTGACCTAAAAACCCAAGGAGAGAGTAGCAGAATGGGGCAGCACATCTGAAAATCCCCCAGATAACTGTAGGTCATAGCTCAGAGAGGCACTGACAACCACACCTGGTTCTTTCAAAGAAGAAATTGCTTGTATTTCTAGGGGGTGCACTGGAAAAGGGATCTTCATTTTGCATGTCTTTTTGGGAGGCAGAGAAGGGCACTGCTAATGAGATATGGGAGCCCTGCTGCTGCTTAAGTGAAAACGGCCCTGAATGTCTGTGTAAAGCAGGAGCTGGTCTAGGGTAGTGAAAATCAGGGCATTAACTTTAGATTAAATATATACAATCATTCCTTTCTCATTCTACACAGGTGTTTCTGGGGAAAACTGTAGAATAACACCAAAAGAGATCACCTCAAGTGAGGGCAATGCCCTACCTAGTCCTATCAGTGCCTGAGAGAAAGCAAACACAATATATGTAGGTCAAGTATTTCCATGATGTACCCCCCAGAAGTGCAGTCATCCAGGGATTTCCCAAGCTGGAAAAACATTGTATTTAATAACTGTTCTTGGACTCTTCCTCCTTGAAAATGCCTTTTTGAACTCATTTATAATTTTGGCCTCCACATCATCCCTAGCAATGATTTTCACAATTCCACCGGGTGAAAAATTAGAGCTTTGGTAGAACTTATTTTTAAACCTGATAATTTGACTGGGTGCCCTTGGCTTTTTGGGTTGTATTCACCTTCTCCACACTGCTGAGGATTTCATGTGTCTTCATTGCCTTCAGCCACCTCACTTCCAAGCTGAAGGGTCACAGCCTACTCATGAAAGTTGCTCTCCATTCTTCTCTGTCTTTTTTGATTTTCTTAGTGCCAGTTCTCCTTCATCCTTCTGAACATGAGGATGACTAGGATTACACTTTATATCCAAAATAGAAAAGGACCCATTATTGTGTATTTATTCTCTGTTTTCCCCAGAAAAGTGCATTTTAAAAGAAGATAATACAAGATTTGCCAAGATCTCTGAAAAGCCTCATTGATTTTTATTGTTTCTTCTCACACTAAACCAGTTTTGCAGGACTATTTCCTTAGATCCTATAGACTTGGCTCTTTTTCCAATAAACTTCAAAGTGAAGTTCTCGCTTACTTTAGCAGGCCCTTTGCTTCAGCACTTGAGTTGCATAATTGTTAATCCAAAACATCCTGCCTCAGTGATGCCAAGCACTTTAAAATTAAAATACACCAAAACTTGGAAAGTTCTATGAGTCACCCCAAAAATAGCCATCCTGCCATTTTCCAGCAGATGCGATTTAGTGTTGCAGTGACTGCTTGGTGTGTCTCTGGATAATCCCTTGCTCTGGGAGGTGTGAACACTCTCATCTTGGTGTGTCTCTGGATAATCCCTTGCTCTGGGAGGTGTGAACACTCTCATCTTGGGCTCTGCAGCAGGCACCAGGGCTGACTGCAACGCGAGCTCCAGCTCCCAGGAAATCAGCTTTCTGGAGTCACTGCTGGGGCAGGATTAGCCAGGAAAGTTAATGCACAGAGACACAGATTTCACAACACTCCTTCACTCACCGCAGCTGAAGACCACGTTTACTGATTCAGTTCATTCACAGCCCACCCCGTTTCTCCTTGTGCTGTTTCTTTTTGTTTCAAGGTAAAAAACATACTCGGTGTGTGACCCATTACCTTTGTGCTGATCCACCTGCCCGTCCTCCCTGCCTGCATCCTGCTGGGAGTCACATGGCTTGTTCTGGGCAGACTAATTTGTTGTTTCAGGAGGCCCTGAGGAAGGACCAGCCTCCCCAGGAGATGTTCTGAAAGTGTGGACACAACAACGTCCTTTGCCAAAGACCTTACAGCTGGTGCAGAGTGGTGAAAACGATTCACACAACAAAAGCTTTGAAATACCAACAGTTTTCACATGGCAGAAAGGATGGACCACATTTGTCCTGGTTCCTTATATGTGCCCAGTGCCAGGGAGCATAGGGTGAATCCTGGGAGATACTTGGAAGAACCTCTGTATTCAGAATAATAATTAAGAATGAATGACTGGATCTTTACCACCAGCAGGTAGAGTTGCCATGTCCAACACACTTGGAAAAAGGCAACCTTCAATTCATGCAGGATCAGACCTGTTTAATCCATTAATCTTCACAACACGTTGAAGCAGCTGGTTTTATCATCCTTATTTTGCAGAAGGGAAGAGCTCAGGCAGTGAAGTCTGGTGACTTTTCTTTCGCCAGAGAGGTTTTCTCCTTTTGTTCCTCTGATTGGTGTTAAAGATCCCACCTTTTCTGGACTAAAGGACTTCACTGGAAGTCAGCTGAAAGGAGGGCTGCCTTTGGATCAGTCCAGGTTCAGAAGAGAAGGATTTAAACTGCAGGTTGCCCTGGAATGACTCTTGCTGCACCTCTCACATGACAGTCAGTTCTCACGCTCACACCCTTGTTTCATGTCTTTCAGGCAGATTCAACTCTCTCCAGATAATTCCTGGATTAAAAGTGCAGGCTCATGCTCATCCAGTGCTCAACACCTCCTGTTTCTTCTGCAGGAGGAATGAAACTCAATAAACTGCATAACATGCTGAGCTCAATAAGCTGTGTAACAACTCAGCATTACCCAAAAATAGGCCAGGTGTGAAGAGAACCAGAATTCCCTGAAGCTAAACTGCATGTTCATGCGATGGAACACCTTTCTTTATCACATCCAGAGCTGCAGGGGCTTTTTTTATTATTATTTTAAAAGAGAACTTTTGTTTTCAGAAAATGATAGATCAAGATCAATAACAGCATTAAACATGGATCATGGTAACAAGGAACTGGTGGAAGTTTATGGCCACTCAATCCACTTAACTCTGCCAAAGCAATAAACCACCACCAGGGTTATAAATTGTTGAGCTGAGTCTGCAGTTTTGAAATGTTAACCAAAATCGATTGCCCCTCCCCTCCCCCCAGTTTGACTCTTAGTTGTCAACAACTTCTTTCAAAAATAAGCCAGTGGTTCACATCTGCTTGGGAGCAGTGTCAGGCTTGAGCTGTTTCCCTGGCTACTGGAGCTGAATTCACGTCTGTTATCATCACCGTGAATGTGGGTAGGACAGCAAAAAACTGTGCTGGAAATGAAATCACGTTCTCCTCCCACTGCCCGAAGCACATAAATCTTGTGAGTTAATGGAGCCCCAGAACAGGTCTGCCTGACTGCAGCGGGGCCGGGGATGCACCAGGAATGCGGGGTCAAGCCCCGGGTACCGCGGACCTCTCGGAGGAGGTGTGTGTGTCCCTGCAGCCCCCAAATCTGCTGCTCAGCCTCCATCCACAGTCATTAGTATCTATCTCCACACAGCGCTGACGGCCCCTGCAGCCCCTCTGCTTTGCCCCGTTGCTATGTGAGCAGCTGTGGGAGGAGCTGTGCTGTTCAGCAGGCCCAAAAGTATGGGAAACTCAGCTGGGGTCAGTGGTCACAGGTCATCAGCGAGGAGGTGACTCCTATCTGAGGTCAGCTCCATCCTTTCTCTCCATGGGACACAGACACTGCTCGTAAGGGGGAAGAGGAACCTGTGAAATATGGCCCAGGAGAAGAAGAGGAGAATATCTGGGGTACACCAGCCCTGGGACAGGGGCTCACCACAAAGCCTGGCTCCCACCAGACACTGCCTGGTGTCCTGGGCACGTCCCTGGTGTGCCAGTGTGCTGCTCTGCCTGGGTACAGCCCGGTGCTGCACTGGGCAGTGTGGTGCTGGTGGTGGGGTACGGTGTGCTGCAGTGAGGGTGGACACTGCAACAGCCTGATGTCAACCCACTTCACCTTCTTTCTTCCAGTGGGATCACCAGGAGTCAGGATCTTAGCACAGGCCACACTTTAAACATTAAAACTAGCAAATGAATACAACCAGCAAGGCTGACAGAAGTTATTTCTTCTCACGCCAGTTTTATGCTCTCCAGGGATGTCAGTGACTTGTCTCCTGTGTCTGCAACAGCAACTGCAACCCCATCGAGCATTTTGCACTCACTGTTTCATCATCTGGCAGCACTGTTGCTCCAGACAAGAGGCCACTCATTTGCACTCCAGTCGCTGAGCACAAGGTGGTAGATGAGCAGGCTGCTGCTTTCAGGTGCACCAAGAGCCCAGCTATGTGATTCACACAGCAGTGGTACTCCTGGACAGCAAGAAATTAGGCTGGGAACAGAAACATTGGAATCAAGAAAACTTATTTAAAGCTGTTCTCAACTACACTCTTCCTAAACTAGTTTATTTTGGCTCCTGGCAGCTTTTCCACTGGTGTCCAAGCAGGTGACTCTGGCATTCTGTATTCACCTTTTTTGGTCAAGGGCATCATGAAGGCAGCTATTCTGTAAAGAAACTTAGGGAGAGCTGAATTTCATGACTAGAACACGTCACACAAGTATTTTTACCTGTTTTTTCGCACTCTTCTCTACGTTTTCAAGAGAGGACAAAGTACATCACTGCCACAGCACAGCCACCTTAGCCAGAGATGTGAAAGCAGGGACCAGCAGACCTCACACAGAGATGGGAAAGCAGGGACCTGCAGATCTCCAAACAGCTTTTTTCCTTGCTCTCACCACCATGTTACATGTGTAAAATACAAGCGGGCATAAAACCTTCCCATTAACATCATTGAAAGCCCAGCTCTGCCCTCTCACTGCTCTTTCCTCTGGAGCACATCCCATCCTCCTGTGTGCAGTTATTTATATTTCTTCATGCTGTCCTTTCCAGCAGGCTGCTCTACTTAACACCCCCCCAGCAGAGCATCCCCAGCAGGACCTCTCTGCAGCAACACTGCTTTTAACCTACCATCATAATGACCATCATTTACTGCAATTGCATTTCTACCCCCCCTCAATGTTAAACATTAGCCTTGGGCCCACTTTTGACTGCAGAAGGCATCTGCTGCAATCATATGGGAAATACTGGGCATTATTTGGCTCTTCAGGAGATGGAGGCATACAGAGGTTCGTGCTGTGTTGTTTAGGGGAAGAGCAGAAAATGTCTGTGCATAGCCAGTTTTAAAATCAGCCTTTGAATTGAGCTTTCATAACTTCTGCTTCCAAAGGTTGGTTCAGTAAAGCACTAAATCTTTTCCACAGCCGTAGCATTCAGAAAGCACAGAAGTTCCCTTGATGATCAACCTTGTTAGCTCCAAGGACCAATTCTTTCAGAGTCCTCATTGTGTGGCAAGAAGAAAGAAAAAATGAGTTCTTGGAAGTAAAAACCCTCCTTCTGTTCAGGTTTGAATAAAGATAGGGTCATTGCCCCTGAAGGCTTGCCTCTCTCTTTTCCTTTTCTTAGACCACATAAATAGAAGAGTAGCACCAGCCCATAAGCTGAATACATCAGGTTCTGATCACACACCAAAGCTTTTGCAACACATGAAACTCATATTTGCTGTCACGTGCACAGGGTGTCACTTACCTGTTAATCCTGCACAGGATTGAATGGGCAGATTCTTGTCTTTCTGTGGTGTGTGTATCTCCCATTGCATAATCCACATACAACATTCTGCCCTTGGAAGGAAAATCTGAGAACGTTTTGAATTTTTTTTAACCTGCAAATTGAAGGCTGGTGGTAGGATTAGTAGGTACTGATGGAAGATGTACTAGCAAGTAGGAATCCTGAAAAACATCTCCTTTTCCTTTGTCTTCAAAAGCCTTGACAGGCCTCCCTCTCCCTGCTTTTATCTCACCCAAACCGACCAGCAAAATCCCTCCCACCAGGTCATCCATGACTTCCAGCCTTCTTTTACTTTTTTGGTGTTTTGAAACACCTATTATGCATAAAAGCAAGGTAAATCTAATTGGCTCATCCTCCTCTCCTTCCCCATGCAGCTCACAGTATCAGACTGGAAGCATCCCACAGCATCCTTCATGTGAGTGCATCCAGCAATGTGGCATTTGGGGACTCCCATCCCTGTTCATTGCACTTGGGAGCAATTTAAATATCCCATGATAGTCCTGTGTGCAGACCGAAACAGTTCACTGTCAGAGCAGACAAAATCTCATTGTTTGCCCATGTAATATGGGATGCAAATTATTCTACTTTTAGGTTTGAATAAGGGACATTAAATATTATCCAGCTCCAACCTCCCTGCCGTGGGCAGGAGCACCTTTCACTACACCAGATTGTTCAAAGCCCCACCCAACCTGGCCCCGAACACCTCCAGGGATGGAGCATCCACATTCTCTGCAGCAGCATTCACCCAGCATTCTCTGGGCAGCCTGTGCATGTGCCTCACCATCCTCACACTCAAGAATTTCCTCCTAACAGCTAAACTAAATCTGTATCTCCCATCTTTCAATTTAAAGCTATTCCCCCTTTTCCTATCGACACATGCCTTGTAAAGTCCCTCTCCAGCTCTCTTGTAGCCCTTTAGGTACTGGCAGGCTGCTCTAAGATCTCCCTGGAATCTTTCCTTCTCTTCTGCAGGCTGAACAACTCCAACTTCTTCAGCCTGTTTCACTGGAGAGGTGCTACAGCCCCCTGAGCATTCTCATGGCCTCTGCTGGACTCACTTCAGCAGGTCCACGTCCTTCCTATGCTGGGGACCCCAGAGCTGGATGCAGCTCTGCAGCTGGGGTTCCACCAGAGAAGAGGGGCAGAATCCCCTCCCTCATCTGCGCTCTTTCTTTTGTACCCTCTGGTGAATATATTCATTTTAATCACAATGTCCCTTCTCTGTTCTTTTTCTCTTCTGTCTCGTGCCTTGCCAGCTTTATATCACTGTGAAGCCTTTGGGTTTTTTGTGTTGCAGAAAAGTGAAGCAAAAGGCATTAAATATGTTTGCCTTCTCTAGGTCATCTGTAGCACTCCTGTTCCTCATTAGGTAATGGGCTTATGCCTGCTGCTGTCTTTCTCTTACTTTACTGTATTTATAGCACCTTTCTCCTTGTTTCCTAACACTCCACACTGGTTGTAATTCATTTAGCATGGAAACCTTTCTGCCCTACATGCTTATTTTATTCCTTGATCTCATCCTCAGTAATGTGACCTCATTCTCCTTTTTAAAATGATCCTTCTGGGACTCTCCTATCCTTACCCTTCCCTCTGGCTATCCACAGTGGGTAGAGGTGGATCTTCTACCATGAGCAAAGTCCCCTGGCTCGGATGCTTGCTGCCCATGAGGGCAGCTCCTCACCCCTGGCCCTGCTGAGAAAACCTTGTCAGGATGTGGGATCTCACTCAAACAGCAATGCTTTATCCAGCACACAGCACTGAAGTTGTTCCAAATCCTTCCAGCACCCAGAGGAAGAGGATATGCCCCATAGAGAGGAGGAGGGCAATGATTGTCCCTTGCACTCACTACTGGCGAGGTCACACCTTGAATCCTGGATTCAGTTTTGAGCCACCCACAACAAAAAGATATTGAGGTGCTGGAGCAAGTCCAGAGAAGGGAAATGGAGCTGGGGAAGGATCTGGAGCACAAATTTTATGCGAAGTGATTAAGGGAACTGGAGGTGTTTAGCCTGGAGAAAAGGAGGCTTAGGAGGAACTTACCACTCTCTACAACTCCCTGAAGGGAGGCTGTAGTGAGGTGGGGCTCAGGCTCTTCTCCCATGTAACAAGTGACAGGAAAAAAGCAAATGCCCTCAGGTTGCACCAGGGGAAATTTAGATTGAATATAAGTAAAAATTTCTTCACTGCAAGGGTGGTCACACATTGGAATAGACTCCCTGGAGCAGTGGTGAAATCAGCATCCCTGGAAGTGTTCAAAAGGTGTGTGGATGTGGCACCTGGGGACACGGTGGTGTTGGGTCAATAGCTGGACTTGATGAACTTGTGGTCTTTTCCAGCCTTCATGTTCCTATGATTCTATATCAGGGATGTGCCAGAGGAAATCCCTTTATCTGTATCCCATGCTGCTGACATGCTGTGACAGCATAGCATGGTGCATGGTGGGCATCAATCCCAGGCCCTTTCCCACCAGCAAAGGACAAGGGAAGATCTGGAGAGAGGGAACAGGGCACCACAGAAAGGTCTCTGCCCCCATCAGTGAGGAAAAGTCACAGTAATTTGCTCTCCAGTTTTCAAGTCTGATGGATACCTTAATGTCAGCTAGACACTTACTTGGTTTTTTTCTGCAGCAGAGATGAGCATTTGCCTGTGCAGATCCTCTGCAGCAAAGTTAAAAGGATGCAGGTCTGCTTTGCTCCACTCCTCCTCCCCACTCACACAGGAACCAACACTTCCCAAAGCCACCCTGGTGAAGTCTGCAGGGAGTTAACACAACGCTGGCAGAAGTGAGGCTGGAAAAAATTATGTGTAAAACTTTAAAATAGGTATCTCCTCTGGCAAAATAGTCTGACTTAGAAAGGCCCATGGCAGGGAAAATTCCAGCAGTACCAGAAGCGTTGTACGTGTTCGGTCTGTGCCTGCTGCAGAAGGGGGATCCTGGAGCAAGAGAGCCTCACCCATATTTGACTTGCTGAAGGCACGAGGGGGCTGTAGCCTTACCTGTTCCCTCCTCGATGCTCAGCAGCTCCCACGCTGAAGTCCCTGCAGTTTTCTGCTGTGCCCAGCAGCAGCTGAAATGCCTTAGGGCCCTTTCATGTAACCTCAGCAGGGGTGGCCCTTGGAAACACGGGTAAGGGAAAAATTAAAAAAAAAAAAAAAGAAGTAGATAAAGAGCTGATCACAGCCCCAGTACAAGCAGGACACGAAAGAAAGCTGATTGCAGCCCTCCAGGCAGGACACCAAAGACTTTCTCTGTCCAGTTTGGGTTTGGTGAAAACTACAGTGGTTCTCCCAAGACTTGACTCGGTCTCTACAAGTAGCTTTCCTCCACAATACAAGGTGTTAAATAATTTGCAAAATGCTTGTAATTGCATCGATACATGCTGGCTGTACTGGCAATGAGCGTTTTTTGGGAAGTACCTGAATCCAAGTGCCTCCTCAAAACTTTTCCTCTCTGAGATTGCAAGGACTCAGGACTTAGACGCTGAGGGAAGGGAAAGCTGTTGTGATTTCTGAAACAGGGTGTTCTATTTCAGGGCACCTGAAGGCAAATAGCTCCAGAGAGCCCTGTCTCTGTCATCAGAGACCACAGTTAATGCAGGGCCGAGAACAGAAATCAACAACACTCATTGACCCCTCTTCCAACCTTCCTAGAGAAAAACCTGATCCTAAAATATTTTAAAGATGAGTTTTTATAACACTCACTTAACACATATATGTCTGAGTACCATGGTGTGTTGAAGCATCAGTTTTAATATCACAGCACCACTCTCCTGCTGACATGCCCCTAAATGATCTCAAACCTCTGTTCTTCCAGAAAAAAATGCCTTTTATGCTTCAAGTCCTTAAAGTCATGTAAACTGCAAGGAGTTTCCCAAAGTCAGCTTTGAGCCTGGGGGGAGATCAACAGGGCTGGGTATTTTTCAGCCCACAGCTGATCCAGGCCCTGGTTGCTGCCTGTCTCACCCAGTGGGACCTTGGGTGAACCAGCCTGGCCCCACCAGCTACCATATCAGGTTGTGTGAATGCAATCTAAATTCAGCAAGCAGCCCTAATTAATGCTCCTTATGTTTATTTGACTCACCAGAGATACACATCGACCTAAGTAGTAAATCTCATCGTTGCATAGGAACTGCAGGGATCAGTTCCTTTCCAAATGTGTCCTGGATAGAGCCCAAGATATCTAATACTGTGGGGAAAACACATATTGAGTGTCAAATAAAAGCAACAGCAGCGCTGCAACAAATGGCAACTTCCTCCTGGAAGAGTCAAAGATGGCTGTGACTGCTGATGGTTTTAAATGTACTTTCAGATTATTAATAGAGACAATTTAAAATAGTTCCTCTCACTCCAGTTCCTGCTTTAACTCATACCCAACTGCTAAACACACTTTGGCTGCTCCTGCTAATGCACTCTCTAACAAATCACAGCCATGCATAGGTTTCCTTTCAGTATTTCCAATTTACTCTTTAATGGGAGACAAATGTGTCTTATTTGCTGACTGCTTAATGAGTCTGAAAGAATTTCCAGGCATGCACTGGAATGGTGCTTATTAGAGCTGCTTGCAAATTGTTTTACTTGCTTAAATCTGTGGCCATAGGATATTCACTGGCACCTAGATGCTGGACTGTCCAGTGCAACACTAACATGTAAATCAGTATATTATGTAAAAGAAATAGAAATTTCAGTAGGACTGTTCCCATTTACATTGACAAGAGTCAGAAACCAGCATTTTGAACTGACAAGGTGTACATGTAAATAGTTGCTTTGCTCATGTAGTTGTAGGATAGTAATTCCTGTCTGGCTTCCTATTGTAGAAATTTACCAAGTAGCTGATCCTGGCAACTTCAGGTCTGTTGAATTTCATGCTCCTGAGGTTCACTATTGATTATTCAGAGGGACTCTGTTTTGGTGGCCATGCAAGGAAATATGCCTCTTTGTGGACTTGTGCATGTAATTTGGGATTGGATTTTTTTTCAATAGTTTTTTCTGAGTGTGACAACTCCACCAGGAAACATTGCCAAGCACAGACTTCCTGACATAAATATTTATACTATCACCTGCCCTTCCACCTGCTCCCAGACACTGGGTCAGAGGAGGGAAGCGTGGATTAAGGGCTGGGGACAAGGGGAAATGCAGCAGGGAGAGAATCTGAGAGGTGCTTGGGGCGTGAGAACGGCTGGAGGAGTTGAGGGAGGGCAAGGGATGGAGCCACGGGCAGGGGAGGGGATTTGTAAAAACACGGCATAAAAAATTTAATTTTGGCCAGGATGGGAGTGGGCTTTCACTGGCAAACCTCTCAGAGTCCATCGCTCCTCCCTCACAAAGGAAAGGTGGTCTGTGGGTGCTGGGTTTTGTGCGGGCTGTGGGTGCGTGGCTGCCGACAGCGCAGAGCAACAAAGAGCCAGACACGGCCACTTTGATCAGAGTCAGATGGGGTTTGGGGGAATAAAGCACCCCAAAATAGCTGGTCATTGGAATAGAAACAAAAAGAGAAATTGTACATTGACCCCGAACTCATGTGACCGAAAAAAAGGAATAAATCCCTCATTTTTCCAGCATAAAAACCTATGCAGTTTTTAGAGACTAAAAGGCCTTAGATCTTATTGCTTTGTCTTTCTTACTGCTAGTAGGGCATTCAGCCTTAAGAAAACCATTAGGGATATGCTTTCTCAGGGTATCCGAGGCTCTTTGCTATTCAATAACAAGGGAAAAAAATGGATTAATATTATTCTGTTGGTTTCACAAACGGAGAGAGAGGACTTTAGGGTTTTCCTCTCTTAGAAAAGTTTTACTTTTCAGCTCTCAACTATACCAAAATTAGCCCCATTTACTGCAGAATAGCCCTGTCAGTGTGTAGCATGTATTTGAAATACAGAGGCACGCCAGATGAAAACCAGCAGTGTGAAATCAGTGCACCAAGAGAAAAAGGCAAGGATCAGATCAGACCCTCTGGGGCTGGCTGCTGGCAAGCCTGCAGCGTGTGTGTGCTCTCCCCTCCACTCCCAGCGCCCTGGATTTCTCAGGCTGCTTTGAAAGACAAAAAGAAAGTTGGTAATCATACACCGACAGATGGTTCCTTGGTTAGTTACTCTTTATTTAGATGGAAACAACTGCGATTCATCAGCTTTTTTTTTTTTTTTTTTTATAGCTGCATCATGGTGAACTTTCAACTCCTAATCTATTTCGAAGAAGTATTATGTGGCAAGTGTCTATTAATAACAAACCTTGGGCTGAATGGAAATTTCCTTTTCTGTATTCATATTCCAATTTTTGAGATGTTTTCACCCAATTTTGTTTCACTTTTCAATGGCAGAACTATCCAGAAAGTTCCCCAGTGAATGTCATATTAAAGATATTGCTTACATGCCTATAAATAGAACTTAGATATTCCTTTCTTTTTCTTGGACTTGCTTTCTCTACCTTAATTGTGAATTGATAGTTAGTGAACTGCATGTTTCTTATTTTGATCATGAACAATTTTGATTGATTATTTTGGGGAAATATGCTTGTAGCACCTTCCAGGCGTATCAGAGTTAAGCTGTATCTGGGCATAGTTATTTTGAATTGTATTTTACAGAACTCTATATGTATTTAAAGTTAAGAATGTCCCAAAACAACTTTTCTAGATGGAAGCCTAAAACAAAGGTTTGGAATGATTGGCTTAAAGTTGAAGAGTGGATGCCTACAATAAATGGAAAAAACTCATACTACATTCCTGCTCATGCCTAGAGGTTCACTTTCCTTTTGGCCCTTTTGGGTTGATGTAGGATTTCACTGCACATCTTAGATCCAAGTGAACAGCGATTTCTACAAGTTTCACTGATCAAAGGAAAATCCTGTTAAAAAAAATCCAAACAGTGAGAGATTCAGATTCTTTGGGGGCTTTTGTTTCATGTTTCCTACCATCCCTCATCACAGGCCTGCACCAGAATTACTGAGTGCAAACAAACATGGAGATGAAGTAGTGTCCAAGTTTTCTTTTACAGACATGGGGGAGACTTTCACTGATACATTTTTTCCAGCAGCACAAACTCAAAATATCAGAATTACTCACTTTTACAGGCATTAAAATGGATTGAATTTAAAAAAAGATTACTACCTCAATCTTTCAAAAATACATTAAAATATTTCAGATTTAAAAACAGAAGGGGACCATCTCTATGCTTAGTTACCATCAAACACTTAATGCATCCATGGTTATTCATTTTTAAGGAATTAATTTGAATTTTGCAGGGGAAAAATCTCAGGGAACTCAAATGGTCAATTTAATGTCTTTAATTCTAAAAGAATCTGATCCAAGTCTTCTCTAAATTATTTTATATTTGGACCTGATCTACCTCAAGACCATAGCTGACCATTTTCAGGTCACTCAACTTCTTGGAAATTCTTCCCTTTTTTACATGCTATTAACACTATCAAATTTTTGCCTCAAGGTTTGTTCTGTAACAGGCAAAGTGAGGGGGAAAGTCCCTTTTTCACAGGATATACCACACTGCTGGTCTGCTAGACAAAAAGCTGTGTACACTGATTTCCCATGAGGAATGGCATGCTGTTAGGAGATGGCATCATTGGCACGCACAACTCACTTCCTTGCAAACTGCTGTCTTCATCTCCCTTTGGCAAAAAGCTCCCACTGATAAACCTCAGCTGGGCATTTCCTCTGTGGTTTTATCCTCAGTTCACCTGCCTGGACTTGAGCTTGCCCAAGTGCTGCTGAAAGGCGTTGGGACGATGCCACGATTTTGCACGGAGAGAGAAGACGCCGTGAGAAGATGCAGTGGGAGGTCCCTGAGACAAACCTACCCAAAGGCCTGGACCACTGCTTCAAGGATTCATTGTGTGCATGTCCTCCTTGCAGGAGAGCTTGAGGTAGCCAGGACTGTTGTCCTGCTACAGCTCCTCGTGGTGAAAAATGGTCACATCCCCAGCACCCAGCTCCGAGACTCGCCCTGCAGGCACCTCCCTTGCCCTGACTCCAGGGATCCCCCAGCTGCCCTCCTTCTCCTCCTCTTCCCCTCTTTGGCACTGATCCGAAACCCCCATGGGTCACACAGTGGGCAAGGAGATTAAGACTGGATTTGTAAAGACGATGCCTTTTTAGAGAGCTTAACAGGCCAGATGCTCAGCTGAGGATCAGGCCATCTGTCTGCTCAAGCCCTACCTGTGCAGCAGGTTCCTGCTCAGAGAGAGAGGGAGACCATTTGGGACTGCAACCCCAAAACCCAGGGACGCAGCATCCTTCTGACACAAAAAAATTGGACAAGAAAATGGCAGATGATGTTCCTGGCTGATATAAGCACTAGTAAGAGGGAGACAATCCCAACTGCATGCCTGGCAAAGGACTTCTTTGCTTTTCCAGCAGATATTAAGGAGCCCAAGAGTCAGCAAAAACCATAATTTTGCTCACTTTAAAATCCTTTGCTCTACCAGAGTAGAGTGAAGTGAGCCCCCCGAGAAATGAGCCAGGCCCAGGCTCCAAAGCCAGCTGCTGCTTTAGTGCAGTGATCTGTCTCCATACTCCTGATAAGCAGTCTGTGCCCCGTGACTTATAATAAAAGGGAACGATGGTCCCTGAACAAACCCAGAGAAGAGGTATTGATTTGCAAATAGTTTAAAAGAATATTCAAGGGTCATGAGCTGACCCTTTTTCAGCTCTGACATTTTATATCAGGGGGGATCCCATTGAGATGGGAATTCATATCCTAGACATTGTTTTGTCCTGTTTCATAAATAAGTTGAATAGCTTAATTGATTGACACCCACTGCACTTTCCCAGCTTCCTCAGGCTCAAAAGTACACTGCTGTTTTCTGCCATAAATAATATGAACTTTCAATCAGCTGCCAGGCACAAAAAGGAACTGAAAATTCTTCATACAATAGCTGCAATCTGGCATACGAGGCACCGCAGGTCTAAAGGGAGAGCGGTATTTGATGTCACCAGGTATTCATTTTCTTCCTGTGGCACCAATAGCATTTTCCTACCCAAATGACCTAAATCCTAAAGAAGAAGCAGCCAGGGGCCCCTGCAAGGAGGAAGACTGGTTTGTCCTGGAGTTTATGTGTGGGTTAAGAAACTGGTTTGCAATACTGTGAACACAACATGGAACCACATGCTGGATCACCAAGTCCAGTCCCTTGGAAGTGCTGGTACAGCATCCCTTCATCTCTCTTAGATTCTGATCCAACTTCATCTCAATCTGAGTGACATTATTCTCCCCCAAGCTCCCCATTTGTCCCCAGACCTCACTCCTCTGATTATTACAAAACTTCTCCTACTTTTCAATCCACGCTTATTTGTGTTTAACTGAGATCAATCTGTTCTTATGGCAAGTTTATTATTTTACTTAAATAGTTCTTTTCTCCCCTGGATATTTAGCCCCAATGGATTTTGTTTTCCTTGCTCCTCCTCAGTCTTGGTTGCACTAAGGGAAATGAGCTACACACTCTACAGGTCTCATTTTTAAGACAATTTAATGGCCTTTCCAGCAATTCTGGTGACTTTTGGAGAGCTCTTGGCTAAGATATAGCCCACACTTTCAAAAAACAGATGCAAAAAGAGTGTGAAAGTGTTGAGGACTTCCTCTCGAGGAAGGAAGGTGTGGATGTAAGCACTTACCTTCAGTTGCCCAAGTTGGAAAATGTTAGCTTCTGACCTCCCTGTGCTTTAATTTCCTCATCTGTAAAACAGAAAGAACAACACAGACCTCAAAGGGGAGTAATTAAGTTTTCCAAAGTGCTCCAAGATCTTCAAGTGAAAAGTTCAGTTCTAAATGTGAAGCTCTTTTGTCTGCTGTTCTTTACTTGTTTCCTCTTAAGCAGTGCAAACCCTGGAGAGAGGGCACTGAGCCTGACTACAGCCCAGGCAAGTTCCTCCACTGATTACAGTGGGAACCCTTTATGCAAAAGGTTTCAAAAGGGGTAACAGGCATCTGTTGCTAAGACAGAGCAATAAACACTGGAAGAGAAGGAATACTGACTGAAACCATTGCAAGGCCAAGTGAGAAGACCAGTAGTTTTTCTTCAGAAATAGCAGCAAACAGTTAAATCTATTTTTCTTGCTTTGCTTCAGAAGAAATTTCTCCAAGGATGATCACCATATGCACCCTCATCTGTAATTAATAAATGTTTGGAAGGACACTTTCCCACTCAACATATGAAATTGTAGATGATCCCTTAATTCCCCAGACATTTGCAAGCCTTGTCTTGTCAGAATTGAATTTACTACAGCTGATTACCCTGAGAATGCACTGACCTTCTTAGCTCCTGCTGTGGTCTTTATTTTTTCCATGGCAGATAATATGGGGACCAGAAACTGGGGACTTGGTAGTAGGGATTATGTGATACTAATGAGACAAAGCTTATTGTTGATGTTAACTGTTATTACCACTAAAAAAAGTGCACAACTCCAGACAGATGGACTTCACTTTGTTACACCAGGAGGGAGCGAATGCATTTTGACAGTAGCAGCATCTATTTAAAATCTGGACCACATCTGGTGCCTCTCTGAAGCAGACCATATCTGATCAATCAGAATTATGGCTCTTCAGTCTCCAGACAAGTTAGAAGAAATTCATTATCTGTTTTGAAGCCTGCTTCTCTTTCATCTATTAAAAAAATGAATTGTCATCGGACTCATTTAGATACTGAAAGAAAAAAAAAGACAGTAATTAAACTAACTAGCAAGCTCCACATCTGAAGATATGATTAATTCTTTGAAACACAGTGCATGTAGGTACTTGGCTCGTGCTAGGCTTCAGTCAACAGTTTCTTAGCTGATGAAATAGATAGCCTAGGACTTATCTCCATTTCTGGTTAATTCATAAACTCTTGGAAATACCCACACGAATTTCTCCAAACTCTGTCAGAAGTCAATATTTGTCTTTCAGTAACATTTAGCCCCTGGGCATGGGGCTTGAGAGTCACCACCTTGAGGACAGCAGTGTCTCCACGGGCCCTCCTGCTCCCAAGGATGTCACCCCTCTCCTGTGTATCCCCTTCTGGACCAGAATTACCTAAATGCTGTAAATTCTTCCACGTGAGCTCTGCTGAACCCAAAAAAGGTGGTGAGAGCCTGGGCTTACATACAAGCAAAAGCAGAATGCAGAAGGATCCTGTTCTGGATCACTTTAATTTCTTCAATTTTTGCTGATTAGAGTTTCTTCTTGCCTTTGCTGATGAATTGTGACACCAGCTACAACTCAGCCTCTGAAGTTCTTATCACTGCTTCTGTCTTTACCAAGTTTTGAGAGCACAGCTCAGAAAGTAGCCTTGTGAAAGCAATAGATTTATATCTCACAAATTCACAACTTTTCAAGGAAAATTTTAATTAAAAGAGAAAGCATTTTATAGGTGTTACAACCAAAGTTAGTGAGAGGGTGGGGAAACACAGGTTTTATGTTCAAAAGTATAGCCTTGGAAGGGCAATTTTAAATGCTCGTCAACATTTGTGAAAAATTTCTCAAAATTCTTTGTCAAACTGTTATTTTTAATTTGTGCCAATGAAACCTAGGGAAATTATCTTTTTTAAGTGAGGTGGAGGCAGTGACTGCAACATTCCAGAGGAGCATCAGGTGTGCAAAAAAGACCAAGGCTGGCATTAATTTCTTCTGTAGCAGTGATAGCTCAGGAGCAAATGATTTTGACTGCATGTTGATCACGTCCAGATGGGTAAAGCACAAAATGAGGTTATAATAGCTGCCTGCCTCAATGCTAACCACCCTCAAAATTAGGTGGGGTGGCTCCAAAACCATTTATCTACCATGGGTGCAGGACTGTCGTGGGAAAATTGACTCAGGATGATATATATCAAAATCTCCCCCTGGCAGTGGTAACTCCTCTGGAATTTCTACAAATCATGGATGACAATTTTCTAACCAAGAAATAAAAGCTAAGGGTAACTAAGGTGGAAATGATTATGTTGGATCCCTGTCTGAGTCAGTTAAAAACACATGGTATTTCAAGACAGCCAGGTTCACAAAGCTGAGCCAAGTACAAGCCACTTGTAAGGAAGCACTGAAGAATAAATGAGATGCCTGCAATGAATAGTTCAAAATTATTTAGCTAGAGGTAAAGAGAACCAAATAACAACAACAAAAGACTTAAACTGTAAGTAAGGAAGCAAGCATGGTTCCAAAAATCTAGAATAGAAAAGGATGCAAAATAAGCAATAATAATAGATGAATGTTTAGAAGACAGATGTTGTAAGCACTGAAAATACATCCTGGAGCTATACAAAAATAATAAGGAAGCAAAAGGATCCAAGGAAATACATATGAACAAAAAAAAAAAAAAAACCAAAAAAAACCAACCAAAAAAACAGTAAGGAGCAGATGTTTTAGTCCATTGGGACCAACAGTAACCCTACTAAATACTAAAAGCCCATGAATAGTAAGAGCACCAGAATAGTAAGTAATAATGCAAAAAAAGGGTTTAACAAATGCGTCCCTTCCCTGCCCAGGAGTAAACCAGGACATGTTCATATCATAAGAAAAGAATGAATATTTTCTACTCAAGCCATAATCAAAATGGAAGCAAAACAGTCACTACTAAAGTAACTTTTTAACAACCAGATGAGTGGCACCAGGAGTATTAAAAGTGCAGGTTAGGAAGTTCCTAGGGATGCTGCTTTTAGTAACTCAGGCCCAGCAGTGGCATAAACATGAGAGAAAGCAAATACTATTGCAATGTTAGGACATGGTAAAGGAAAAACCAAAATGAGTATAAATCATATAAATGAATATAAATCATCCTGGCACTAAGGGTTGCAATAACAGAAATTTTTACAAGATTATCTACTAAAGTATTCAAGGAGGTACTCTAAAGATTTTGCAATTTATGGAAAACAGATCTTCTAAAAGTTGCTGATATAATCACTGCCAGAGACAGATAAGGGCTGTTGTTTCCACTTGGTCTCATCTCCAGAAAAGATGGGAAATGTTCCCTGTAATCCCAAAGTAAGAAATATTTGGTGTTAGAAAAATGTGACACAAAAATTTAGACTTATTTTCTTCGAAAAAACATTTGTTACCAAACTTAGAAGGATGAAGGAGGTTGGCACTAGGGCTGGTATAATTTGACCTAATTTTTATTTTAAAATTACCAGCTGTAATCTGTAAAATTTTTATTTAGTTGTGGTGATGAAGTAATAACTTTTTGTCAGTATTATATTTTAAGAATGGTATTAAGCTTTGAGGCAGTCCAATCCAAAACACGTGCAGACACCCACAGCTGATACAAAATACTCTTCTCCTCTCTATTTTTACATAATCTTCAGTAATTAACCTCTGATATAAAGAAATAAAGAATTTGTGAAAGAAGTGGAAGAGAAACAGTCAATTCCACCTAATTTCCACCCAAGTCAGAAACAGGCGTGAAGCATGGTCTCCATAAATAACTGAAACGCTCCTTCTTTCTTTTTTTTTTTTTTTTTTTTAATCTGTCATTTCTTTGCTGAAATAAGACATCTCAATTCATGGAGGTGAAGAGATAAATTCCCTTTTTGTCCTGAACTTTCTGAAATAATCCCCAGTCCCAGATGGAGCGTGCAATGGCAGGTTACCGAGTTCAGGGAACGACTGCGCTGCCGCTCGCTTTGTGCTGGGATTTCTGCATTTCCCAACAGCCCTTTCACCATATGGAGATGAAACTCCCTTTCAATCTCTGAACCATCACACCTGCCTTAAAACTGTCTGGGACTTGAGGGGCGGGATTGAGATCCGAGATTAGGACACGGGAGCACAGCAAAGTGCCCAAATTCCCGCTGTGGTCAGTGGGAATGGGATCAACGCGGTCTGAGAGATCTGGAGAGCTGTTTTCCTGTAGAAGGCACTCGCTCTCATCAGCAGGTTGAATTCCACACAAGTCCCTCTAACATTAATTTTTTTCAGAGAAACTGATCCAATGTTTTGCAGCAGGAAAACAGAGCCCTCTTTTCCAAGGAAATACTTCAATCTATGTATCTCTCTAATAAAATTTCTACCTAAGGCCACAGAGAAGGCATTGCTTGCTGTTTTAAAGAAAATGTTCTTTTAAAAACACCATAACTCCTCAGCTTTTATAAACTCCTCTGTTTCACACCTCTGTCCTCTCAAATCCTGATGTCTGATGGGTGCAACTACACCCAGATTTTTGCAAGTGCCATTCAAGAATTAGTAAAACCAAAGCTTTGCATTGATGTCAGTCTGCTTTTGGCTCTCTGTGAGAATTAATTCCTCCTTTCTTCTAGATGTGCCTGTTGACTCTTTTGAAGGAAACAAAAGAACAGCCTTCTCCCAAATGCTGTGTGTGCCATTCCACCTGCAGCTGGGAAATAACAGCACTGGGGCCAGGCTGGCAGGGGCTGCAATCCCCTGTACCGAGCCTGTCCTCCTCAGACAGACAAACCACAGCCACCCCTGTCCTGCAGCAGAGCTTGGAAATGACAAGCAGGTTTTGCTCAGGTCACCCTGAGCCGTGACCTGCGGTGTGAACTCCCCCACTTTCAGGAACAGGGTGGGAGGTGCAGGGCATGAGAACGCCTGAGGGAAGGAGGAGCATTTGCACCACATCTCTGATCATCAAGATATGCTGCCGGGAGACTGTTTATGGGCACTGGGTTATCGCATTATGATTTGTAATATTCCAAAATACAGTGTAAAAAAAGACCCCAAACTGAGGCAATGCCCTGCAGCACCAACTCTGATGGTAGGAACAGATTTTCCACACCTGCTGACTTCACACCCAAACCCGCGTCTGTTTAATAAACAGTAGCAGGAATAAAAAATACCAACTCCAGAGTTTCATCAACAATTAGAGTAAACTTGTTATTATGTCAACAGTCAGCTGTTTCTGCTTGACGACTGTCACGCACACTCACATAAGAATGTTTCTGAACTGTTCTTATTTGGGACAAGGGCATGATATAGGTGTATACTAATTTTAAAAGCACTCTGATAACCTGACATGGATTGCTTTAAAAAGACTCTCATGGTGGAACTCAGACACAAACTTATCTTGTTCATACATGTGGTATCAGCACATTTTCATCCCTGATTGGGTTTGAATTTTAAAGTTAATTACATTAAGTCAGACAAGATGAGGAGATTTTTAAGTGTGATGACAGTCTTTTTGCTTTGCAAGCCACGCCAAATGCCAGTGATTAGCACCTTACAATCTCCTGATCTTCATCCCTAACATTTTTCTTCGAAGTCTTGTATTTCAGATTCTTTAGGTATTCTACAGAACTCTGCTTAATCTTCCCATTTTAACATTGTTCACTCATCTTCCACACATACCAAGCATTACAATGCTTGTTGACTTACTTAGCAATACAGCCTTGCAAGACCCCAACACTCTCGTCATCACAGGGTTTATAATGAAAATACTCCATGGAAGAAAAAGGAAAATACTTACTTTTTCTTTCATTTCGCTGAAATACTGAATTTTAATTTGTTTATTTTAAAAAAATGTTTATTAAACACAAAATGTTAACAGTTTTTATGGCTCTTACAAGAACAAACGTATTAAAGCAAGACACTGAGCTGGACCAAGAGTGCAACAAAGCATTACAGTCTTAATTCCTAAAACCAAGTAAAAATTCAGGATCGTGGCAGGAGTCAAGGTTCCTCCAGCTGATTATTACAGATTTCAGTAATCTGAGAACTTTAATAAACCTGGCCCAAACCCTTCAGCTGTTAAATCAGCCTAGAAAAGAGAAGCCCTTTGCTGGGATCCCCACTGAAGCACCGTCTGCCATCAGCTGTGGCTGTGTCCTGCCGGCTGGGTCCCAGCACTGCCAGGACGTGCTCCCCTTTCAGAGCCAGCCAAATCCCTTGGTGTCACACGCTCTGCCTGCCCAGGATCATCCCCTTTCTGCCCCTGTGCCCATTTGGCAGGGCCCCCAGCCCTTCCTGCAGCCCATGCTCCTGTCACACACACAGATTGCAGCCTGAGCACCGTTTTGGCACCTCAAACGCACAACACCTGTTTTGAAGGTTAACAGATAGTGACAACTATAATCACAGCTTCTGCTGAAGTTTTAGCCTGCCAGACAGCCAATTACGCTATTATTTTCAATAGTTTTTTCTCCCCACACACATAACCCATCACTTTTGCAAGGCAGTGCCACGGGCAGCTGCAACATGCTCTGTTTTTGAAAGGTGGTCACCTTTCCTTACGCTCCTTCCTGATGGCCAGCAGCTCTCACTGCCATTCCCCACCATGCCATGGCATTTCTCTGCAATGTTGCTCCTCAAAGGCCATGGTATGAGGATGCTCCAGCAGCTTTTCCCACCTTATGTCCATCAGGCAAGGTCACGTCTGGAGCTCCATGCTCACATTTCACCTTTGGGGCCCTGGGGTCTGTGGCCAGGAGCAGTCATGAGCTGCCCGTCCCAGTTGTGGTCGTGCTGCAGGACTGGGATTGGAGCCGGGGTCACTGCCAGGGCAGGAGGGCGAGGCTCATATATCCTCGTCTAAAGGTTCCCACGACCAGAAAGTTCCTCATAATCTCAGCGCAGGGGGCTTCCATTTGTCAGCAAGCGTGCTGTGTGTGACAGAGGTCTGCTCCCCAGGCAGGCAGCTGGGCTCGTCGCTTGTGCAGGGAGGAAGAGAGGGAAAAGAGACTTAAAAACGGGAGTGTGGCAACACCCCCAGCTCCCCCATCCCCTGCAATGCACAGTTTACTGGCGTTCAGTCCTGCAGCCTCGGTGAGGACACAATTCCTGGCCATTACAGTGTGCACAGAAATACTGTCCTAAATCTTCATATTTTCAGCATTAGGCTTCCAAAACCTTCAGACTATAAACAATTATTCATTTTTCAGTTCACCATTTTGATGTCATCTTGGCACAGAAAGAAGAGACCAAGCTTTCTCCTTCCTTTCCTGGAAGAAGGTCTAAAGATACCTGCAACATATCCAAGGTCCATTTCAAGGTCCATCTCTGTCACAAGCCCTGCTGACCTGAGCAGCACAGACTCCCAGTGAGGGTTCTTCCTTCAGGGTGCTTCACGCACTCTGCAATTGAATCCCAGGGGCAGAAAACAAACATTGGGACTGGTGGATGTAATCTGGAGGGACAGGGGGAAAAACAGGTTGTTACTTCACAAAACAGGGGCAAACAACTTTTTGAAAAGGCTTGTTTTTCCAATTAAGCTCAAAAAGAAAGGCAGCTTTAAATACTCATTTGAGGGGTCACTAATTCTGTCACCCAAAATAAAGCAAATACAGCAGCATGGAAAACAGCCGTGATGAGCTGACAGAGTCTGCAGCACTCCTCTCCAGTGAAATCCATTGCTTGTTTCCACTGGAGCCAATGTGCTTTCTGTAGGACTACACAAAATAGATATCCCTGTCCCCATCTCATGAGTGGGGACGACAGCCATGTTCAGCAGGTGTGCAGATGGTGACAGGGACAGCACTGGCATTTTCATCCTGGAAAGTCAGAGGCTCAGGATGTAACTAGAAAAAAATTACATTACTGGTGTTTACGATGTGCCAGCATAGGAAAACTCAGAGGACTATTTCCTTTGGGGTGGGAAGGATATATAGGGAATAAGGTTTTTCTCTTTGCTTGTTTCCCTGATACCCAGCAGGATCTGTACATGAGCTTGGCATTCTTCTACTTTTGGGGAAGGTAATGTTTCCCCTGCAACTTTCTGGCAAAATACCAGTTTGGGGGAATCCAGAATTTCCCTGCAGACAGGAAGGTGATGGCAGCACAGTTTCCAGTGGCCTCCCTTACTTGCTCTGAGTTAAGAAAGTTCACAGACCTGCACAGAGGGGGTAGGCGTGGGGGACCTGGAGGTGTCAGCTGCCAAAATCTTGTGCCAGCTTTTCCTGACCTAAGGTTGCACCGGGGATGCTTGGAGGCATCATATCCCAGAAGACAAACGGAAGGGCTTGGCATGGGAAGTGGAGCTGAGGAGATCAACAGCTGTCAACAAGCCCAGATCCCACCTGGTCTGTGCAGTGAGAGGGCTGGGAGAGAGCAGGGAGACCAGGAAGGTGGGATCAGCTCCTGCTCATTCCAGAGTGGCCTCATGGAGAAATTGTCCTCAAGAGATGGGAGATCAGCCTGTCCAGATGTATCTCCTACCTGGACCATGGGGTGGGAGGGGAGTCATGGCACATACCCAACCCTGCAGATGGTGATTGCCTGACAGGGAGGTTCAAGCAGTTCATGATCCACCTGCTTCTGCTGTGGGACTCACACCCCTCCAAATGCTAAAATGTTGGCCACTACTGTGGATGCTAAGAAAGCAGAACGGCTCAGCAAAACAGTCTGCGGGCGGGAAGGGGTTATTTAAAGGGTGTTTGCCCAGGCCCTGCACCAGCAATGCTGTGTTTGGAGGCTGACAACCCTGCTGGGGGGAGCAGTACGAGGTGAGGAGTTAAGTGCCAAGTTCTCATCAGCCTTTTCCAACCACAACACTGCTGCTAAATTTAAACAAAATCTGTTCCCGTCTGTTCTGCCTGCCGTGCTCTTCCCTGTCACACTCAAGGCGACCTCAACCTGATACAGCCCCCAGGCATTTATTTATTTATTTTCAACCTGTTCACCTGGTGACCACACATCCCTCCAGAACATCCCATGACCTCCAGAGCAGGCCATGTGCCCGGGGCACCCAGCCACCACTGCATGGGAAAGGACAGAAAAATGCAATAAATTTGCTGATGAGGTGCACTCACAGTCTCCAGGAATTGTTAAGGACCTGCAGGTTGTCCAGCTCTCAGGTAGCCTGGGCAACCATGGGGGTACCTTTTCCACTAAAAGTAAGGCTTACACTCGAACCAAGCTGTTCCCAAAGAGAGGATAAGTTCACAAACATTATTTTTTCTGAGTGCAGATCTCCTTGGCAAATGCTTTTCCTTTTTCTGAGAGAGGAGAAACAGAGAAAATGTCTTCTCAGAGCTCCTGTGTCCTCAGCTGCAGGACAGGCCAGTGAAGAGCAACGAAACACCCCATCAGCTGAGCCCGTGCTATTAAATACAAACCAGCGATGCCACACGAGTTTTCCCTGTATCATATAATCAAGTAAACCCAAAATTTCCATTCCTTTTCCATCCTGCATTAATGCCACTGGAATGATGTGTAGGATAACACCAGGAAAGTTACTGCTGCAAAGTAAGCACCTGGAGCTTAGTTTGCACACTGCATGGGCTGGGGGTTATTACCCATTTAACACATTTCTTTTGACATGTATCAGAGGCAGAGCTTTTGAGAAAAAATCTGTTTACATACTGCCTATAACTAGCACTGCCAGTTAAAATATTGTGTGGTATATTGTTAATAGGATACCAGAAAAGCCCAAAACAGGAAGAACACCATTAACAAAAACATAGGGCATGTCCTCAGCAGAAGGAAGAGACAAAACACACCTATATTTCACAATGGTATCCAAAATGTTCCCATTTGGCAAAGACAAAATATTGTCCTGAACACAGCACTTTTGAATTAAATCCAAGATGGATGGGTGGGAAAATGCCAGACCCTTTTATTTTTTCTTCAAAAATTTCTGAAAGGAAATAATAATTTACAAAACCTTTCTTGCTGGTAAAAAAAATATAAGAAAAGGAAAATAGAAAAAAAAAGGAAAAAAGAAGAGAAGGAAAGGGAAAAGGGAAAGGGAAAGGGAAAGGAAAGAATTCTAGCTACATATGATCCTGCCAAAGCAGTTTTTGTAATTACTAACCCAGGAGAGACCTGGGCTATGAGTTGGGTTTCCTAGTGTTTAATTAATTAAAGTCATACAGAACAACGTTAAAGAACTTGTTGGTTTTGCCCTGGTCAGTTATGACCTGACATGGGACCTGTGACCAAACTACCAGGACTTTCTTGTGTCTGGTCCTGTCGTGCTGGGTTTGGTTTGTATTAAGTAGCTCTGTACAGTCTGCACGAGCTCTCCAAACAAAGCCAAGGCTGTGAGCACCCAGTGCCACTGATAAATCCTGATGTGCCCAACAGCTCCCAAACACACATCTGGCCCAATCCCTTCCCCAAGGATGACATCATCCCAGGACTCATCTCTTTTAGCTGGTTACATTTAAAAATAAAGAGGATATTTCCTTTTTCATAACTTTCCTTTAGAGGCTATGTAGCCTCATAAACAACAATTGTGGGCTCTGGCAGGATTTTAAAAAATCTCCTCCTGCTTTGAAAATCAGAAGTGAGACTCTTTGGCACTACAGGCAAGTGTGCAGAGAATCACTCTGATAGCTGGACACAACCTCTTCTGCATTTCTGCTTAGCTGAAACTAATCAGCTCAGTAATTACCAATTAATGCTGGTTAATGCTGAACCACTCTGTGACAACCTACAAATGATCTACAGGAGCTACAGAAGGCACATGACCAAAGCCTTCACCCCAGAATAATCTGGAAGAAGGCTCATATTTCTGATTCAATATCTGTTTTTGCCACAGAGGATAAATGATTTCTGCAACACAGCCTTGAAGACAGCTCTGCTAATGATAACTTGTCAACAGGGTAGCAGAAAGGCAAGGGCATTAGTCTTTCAGTCCCTGTGTATGGAAATGTGGCTGGATTTCTGGGCTGCTGCTCAAGCCCAAATACCAGCTCTACACTGTGTTTGGAGCACCAGATAAATAAAGCCACCTACACCACTTAGGAATAACCAAAAAAGGTGGACAACACGGGAGCACTTCCCCAGGCCTTCAGGAGAGGGCCGTAGCTGAGCTGAGAGCAGAGGCTGCTCCCTGACACACGGCTGAGAGCCCTCACACACCACCGAGTCACTCCCTACCACCAGGAAAGCTGAATCCACCCCTGGGGACCTCTCAGGACGAGCTGACCCCAGCATGGGAGGCAGCAGAGGGAGAGCATCCACTTTCCTGACTCATCCCTGCCTAAGCACCTTGCACCACAGAGCAACAGTGAGAGATTGGAAAACTGGAGGAATTGGAGACAGCAGCCTTGCTCTGGAGTGGAGCACCTTCCCCAGTCCCCAGGCATGGCTCAGCAGTGCCAATGCCCACAGCCACTCACCACAAGGACACCACGTGTACATTCATTTTAAATATAGAGAGGTGATCCACGCCACCACCACGGTTCAGCTCAGTGATGCTTAGCCAATTAGATTGATCCGAACGTCCTAAGTGGGATATAGTCAGCATTTAAGTAGATCATTGACAAAAATAGAAAATCAGAAGGACCTAGGAGCTATTTTGGTCTAGCCTTTGACTGTAAATGGTGTGGCTGATAGCTGAGACGACTGGCTCCATTACAAGTAAAAGCCCCATCTAGAGTAAACAGATGAACTGACTCAAATAGACCAGCTCCTGTTTTTACATTTTTAAAAGCCTATGAGAAGTGCTCTTAACAAGGTCTGCAATGCCTTATCCCAAGGTCCCTTACAAGTGAAACAACTAACCCCTACTCTCACCAAATACCTTCTCTCTTTCAAGTGTATCCAGTTATTTATGTACACAACCATTTTTAGATGATGCCATTTCATTCAGAACAACAATATCCATATATGAAAATACAGCTCATATCTTCCAGTGCTATCAGAGGACTCAGTCTCCAGTAGATAAGATTACTGCACTAAACCATGTTTGGGAATGCAATATCCAGCCTCTGATCTCTGACTACCTTAATATTTGCTTCCCACCATAGCATTTGAGAAATGTTAATGGTCTTTTTTTTTGAACAGCCAACACCTGTGAGAGGGAGGGAAGTGGTATTATCTCTGTTTTACAGAGAATTGCTCTTAGCAGAAACAAGCAAAGGTCAAGGTTATCTGCAATGTCTACAGCCCAGCCAGAAATAGTTCTTCTGGGTTCTATGGAGGGTATTAAAAAGGTAGGAAAGTTGGTAAAAATATGTCTTGGAAACCAAACTTCCCCTGGCAGTAGTGGAATGCTTAATCCAGAAAAAACAAAAACAAACAAAAAAACCCCCAAACAAAACAAAAACCAGCAAACCAAAACAAACCACCAACACAAACCCCAGAGAGTGGAAGCTCAATTAATGCACTGAAATAGAGAGTGTTTTTCCCAGCTGTGAGGATAACCTTACCAAGACCTCCCAAAAATGGGGTACTTCTGATCTCCCAAAAATGGGGCACTTCAGTCCTTCATTCAAGAGTTTTAATACAAGCTCATTTGGGAACTCTGAGCTTGATACAAAATGATGTCACACAGTTGGACCATGTGGGAGGTCAGACTGAAAGAACTTCACAGTGCCTTCCAGCCTTGAAGTATATGACATATCAGTGTCTTTCATATGGATAGTTCTTGCTCCAAGCAGATGCTGAATTATTTCAGCATTTAAGAGTTTTGCTGCTGGCTCTGATAAGATTCTATCCTCCTACCATGCTGCTTTCCAGCTCTTTATCTTCAGGAGAATGCCCTGCTGGTAAGGGCTGACATGAGCTTTGTCTTCCAGACACCATTTTATTATAAAAAGTACCAGATCCAGTAATGGACTGACAACCCAAGATAAGAGAGTGGCAGAATATCAATTTACAGCCTCTTGCTCAAGACAGGCACTTCCCAGAAACACTAACAACACACGAACAAAATGCTTGTTCACACTGCTCCAACATGCCAAGGATTCTCAAGTCTACCTGCCTGGAAAACTTCCAGCAATACCTGAGATGCCAGAATTGTGCTTTAGTAGACGACACCTCCTAAAATGTCACCTTGGACTGATGTCTCTTGCGGAGGAACCTATTAGAGTTCAGCCTAATTGCAAAACCATGGAATAATTTAGGATGGAAGGTACCTCTGGAGACCCCTAAGCCAACCCTTGCTTGAAATAGGGTCACCTTCAGAGCTGTCTGCTCCACTTTTAAGTATCTTCAAGGATGGGGAGTCTCCAGGCTGAAACTACTGAGAGAAGAGCCACAAGTAATAGAAACAAACTCTTGCCAGTGGTAGAGGGTAGAGCGAGAGACAGCAATAAAGGGGAGCAGAGGACATTCCCAGTTGCAGCTCAGAAGGCTCAACCTGGCAGCTTCGGGATCTGTAACTGGAGATGGGGTAGAAACTCCACCCTTGGAGGTTTTCCAGAGTAGGTGACACAAAGGCTCTGCTGGCCTCACCTCTTATGGCCTGCTTTGAATAGAGGTTGGACTAGAGATCTCCAGATAACCAGTGTGTCTGGGCTTCTGTCAATAGATTGTTCAATGGAGCAATCAATCAATGGAAGCCAATGTTTTTGTAAAGTTTTTGTAAAGGTGACTTGTACCTCAAAATCCATCAGATATTTTGGATGGATTGCCAGCCATGAGGGACAGAGCAGCTGGGTTGATTCACTGCACCTGGGTTTTGAACCCCACTGATAATTGGTAAAGTCCCCAAAAAATTTATTGTCATGGTCTATCATAAACTCATGCCAGATTAAAACATAGGAAGCTAAAAGAAGAATAAAGGATGGTATGAATGCACACATACACATATGGGTCCATATTTTTGCATATATATGTACATTCTGACATACGTAACAGAAGAGAGTTTCTGGAAAGTTCCTCAACACTTTGTAACTTGTGCTGGAATTTCAGGTGTTTAGTGCAATCATAGTCATCTGGAAAGAGGATGAGTGATGGGTGAAATGACCAATGATCAAGGATTAAAAGTTATCCAAGATTTTCTGATCTAAGCCTGAATGTGAGTAATTGTGGAAAGATGACAACGAGCAGCCAGGCAATGAAGCCACAGTTAAAAGGCAGTATCAATAAACACAGATTAATTTATGTGGCAGAAATCATCCTAGCCATACATAGAGAAAGAACTGACATAATTGTGAATAATTATCTGAAAATTGCAGGCCAGAAGCTTTGAAAAAGAGAGTAATAAGACTTATCGGAAGAGGACAGAGAACAAAATTAAAAGTCCATTGCACACCCTCAAATTTTGTGGAGGGAAACACTGATCAGAGACCTGGAGTGGCACTTGTGTGCCAAGTGACTGCAGGAACTCAGCAGCTTGCAAAGAGCTGGTGGTGGGGTGTGTCCCCACATGCAATGACACCAGAAACAGGCTGCTACATCTGTAGGTTGACTTTCCCCTGACCCTGGCATAGGTTCCTTGCAAAAAAAGCATAACCATGCACAATTCATACCTGTGCACCCAGATGCCACCCATAACGTGTGCAGAGGACAGGACAATTAGCAGCCTGACACCATTTAAATATTTCATTCTGCAGTGGCCAAATGTCGTACATGTGACAAGGTCCACCAGAAACCCCCCGCTTCAGTCTGAGAGAAGGGAAGAAAGCAAGAGACAGACCTCTGACTCACAGGTGCTCAAGTGTGATAAGAATAAAAGAGAAATGGCTCAACATCAGATGCATCTTTCACACCCACAGGCTCCATGATGGGACCGTAACAACCATGTAGACTTCAAGTGGCATCAGGAACAGCAGGGATTCCAGTTTAAGGCCACTACTGTTTACTTATAAATAGTATCAGTGGGTGGAAGCTCCTACTTCTGGTTTTGTAAGAGAACTAATTGCTCTAGAAATCTCTGCTCTCTGCAGAAAAATCAGTGTCAGAGGCTGTGGCAGGTTCAACAGCCTGGAGGACAAGGTCTGGGCACCAAGAGCAGTGAACAAGACACTGGATTGCATGGGCCAGGTTAGGGCTGGTGCACAAAATTTGACTATAACTGTTCCCAGGTAATGAGTCCAGTGAAAAAAAAGGTGTCTGCCTCTTGGATCAAGAAGAGCTTTCTCCATCTCTGGGCCACGTGTTGCCATAACATGCAGGGTCTGAACTGCCAAGTGTTTTTGTGTCAGCTGAACAAATCTGTGTCCGGTGGGCAATCCTTTCTAGAAAGATTTTCATACAAAGTGCTTAAGTATACTGGAAGTTTTACAATGTAGGTTATTAAGGGCTAGGATGTCAACATGGTTAGGCTTAGAGCTCCCACCCATTCTCAAACCCAGTTTTCCAGCCATGATGTACAGACCCTTGAGCTCTTGGTATGATAACCATCATCCAGATGGATTTGGGCTTCTACTCCTAGTATAACCAATGTGTATGTCATGCATGCAGTAGTATTTTTGACAGTAGTATTTTGACTTCTTACTGAATATTGTTTTGCTTCTTAGAGAATGTTGTTACGGAGGCCTGCAAAACCAAGCAATGCCACTTTTGCATTTTAGTTGTGCCTGACAGGTTTCAGAAACCAAAACTCAACCCCACAAAGTTTTGCAAGCAGAGAGTGTGACAGGAAAGTTGGCCAGCACCCAAGCCCATCCTGACAGGGGAAACTGGCTCAGCTGTTTCTGAAAACACCTACTCAGTTCACCCATGCACCGAGCAGTTTTACAAGTTAGTCATTAACCACCTCACCCCCACTGAGGCACACAGAGTATAACAACCTCTCTGCAGCCAAGTGCCTTGCAGATGTGTAATGGATCCAAATCCTCACACACTCATCTGGGGTCTTGGGCAGGAGGAAAAGAAGGGGTCTTGGAAGGAAACTCCCATCATGGTTTCAATGGGATTCCAGCTGACAAAGGAGTCAGGATTCTCTGTGGGTGCAGAGCCACGTGCTGAAGGTGAGTTACAGAAAGTCAGCTGAAGCATTACAGAACCTGAAAACAGCTGCTGGAAGCTGCATTGTGTGACACTGCTTGCTGACAGGAGCTTACCTAGTGTGTGAGAAAAGAACTTCTCTTCCACCTGGAAAAGACTCAAAGCCCCATGGTGCTTGGAGGGTGTCTCAAACACAGGGTTCAGGGCATGTACCCTCACAGGAAAGACTTGTGGGGCTAGAAAGGGGACAGGTGGAGAGAAATGAGACCTGGTAATTCAGGCATGCAGCAGAGTCCTCACTCCCACTTGTTGTTCACAACTTAAAGATACACAACCTAAGCGGGGTATCCTTATCACTACATTATGCCTCCAGTCTCCAGGACAAATTCTGTATCACAGAATTTTCTCATCCATTCATATTTTCAGAGGCCACTTAAATCTGGAAGGGCTGAGAATAGATCACACAGAAGAGGACCCGCCGTTTTTGCTCCATTTTGAAGAGGTCTACTTTGAGAGAGCTGCTTCCTGCCAAGGCTCTTTGTCCCCTCAGAGCAGGACAAGTCTCATTAGCTCAGGGGAAGATTTCCTGACCACATTCTGGCACTCGGGGAGATTGCAGTGAAAGGCTGGAGAGAACTTTTCATAAACAAAAGGCCTCCCTCCCCTTCACATCAGCAACATTACGGAAGGAAACAACAAAAAGTGACAGTGGGCTGAGATAACGCCCTGCACCCCTGTACTCCAAAAACCCCCTTGCAGGCAGTGGCTGTGGGGTACTGACTGTCCTTTTCTAAGTGTGTCACCGCAGGTGGCTCGTCCCCAGCTGGAAACGGGGTCCAGCCACGGCCATGGGGTGAGCTGAGCCCCTCAGGCCTCCCTGCCCGCCTCAGGCCTCGCTGAGGGCCGCCATGAGCACCGAGGCAGGGAGCTCCACTCCCAGCTGGCAGCTCGGAGCAGCAAATCAAGCGAGGCCTTGTTAGTTTTAAGACAAAAGGGGAGGGGAAGAACAAAAGGTCAGAGCGGGACTGATTTCTGTCTTGTCGGCCTCCCTGCGGCTCTTTCCTGTTTATTGGAAAGTTTGCTGAGGGCGACGGATGAGCCTCCAGTGCAACCTCTGCTCCAGACAGCCTCGAGCACTTGGGAGAAGGAAATGACTCCAAACTTGGCAGCACGAGGCCCGTCTTTGCTGGAGTGTCCTGCCACTCTCTGGGGAGGGAAGCCAAACGCCTCAGAGGAGGCTTTCAGAGCACAGCTTTTTGCCACAGGCCTCCAAGCAAAGGCAAACGCTCGCTGAAACTGTGGCTCTTAAAAGGATGAAGGCTACCCTCACGTCTGGCAGTCATGGCTGTCAACAGCGCATCTAGAAATGAGGCCCTGGGATCACACAGGGTTTCTCATCAAAGTGACTCAAAGGGAATGAAGATCTCACCCCTCGAGGCTGCTGAATTGTCTTGTCATGCTCACCTGTGAACACTTTTAGCTTACAAACGTCAGGCATGTGGCCAAATAGTTAAGGGAAGACATCGTCCTGTCCAGGCTTCAGTCGGAGGGGGGCAGCATTTGCTGCAGCACTTGCAGAGCTCTTGTTCCTGCAGTAATGCTTGTAGGGCTCTGGTTTAAGATTATTTTTTTAAAAAAAGGAGCCAAGCCTCAGTTTGCAAACACAAGAGCCACTTTTCCCTTGAAACAGGCAAATGTGGTTGTGAGGTCCAGCTTACGAGCACAAGTGCAGACTTTGGAACATGCAAAGGAACCTGGTGGCTCTCCAAGGACATCCACATGTTAACCAAATCACTCACCAGTGCTGTCTCCCCATGCTCATACCTTCTCTACAGGTGCAGGTCTGGATTTTACCCACCAATGATGCTGGAAAGGATGGTGTGCAGACACCTTGCTCCTGTGCACCAGTGCTCTCAACCAGGACCTCAGGGTGATGAACAAAAGGCCAAATAGCTTGGGTGGGGAGACAAAAGTTTAAAAATATATTTTACCAAAAGGAAACAGAAATGGGCCATGGCACAGATCTCATCTCCCTGCTTGCCAGCAAAGCTTTTGCTGCATGACCCTGAAGAGTTAAGACCACTCCCAAAAGTTCAGCAACAACCACCGACAACAACTGTAACAAATGCTTTTCCCTGGGTGAAGCTGAGGAACCCTTACCCTGGCCACAACCCTTCTGTTCAAAATGACCAGGTAAAACATGCCCGTTGCCATGCCCAGGAAAAGCCCTTCAGAGGCCCCACGTGTGAAAGGTGAACACACAAACCATCCCCATGACACGAGGAGTGCATGGGTGAGCAAGCACAGCTCAAAGGCTCTCTGTCCAACAGCAGGGCAATGTTTTCCTTCTGCCTGCAGCCCTGAAAATGCAGGCTGTGGTCTGAACCCCCCTCCCAGGTTCAGCATCAGCACATGGTCCCTGTGCAGTGCCCCTTGGGCTGTAGCCGTGTCTCAGTCCCCTGGCACCCTGTTATGTCTGCTGGCACAGGGGTACCCTGGCTGCTGGGAAACAAAGGAGATGGCTCAGCTTTCCATTGCCCAGATGAGTCTCCAAGGCAGGCAGTAAACAACCTACAGCAAACAGAGCAAATGGAACCAGAGAGACACCAAAACAACAAAGCCATTTTCAGAAGGCTGGAGTATTTTGCAAGCCAGGGATGATTTAAGTGGAGTTGACCCCAGGTTTGCACACAGGCAAGGCACAAACTGTCTTTTTTGTCCAAAATTCAGCGTATCCTACAAAGGTAAGAGAAGAAATCCGAGGAGATCCTGCAGGGTGCAAGTGCTGTGTGCCCAAAACATCCTGCAAATGCAGGAGCTCACCCTTGCTGGTATGCTGGTATACTGGTATGCAGAGGTGTCTCTCAAAATGGGACAGAGTTACACTTGCACTGCGTGAAAGATGTCCTTACCCTAACCTGCTTTTCAGGCTGACTAATTCCTCCTTTAATAGAACCTCTTCCCCAGCCCTGGGCATTCAGGGGCTGTTGCTTTGTGGGGCTCTTCCCTCCTGCAGTCTCTCCAAGGTCAGGTCCCTCTCTGGCCAGAGGAGCAGCCTCCAGAGCAGCTGAGAGCTGGGGACCTCCTGGTCCCCCTCACAGGCAGTGAAGCTCCCCTGGCACAGCCCAGCTCGTGCCACCCAGCACCAGGGAGGGGACACTGAGCCACAGAAGGGCAGTTGTTCCCAAGGCAAAGCCCAGAAGTGTCTCTTTGAGGGCAGGTCAGTGCCAAGGGACACTCTTGAGCGGGGGTGACACGTCCCAAATGGGCAGTGGCCACCACCTCTGCCAATGTGCTACAGGTGGCCACAGCAACTGCAAGCTGTCCTGAAACTGGAGCCTTTACAACTAGTTAGATAACAGATATGGTCCATTAGTTTGGCAGGCCGACAGGCCCCTGTGCCAAAAAGCCCATCTCTACTCAAAAGAGACACTGTTAACAGTAACTCAAGAGGATGCAACAGAAGAAAATAAACAACAGTTGAGGCAGTTGGTGTAATTGGCCAGCAGACGAAAATAAATTTATGCCAGCTTGTGAATACGGCTGCTGAGCATGATTCAGTGAGTAAATCGTGTGGCACAGAGCACAGGGCCGGCAGGAATAAAATTAAGTAAGAGACAAAAGCCAGGCTGCCTCTTGGAAATATCACTCCTCCAACCACCCAGCTTTTCCCATTTCTGCCCATTTCACTCTCATGTGTCCCCTCATGTTTCTAATGTACGGGTTTCCCAGCCAGCCATAATGTTTTTCAGGAGGGACATATGCTTGAACCACTGCTAAAACAAATACCCAAACCCCACAAAACCCAAGCAGAATTTAAAAAAGAAAATGTTCAGCAGAAAATCCCAACCATTTCAAGTGCTCTTTGAGCACCATACATGAATAACAAAGAGTGAGCCTGCCATTTATTCCTTTGCGGATCACTTTTAAGATCAGCTTTTGTTCTGTGCTTTTTAGAGCAGCTCAAGTCCAATGGACAAAAATTCCATTCCCAGGAGCACACAAGAAAGAACTGGGAGCCCTGGGCTGCACATTTCACCTTTACTTTTTCATTTTATACTATAAATGTTCGGCATGGTCTTAACAAACTGAGCCAGCGTCTTCCTTTATGCAGTGGGGCCAACAGCTTGGAAAGTGGAATTCTGCAAGTGGGAGAGGAGAATGGAGGCTGTAGATGATGTGAATCACCTAGAGAAAAAGAGACCTCAGCCAGAGTGGATGGGACCCTACCAAACATTAACATAAGCTCTGCTTTGCAGATGTTGCTTCCTGATCTCACAGGCAGCAGAGAAAAGAGCTCCCCTTTTCTCATCCTGGCCTGGGTACATAGAAGGCATTTTCAGACACCTGTTTATCTCCTGGTTTAGCTGCAAACCACTTGCTCTTATCAGCTCTCTCTGTGAAACACCAGCCTACCTTTTTCTTTGCAGAGAAGCTCCTGTTCCTGCTGGCACAGAGGTAGCTTCAAAGGCAGCAGAACCCCAAGGTTCATGCTGTCTCCCACCTTCAAAGGGATGTCCCATCTTGTTGCCAGCTCGAGCCCATCCTTTGCAGAGAGCTGGGGGCTCTCCTTCCTACAGAAACAAGCTCCTAGCAAGAGCTGGTTTTCTTGCCTTTTTCCTCAAACTGGTGGGCTGCTTGTTTCCCCCTGGTTTATTCAATCTATCTTTTTCAAAACAGTCAACCAAATCACAGTGCAAAGCAATGGGGTCACTATAAACTCCACAGAAGATGTTATCACTGCTATCCTACGATTCCCTCAGTCTTTGCTTTGACTGCCTTGTTTTCCTGAGCCATATGGGAAGATAGTGCCTCTCAGCAAAATATAGACGTGAGAAGTCTCAAGGGCTCTCCCTCAGATAACAAAGACACCAGCATTTCCTTGACAATTATAACTCTAAGAAATAGAATTTTTCCTCTTTTTAGTTACAGAGGAAATATTTGGGCCAGATTTTCAAAGTGTATTTCAAGTCCCAGGTAGGCACAGCAAATAAATGGCCTGGATATTTCCCCAGATCCGAGAGGTTCTTTGAAAAATCAGGTCACAAAAGTGACAGCAGGAGCTGCTGAAGGCAGAGACCTTCTACCAAATCTTGCCCTAAACAGCTTCCTGTGCTGACAGTCACTTCACTTTTCAGCCTCCCATGGAGTTTGGGAAATAATGTCACACTGGCAGCATCAAACAGCTGTAGGAGGTAGGGACCACTGAAGTTAATGTTGTTAGGTATAGGTGACACATTTAAGCAGATATATTTTCATGCTCTGATAGGATGAAACCAAGGCCAGGAAGATCCACAGCAGGTGTCTAGCCTGGATTTGTATGCCCAGTACAAAAATCATTTCCTTCTTTGAATATGACAAGCACATCTGTAGGGTGGCCACAGAGTCTCCAGGCACAAGGCACTGTAGGGTAAGGCTGACTAATTAAGAGTGAGCTGTGTTTTGTGCACGTTTGAAACCGCAGCGTTCCTTTGGGAAAGCTGTTGGCAGGCACGTGTGCTTGAGCACAGACACGTGAAGGCACTGGCTGCTGCTCCTCGGCGAGGAGGCTCCAACCTCTCTTTGTACTGCAAAGACACTCATCCAAAGTCCTCCAACTGCCTTGCAAACATTAATTGTCGACTCGTGTCGTGGCGATGCAGGTAAATATCAACCGCCCTGTTTTCCAGACAGGTCAACCGTTGCATAATCTCAGCTGATGTCATTCAGAAACTAAAACCAAAAGGTCATTTTCTGTTTTAAGGACTATATCCCTTTCCCTGCATTGTGCAATATTTCTTCATGTTATGTAACCATTTTTTCCTGGTATTTCACATGTGTGTCTATCCTGAATTCTGCTGCCTTCCATGATTGTCTGTTCTGCAACCACAGACAAGTGTCCTGCTTATTCATCAGAGATATCCCTTATCTGCAGGCTTTCATCACATGTTGGAGTCCCCAGCAGCTCCCAGCCCTACAGAGCAGCACCAAGGCCCATGTGCAGGTACTCAGGGGGACTGTTTGGACCCAAACCTGGAGCAGATATCACTGATGCAGGCTGTGAACCAGACACTTAGATATCTAATGTCTGTCTAGACACATCTGGAAATCTGAAATCCTGCACCAAGCCTGGATGGGAGGCACATCTGCCCAAGTAACAACTGGCAAATTTAAGCTGTCTCTGGAGGCTAATTTTCAGGGCTTGGCACAAAAATTCCCTCTTTATTTGGAGAAATGCCACTGTGATTAGAGGATTTTCAACTCCCCAGACCTCCCTAGGGTGGTGGGTGTGTTAAACCACACCTCATAAAGGGAAAAGGTGTGATATCAGGACAGACAGCTACTGCAGAGTGACACAGCTGTAGGGATGCATATCTCAGTTGTGGGGCAATTTCTTCTCATATTATCAGGACCTTCTGCTTCTGCCTCATTATTGAAGTGTGCAATGACAGCCAGCTTCAGAATAACCTTGTCTGCAGCAGGTGCAGCTCCAGATTTCATATCTCCGAGTTCATCTTTTGTTTGCTTTTCTCTTGTTGGCCAAACTTCTGGTAGAGCTCTGCTCGGGGTGACAGCACTGAGTTACAAAAGCTGGGTAGATAAGGAGCAGGAAATGAGTTTCTCTAATGGATACAAAATTCAGCATCCAGATATCAAGGTCAGGCAGAAAATGAGATTTTTCCCCCTCCATTTTTAATTTTTTTTTTTAAAGGGTGAAACAAGAGTGATATTCTTGTCACAACTGCAATGTAGGTGGTGACAAGAGACATGAGAGGCTGTACTTGACTCTCCAGTGTCCCATGGAGGATGTTCACAGGGAAATAACTACCTTAGAGAAGACTGTGACAAAATATGCAGCCCAGGATGATCACCACGGAAGCAGCCAGAAGACTGATTTTCCAAGGAAAATCATGGTCTGACATAATTCAACAATTCACCTCCTTCATTGTCTTGGTCCCCTTGAACCTGGGGCAAGCAGGCCTCACATCACCTCTGCCCCCACGCTGCACAAGGTGTTATCCTTCAAAATAACTGGGCAAGACACCACACAGCCTTTGCATCTTCTCAGTATTCATTGTGGAACTTCCATGTTCATCCCACCATAGTGGTGGATCGTGCATTTGGACATGTATCTCCAATCCAAGAGCTATGCTGGTGCTTGAGGCTAAACCACCATCTTCTGGGCAAGTTACCTTCAGCTTTAAACTGATTTCTCTTCCATAAGGACAACATGATGTTTCTGTTCCTGATAATAATGACCTAGGAATGACCACAGTTCAGCACAAGGTAGGAGGATGAAGAGTTGGTACCACTTAGGGAAGGTGCCCTCCCTGCCCAGCAGCAGTTAAAGTTATACAACACCTTCTAGGTTTCCCAAAGGACCATTTTACTCTTAGACAGGCTCTTGAATTTTTTTCTTTTTCTTTTATGCAGCACAGAAGGGAAAACACTAGGCTTGCTGATTGAAAACTGGGTTTCAAGCAATAAAAGCTGGCAATACTGAGAAGAAACATAAGCTCGAGAAGGAACTGTGCTCCAACGAGTGCCCTATTGTGAGATAAGTTTTTCTTTTAGTGATGAATCAACATAATAATCCATCTGTAACACTAGATGCGTCTGCCTGTACTACAGCAAAGGGCCATCTGCCCATCTGCATATATGTTCAAAATGCTGCTGGGACAACCACGATGGTCTCTTAATGAAAGGCACTTGGCAATTAGTACTTCAGTGAAATCGTGCCTGGGTGGCTCTGAACCCTCATTTGTCCTTCCCACTCCAATGCAACAAGTGTCTGTAACTTTTTCTCTTTGTTTTTATTCCAGCAATTTCTCTTTAAAGCCTGGTGGGGAGGGGTGGACACGTTCTGATTCCTGCAACAGCAGGAGCCGAGGCAAGTTGTAATCAACATATGTCCTGTGTGAGCTGCGCGGCCGCGAATTAGCGGGACAAACTGCTCCTCGTTTCCAAAATACCCACCTGCTCGGGGGCCAGGCTGCAGCAAAGCCATCCACTACGTGGCTCCATCTGTCTGACAAACAGGCTGCACATTTGCTGAAAGCTGAATCATTTTGCCTCTATTTACTTCCTTTCTTTTCCCCCCTCTTCTCCCCCGCTCTTCTAATTGGGGCTGGTTTGAAAGGTGCAGACACCCACAAAAACAATGCAGCACAATGAGGCCACGGCTGACGTTCGTTAAACTGCTCCAACCGAAATCCGCTGAGGCTGAGCAGGCAGAAAGGAGACAGACCCTGTCAGCCTCTAGTCAGAGCGGGAAAATTAAAAAAAAAAAAAATAGTCAGGCTAGAAAACGGTGCAGAAAATCCATTGGGGAAGCCTTGTGTTACAGTTAGAGGAAGTAGCTGCAACCAGGATGCCAAGGGTGCTGTAGCACATGGGTCCTGCTGGGAAAACCAGGGAGAGAAAATGTCAGATGTTAAAAGCCCTGAGGACCAGCTCTCCAGCACCACTCAGTCAAGGAGCAGCACAGGGGAGACCGAAGCACCCTTGAGTCCACCCCCAGCTCTGCTTCAGGCTCTCTCAGCAGTTTTAAGGTGTGGCCCCAACAATTAGATCAAGCACAGGACTTGAGCACAGTCCCCAGAGTGTACAAGAAAGTATTGAAAATTGTGTGCATTGGCACTGCAGTGTCTAAGCAGGTGTAACCAGGAAAGCACAGCCTCTTGGAGGAGGTCTCCCCTCGGTGTCCACAGCCAGGAATCATCCTGACAGTCCTGTGGTCGGTACAATAAGCATATTTCTATCCCTGCTGCAAAAAATCCCAAATGATGGGGAGGAGACCGGATCACTCTGGAAAGCACAGACTGCTGCATGGAGCTTCTAGGCCAGGACATACCGTGGTCATGAATTTCCTTCATCTAATCACTTACCCACATTAGGGAAATGACAGATTTCTCCACTAGTCAGACCTTCCATGTCACTTGCAAAGGAGAGGCTAAAAAGGGGAACCAACTGTGATTCTAAAAGACGTTTTACTAAAAACTTTCAATAATCTACCAGTAGAGACATAAATTTCCCAGTAGTCTGGGCTATCTCCATACTAATCTGTTGTGTTTTCAGATGGACTACTCACAAAATGCATTAAAATTAGACTGTAAAAGCTATTTGCAAGGATTACCATTGGTAGAAGCACCAACTTTCTGGCAAGAGAGTGAGACATGGAGAATGAGTCAGATCTCAAACAAGGTTTTGACAAGTCAAAAAGGGTCTTTCTGGGGAAAGCACCACCTCTCTGCAGATGATGGCATAGCGAGGATCTGAAAGATGCATCGAGTTAATATTTAGGATAGAAGGACTGTGGGAGAACAAGGTTCACTACACATCTGAAAGTGTTGATACATGCAGCTGATATTGCTGCCAAGTCCAGTAAATTTCTCTGTGGGTTGCACTGCTCAAACCTGGCTCAATGTCTTTAAAGGTGGAGCTCTTCCATTCTTTCTGTCTATGATTTGCTCCTTTCCTTTGGCTTTGGAAACCCATAAACTGACCTGCCCATCCAAGACAACCTTCTTTCCCCACAGACACCTCACCACGAGGAGCAGCTTTGCCCCAGTCCCCCATGAGCCCCCACTGCCTGTCTGTCCCTCCTGACTCCCCCTCTCCAAGCAATGCAATTCATCGTTCAAGAGCCCAGCAATTTACATGCCTAATTGCAGTTCAAAGTTTGGAGGAGTGGATTTCAACACCTGAAACGGTGCTCAGCCTTCAGCCAGATGAATTGCCGATCCTATTTTCCCAGCCTATCTCCCACCTCTGCCAAAAAGAGGGAGGGCTGAATTCCCTGTATCCATGTGTCCGGTGCATCCCTGCATGCTGCCCTTGGGCCACCCATCACACAATGATGGGGGTTTTGATGTCAGCATGGACACAGGGAGGGCTTGGGAGGAACAATTCTACAGGAGTGTGTGTTCTGCAACCACTCACGTGCAATGACAAGGGGAGAGGTGCTGGTGCAGCTCATCCACCCACAGTGGGCGGCTCTGGACAGATTTCGCTTTTTGGCTTCAGTGGGGAGAGCTCCCAGCCACTGATGTGTGCTTGCAAGGTAAGAGAAACACAAAGACTGACAGGGAGCCAAAAGGTGGGGAGGAGGGAAGGGGCCCAGCCCCTTGTGAAAGGTCTGTGAGGCCTCCTGACCGTGTTTCAGCGCAGCCCAAGGCCATCAGTCCCTGTCCCAGTGATGCTGTCGGGTGCCAGACCAGCTGCTCACCACGACACTGCGGAGCCAGGACAGCCCTGCAGGCTGATGTCCTGTCCCACCCAGCCCTGTGCCGGGGGCTGTCCCTCTCCCCGGCTGAGGTCACCCAGCCCTTGCTCCCCAACATGCATCTCTGAGCCTGAGACCCCATTTCAGAGTCCAGCAGGGGAATGCAGCTGCCCCCATGCCCATGGGAACCCCCAAGTACCCTGCGGGAGCTGAGCTCAGATGGCACAACCCACCCAGCTGTGGCTCAAACCTGGAGCTTTCCACCACACTGCAGAACAAATCTGACGCCAGGGCAATGAGGAGAGGTGGGCACACCACCCCAGGAACCCCAGCCCATGGTCAGAGGGATTAAAACAGGGGTAACAACACGGGATGAGCCAACTTGCTGTGGCAGAGCCTGGGCGTTTGTTGAAACATCACAATTTTTCATGTCTCCGTGGCCAGTTTCAGACAAAACTTTCCATCCTGCATGGAAGAGATGAGGGTGGGAGGGAGGAGCAGGGCCATGGGCAGGGGAGTCACCCATCCTGCTTTACAAAAGCCAGTGCACTAACTGGGGAATCCAGCATTCCTCCCCCAAACAACTGGAGTTTTGGGCATGCCATGGGGCCGAAGGTAGACTCTCAGCAGGGAAATGGCAAAGCTCACCCCAAAGCACCGCGGGCACACACAATGGGCTGGCTCAGGAGCAGGCTCCTGACACAAAGCCCAGCTTCCAGCCTCAGCCGTGGTCCAGCTGCCTTCCTGCGCCCCCGCCCATTTGCATAACTATCCATGGGAGGAGCGGGGCAGCGCCGCAGCCCCAACAGCTGGCCGCTGGCAAAATGGATTATATCACCCTTTTGTCCCCACGTCTGGCTCACTCTGTTTGCATATTCAAGCTTTTTCCCGCACCCAGGCATCTCCTGTGCCGGGAACTCGAGGTGCTCCCGGCCCAGCCCCTCGCTAGCAATTCAGTTGGTTCGGGTATACAAATATCCCGGTGAGGAGAATGGAAACAGATCCACTGGGACAGAGCCCTGACCGTGAGGGAAGCTGGGAGCCTGGAAATGAGGTTGGATGTTACCATTTGCAAGTGGATTTAGGAACAGGTGTAACCGTGAATGCTGGAGTCTCTGAAAATGCAGCACTACACAAATTAGAAAAAAAAATACATTTTGAAGTCACTCTTTTCCTGTCTGAGAGTCACTGCTACCATTCTGAACAGCTCTTGCTGGGCAAGATACACGTGTCTTCAGGAGTTCAAGGCCTAGACAGCTTTGTGTGTGCACAAATAAGACCAACAGTCCCAGTACTTTCCTGCCTATGGGCTAAATTCACATTCTTTTCCTCAAGGGCAATGGTTTTAGGAAACTTCTCTTGGCAAGAACTCAAAGAGATTGGTGCCTAAAGACTATCCCAGACATTCCCACTAGCCCTGAGTAAGGCTGACTTAAAGAAATTCCTTCCTTTGGAATGAATGTGTGTTTCAGACAAAAAATACACTGAGCAGAACAACTTGCATTTGCTACAGTTCAAACATTGTGCCACAACTCTTTTGGTTTACATTATGGTTGCCTACATTGGACTTTTTTTCGTATTCAAATTTTGCTATTTCTGTTGAGTTCTGTGTGTTTTCCCTCTTTGTTTCTGTCACCATTTTCTCGTTTGCCTAGACAGACTCCAATATAATGATATTTGAAAGCAGAACATCCACACCAGACAGGCAAGTCAGATGCACTCACCCCTGGCCTACATGATGGAGAAGAGCTCCAAGATCACGTCATCCAACAGTTTTCATTACAAAATCCTGATTTTAAACTTGTTTCCTATGACTTAAAGGTGTTCAGACTGAAATTCTTCCATGACAGATATTTGCTTTGGGTCAGTTCCTTCTGTTAGTTAAAAAAAAGCTAAACTTGTTCAACACCAAAACCAAACCAACCAAAAACCCTCTAGGTAAGAAGCCTTAGCATCTACAGGGACTCACTTTCCTGTGATCATCACAAAACGAGTGTCACAAATGAGCATTTGTGATTCCTATAACGTTTCATCCAATTTTGACCTTGCTTTAAGATACAGAGAACCACACCAGTTTGTAAACTCTTATTTGAGACTGGAAATTTCAGCATCTCAGCTCTCTAAACATTTCACATGAGATGGGAACACAGCTGCTGGCCCAGCTCTCTCTCACTGCCCAGGTAGCCCACACATCACCCAAATCCTCCCAACAAACCAGCTCTGGACATAATTTTCCAAACAGATATTGGATGTAACTGAGCAGTATGGAGGATAGAACAGAATGATGGGGATGGGGAGATATTAGGGATGCTTATGAGTCAGAGGGGAAAACCAGAACTAGATCATCTTGTAATAGCCAGACTAAATTCCAGAGTAAATCCTATGCTCCCTAGGCATGGACATTGCTTTCTTGGCAAGTAAAAAGCTGTGAAGACATCTGCAAAACATGTATCTTATTTCCTCTCTGGTGGTTCCATTCTATCAGACTATAAATGAACTAATCATAGGCTGTTGGCTTGCATAAGACTGACTCTGATGTGGGCCACACAGAACAGCACAGAGACATTGGGGCAGGAAAAACCTCCAAGGTCATTGAGTCCAACCTTCTGAGCAACCACCACCGTGTCACCCGGACCGTGGCACCGAGTGCCACCTTCAGTCATTTCTTGGACACCTCCAGGGACAGTGACTCCACCACCTCCCTGGGCAGTCTCTTCCAAGGCTTAACAACTCTTTTTATGACTAAATTCTTCCTGATGGCCAAACTGAATCTCCCCTGGAGCAGCGTGAGGTTCTGTCCTCTCATGCTGTCACTGGCTGTCTGGGAGAAGAGGGTGGTCCCCACCTGGCTCCAACCTCCTTTCAGGGAGTTGTGGAGTGACAAGGTCTCTCTTCAGCCTCTTTTTCTCAGGCTTTTTCTTTCCAGCTCCCTCAGCTGCTCCTCATAGGACTTACAGAGGTCATGACAATGCTGATGACCAAATCTGGACAATTAGCATATTTTCCTGTCTTGTTTCAGTAGAGGAAATACACATAATGTTTTCAAAACTGTGCTAGAGATAGATGGACATTGAAAAGTCCCTCAGAATTAGCAAACAGCAGAGGCAAGGCTGCCTGCAGACTCACAGTTTGCTCTCATGCACCTTTCTGCATTAGGCAAGATTGTCCATCCATGTAACAACATGCTCCATTTTCCATGGGAACACATCTCAGCGCATGGAAAGAGCTTTGGGAGGATGAAGCAGAGTCATGCAGCAAAATCACAGGCAAGGGCTACAGCACTGACCCTGGCTGTACCCACCTGGTCATGAGCTCTGACACTTCAGAAACCTGTTCAGACAGTTTCCCAAACCCTCACCTGACGCAGAGTAGCTGTAAGATGAAGCAAGGAAGAGCAAAATCAAAAAAATACGGTGCTGGGGCAGCTGAACATCATCCCAGCCCATACCTGAGTGCTCTGGGAGTACATCCTCACTCCACGCTGCTGCAGGGAGCAGCTCAGCCAAGTCTGTTTGGGAAAGTGGGACACAAGTTTTGAGTACTCTACAGAACAGCCCTCACTTCCCATTCACATCACCACTCACACCACAGAAGCTTACCTGAATCAGGAGACCACAGCTCTTCGCCCAAACTGAGGCATCAGGAAACATTTAAACTTATGGTTTGGGTTTTAAAGAGTTTAAGAAATGAAACGCTGCTCTAAAGAAGTTTTAAACTTGTTTCCATGAAGTTTATGCCATACTTCTCTGGCTCAAAGCTCCAGCTCCCTCGATCTCAAAGGTATTTTACAACAGGTAAATTTACAACAGGTAAACCATACAAGCAGTACTGCTGATGGGTCCAAGAAGCTGCAGATAGTGAAAGCAGCCTCATTTTCCCCTAGTAAATACCCAGCATTTCAGCATGCCAGTGACTATTGTGATGACCAGATGGTGGTGGGAGCAGTAAGTTGGATGATGTTAACTACACACAAACTCCAAAACAACTGATGGCCAAACTCACTTTGAAAACACACCAGAATGGGCTGCTCAGCATATGGCAGCATTTTGTGTCCTTTAAACAACTAACAAGCTCCACCAAGGGGTCCGGGGCGAGCAGGCACAGCAAGCAGGGCCCCAGATCCCAACTATTTGATGCTCGTCCCTTTATAATGGTGATGGAAAGGTGCAGAGATGAGGTGGAAGTGTCAGCCTGCAGCTCCTGGACCAGGTCCTTTGTAAGGTGAGCATGTGCAACACGTGCCACCAGCACAGCTGTGTCACCTCTTCGAGTGACAAGACCTCAAAGGGAACATCCCAGGTGATTTGCTGAGCAGCACGGGATGATTCCCAATGAAAGGATGAGCCCCGCTGTGAGAGCGCACTGTGCAAGCACACAGATCCAGACTCGGGTACTTTAACAACAAACAATGCCTCGTTTGCAAAATAAATACAGTGAACAGATTGAGAAAAATGATTCTGGCATCTGCCGACCTCCACTGAAGGCTCTCCAACAAACCTGTGTGTTTTCAGAGGAACTGCAGAGGCTGTCTTTACAACAGGTAAGCAGCAACTTCACCTGTGATTTGAAAGCAAAGGTAAATTCACCAGGCACCACCCCTCAGAATATACCTGCATACACACAAATACGTATTTATGTTTTTCTGAGATGATTTAGCCCAAAGTTACACCACAGGGGCTGATATTCTAACGATGTCAGCTCTGAGCAGGATCCACAGATCTCAGGTGAACCATGCATGGGAGCTCCAGAGTGCTCTCCTTGCCACCTTATTCTCAGCTTCTCTTCCTCCAGCAATTATTCACCTTGAAACCTCTAGGATGAAAGCTGCACAGATCCAGAGGAAAATGGGACAGGAGAGGACTGTGGAAAGTCAGCCAGCCATGTCCCCCGCCCCAAAGCAAGCTGAAACACAGTTACTGTTCCTGACAGATGCTTGCTCTTAACAGATCTCCGTTTGTGGAGCGGATACCGGCTCCCCACACAGGTGTTCAGTGACTCCCTACCCTGTTTTGTTTTGTTTTTTTTTTTTAATATTTGGCCTTAGAAGTAACTACCACTCATCCTTGGCTACAATTTAAGCCCCATCCACCATATGATTTCAAGCTCAGTTCTTCCAGTGCATCCTCACAAGTGTCTTTTCCCACATTTTCAAGATACCAGTCATGCCAGTCTCCACTGCACGTTCCTGCCCTATGTGCAGTGTCTCAAGCTGCACCTCTAAAGCACAGGATTATCTTGAATCTCACCAAATGCACCACCATTTGTGAACCCCAGCCTGAAGCTTTTCTACCACCAGCAGGACAAGCTGCCAGATCTTTTGTCTGAAAGAGTGCTCACTAGCTGGCACGATTGTGAATTTCTGCAGTTATTTTACCCTACCTAAATTTAGTGCCTTGCTCAGAAAGGATCTTGCCTTACCCCACCATCTCCTCCCTGCTGCAATCATTTCTACAAGTCGCCGAGACTATTTTGAATTCTAATGCTATCTTATCTCTCACATCTGTCCAGCTTCCTGTTGACTGTAGATTTAACGTGCATACTACTTTGTTATCCAGGTTGCAATAAAAATGAAAGATAAGTGACCTAGAGCAACTCCCTCGGCCCCACGCAACCCAGCCTTCCGTTCTGACCCTGGGTGCAAGATGGAAGGAAACCACTCCCAGAGCAGAGCTGCTTACAGCCCACTCGGCCGCTTCCGAGCACAGTTCAGCCTCTGAAGCCACACTTTCCCCTCTTGCAAACCATCCTCTGTCTGCCCAACAGCCACCAGACCGTTCTATAAGCAAGTGCAAAGGTGCCACGTTCGTCATCTGTGATTTTCTTTTAGAGCAGGACTTCAAATACCGTGGGGAGGATGCGAAGTCCAAGCCTGCCCCATCTGAAGGAAGTTTTAACCAACAATTCCTTCTGCTGTTGGTTCTCATGGGGGATTACATTGGAATCTGCAGACAAAGTGCACAGATTCCTTCCAGCAGATTTCTTCATTTGTGTCCCTGCACAGCTGTTCAACTGCTTATTTTCCTGTCACCGACTAACACAAGCCTAAACTAGATAATTACTACTTCCTACTGTCATGAAATTCATTCTTCAGTATCCAAACCCACTCTTTTCTGTTTGTTTCAATGAAAGGGCTATTTAGAGTTTTAACAGCTGGCTTAGCAGGAGACCGAGTCCTGTGTTACCCTGAGCAAATGCATCTGTAACTTCCCTTGGGAAACCCCTTCCTACCCCAGGGATCGGGTAGGAATGTTGCTTTGTGTTGACTGAAAACAGCACACCTACAAAAACAATTCATTAACACCACAGGCAGGCCATATTTCAGAGCTAGAACAAATATTATCTGGTTGTCTACCCTTGCCTTTGCTTTATCACCATCTCATTAATAGCTTCAGCTCTTGTTATTTTTTCATTGACAATGCACATCTTAACCTCTGAGGCATTCTCTTCTTTTGCTTCTTCCAGGAGCTTGCCTTCCTTGGGGAGCAAGAGCTAAATGGATTGCCACATTAGCTTTCTCATTCGGTGCCATTACACTTTTAACTAGTGCTCCCAAATAGGTAAATTAGCTGTTAAGTGATCCCAGTTGTACCATTGGCCTCCGCTACAATCCTGCAGTGAAGCTGATTCACTTTTACTCACCTCTACTGCTCAGTTAAGAGCGCAGAGAGAGGAAATGCAGTTCTGCAGGCAGCACCTGCAGGCCAGGAGCGAGCTGGGCTGTCCCACGCCCACAGCACCTCATCTCCACACTGGAGCACTCGTCCCACCCACCCTCGAGGGGAACCGGCTGTGCCCCACGCACTGTTCCTGGAGGAAGCACCAAGATCCTCCATCACACGAGATTATTCCAAAGGGCTCCATGTGCCAGCAGCACATGTATGCTCTGTGCTGCCCCAGAGCAAGCAGCTGTGGGGTGAGACATTCCCAACAGGAGCTTCTGAAGGAACTCACATCTTTGCTCTAACAGCAAATCCTTTGTTTACTCATCCAGAAAAAGGAGAATGATTTTCATCAACAGTGAGCAGCTTCACTTCTCCCACACACACCAGTATCCATAGCATAGATCATTACCACTTGCAGTAGGAACAGCCTGGATCCTGTATCACACCTTGCCACAGCCTTTGGCACATCTCTAAAAGTATTTTTTAAAATTTTTTAATCATATTCCATTAGTTGACTTAAAAGAGGTTGCTGTATTTCCATTTTATGGCACAAGTGCCAGTAGGAGTTGGCTCATTTAAGCACACTAACATGATGCACTCAAATGCCATAATCCAAGTTTCCCATTTCCTATCCCCTTTAACACCATTTTGAGATCAGTTTCCCCCTCGTTGAGGAAATTCCTTATTGTAGCTGAACTAAAAAAAATAAGTATGTGTTGCAATAGTCTGTAATGTGACATTTGAGATGATTCCAGTGTATGTAATCATTGAGGCACTTTTGGGATCCAGCATGAGTTATTCTGCAGCTCTCCAGACAAACCTGATGTCACTTTTGTTTCAGATGACCAGAAATCTGCCCTTCCCCTCCACCCAATTATTCCACACGTAAGTACCACATTACAGAATCTGCCACAGACTGCACATTTTTCACCAGTAAAATCCATAAACAGACAAGTGCAAAGCAAAATGTCATTTTATTTAATTCAAGGACTATTTTCCTTCTAGTATTGCTGAAGGGATCACCTCCTGGGGAATTGATCATTACAAAGTCCCTGTCTAAAAGTTCAAGTGCTCTTGTTGTACATTCTTTTGAACCACAGAAAACATAATGACCAAGTAGGTGGGCAGCTACTGGCGGTTTTAGCCCACCTAAATTAGCATTGCTTCAGGCTAGAAAACAATTCAAGTAGTAAAATAATGAAAAATGTTAACCTTTAAGGTCACTACCATATTTTGATCAAAAAGTCCTGAATGTATGAAAAGAACATTTGTACATGTTATGAAGTTGTTTTCTAACCAGACACTGTCAAAGATGGCAGTTAAGTATTTTGGACCAGTTGTCAACCAGATATTTAAGAGATCTATCTGAAGGTTTATTACCAATTTTATTATGCAATTCACTTTTCACATGAAGCTCTTTAACAAAAGCAACATAGACCCGCACCAGAATCACTGTAGACAGATTTAGTTTTATAGAATGCCCTTCTGAAAATTCATTTCAAAATAGAGATGCTTTTTCTCCAGAACTGTAAAAGCCATAAAAATGCAAAATATTTGTTAGGAAATTTTTAATCAAAATTATTCCTTAATGTTCAAAATAACATTTAACCTCCTATTTTGTTGTTGTTGTCATCCACGTATTGACCAATAGACTAAACAGGTAACAATGGTTCACGTCTTCCCCCACCTGAAACATTTCTTCTAACACAGGCCCAAAGAGAGGCAATACAGAGATTCAGGGACATGGATTATGCATGGCAAAGGTAATCCTCTATCACTTTAATTTAGAACAATTCTGATTCTAGCACGCAGCTCGGAGTCTCAGTTGTTTTCGATCTGCTCTAGGTCCAGGTCCCCGCAGTCCAGGGGGAAGATCCCCTCCTCGGTGCTCTCGCAGTCGCTCGTGTCCTCGTCGCTCTCGCACGCTGCCTCTGCTTTCTCGTAATCCCTGGCTCTGAAGCTGCGCTGGCAGGGGCCGCGGTGCCTCCCTTCGTCCAGCTGCTCTTTCATCGGGCTGGAGCCAGGGGTGATGATGTTCATGAGATCGTTTGAGTCACAGGGGGATGACACAATTGTCTTCATTTGCGTGTCATCGTCGTCATCTTCATAGTCGAGGGAGCAAAGACTTTTGGAATTTTTTAAAGTCTGCAATAAAAAAAAAAAAAGAGAGAAACCATGACTATATTAACCATGACTGGACAGGAGGAACAGAATAAATTCCTTGCATTCTTGAATGGTTTGAGTGTATGTACTCAAGAGGGCCACGTGTTTAAAGTAATCCTGGAAATGAGGCCAGCAGCACATGTAGAAGAATGGTATTTACTTACTACACAGTCAGGTTTTGCACCTGATATTTTGTCAGATATTTTGCCTATGTTGATTCCCATTTGTGAGAAAAACAGTCCCCTTTTTTATGCAGGAAGTTCCAAAAACCTACCTTTGGTCAACTACACGAGGAAGAAGAGACACCCACCCAGTTTGCTGTATTGGGTTTCCCTGATATTTTGTGCAGAGCATTCGGTAACACCAGCATTTAGGTCAGACAGCTGCACTGCAGCCTGGTCAACAATTAATTTCCCCTGCAGACAATGAGCCCTCAGGCATCACCTCAGTGAGACTGCCAGGACAACTGGCACATTTGGGTAATCTCAAACACAAGAAACCCAAGCCTCTACTGGGACCATCTTGCTCCAGAGTCAGCTTAGTTTGTCTTTCAGCTGGGTACTGTCTGAACAAGAGCTCAGGAGAAACTCTGTTTAATTCAAAGGATATTAAAACTAGAGGGGCACTCATCTTTATTTATACAAAGGCAAAAGAAAAGAATGACTCAGTAAATGTGCTACCTCAGTCCCACAGATAAAGGAAAAATGCCTAAGCTCCTCATGGAGCTCTAAGGGATCCTTGGCTAGAATCCAGAGACAGCATTTAAGAAAAAAAAAAAACCCAAATATAAGAGCAGAACTTAGATTTTAACAAGTGAGAAACTTCCAAATTGTGCCTCAGAGGCACCCAGAGAGAGGAAGGTGAAGTAGTCAGGGCTCCTCTCAGAGGTGGTGCAAGACAGAATAATGTCACGCTCGTTTTCAGTCTCTCACTGGTTAAGTGACTCCAGCCTCACACACGGCAATCATTGTATTACCAGGAGATCCGCAGGGAACAAGACCAACTTTCACACCCATTTCCAGCTTCCTCCCCCAATTTGTCATTTCTTAAGTATTTTATATTTGTTTATTTGAAATGGGAACATTGCAACATTCCAATATGCAGTATTCCAGATGCTCTTCCAGAGCACAGAGTAATGTTCCTGCTTCACCAACGCACATCAGCACCCACATCAGGGGCTTACCAGTATCTTCGGGTATTTTTTAAACAAAACTTCACAAATTCAGAAGAAATTTGAATTAGGCTTGTCTGTAAACAGACAACACACAGGGGTTTGGAGCTCAGTCACAGCACAGGCAGGCTGAGGGTGATCAGCAGCACTGGGATGGGATGGGATGGGATGGGATGGGATGGGATGGGATNTGGGATGGGATGGGATGGGATGGGGGTCCCCATCACTGGCACCCCTCCTCAGGGAAACTCCCTGAGCCTGCACCACGTTTAACACATCAATGCAACACATTTCTCTGCTGATCAGAGACTTGTTTTGCTCTTCTCCTGCTCAAACAGCTTTCATATCTTACAACACCCATTAGATGATTAGTTAACAAGTCATACATTTCTGGCCAGGAAGATCTATAAGGGATAATCTCGTTTGTTTGAACAGACAAACAAGAGCTCTTTTAGAAGCTGACTTATGTGACTCCAAGGCCTGCATTCAGAGATCAGCTCTCAGAAAAAAAATTACTGTTGGTCATAGTTCTGTCAGGAGGAATTCAAGGTCTTTGCTAGCCATGGTTAAAGCCCATATCCAATTTTGCATGTGACTAACACCAACAAGATAAATAACCTTGCATGATCAAAAAGATTTCTGTTTTCAAATTCTCTCCCCTATGAAAACAGCTTTGATATAATATACATTCCTGTTTTCAAAATGCTTCTGTACAGCTTACTTACAGCTTATTCAAGTAGAAACATTTGAGAACATTTGAGTTTCTTCCTATGACTAACAGGTAAAAATTTCTCTCATGTTTACTTAAAAGCAAACCAGTATATTTTTAAAGTAAAAAGTGTTAAATATATTTTAATCCTAAGTCTATTGTATTGCTTTGAAAAATACAACAAGATGTGTTCTATCTCCATATAAGGGACAATATTTTCAGTTCTTTAAACTTATAGTAGGTACTGGGAAGGAAAGGGACCGAATAAAGAGAAGCTTTCAAAGTTCTGCTTTCAGTGTTTTAGAAAGGAATTCCCAAGTCCCCCTTCAAAATATCTTTTATTCAATTTACTGCTAGAAATTAATCCAACCACACAGCTGTCCTTCTAGAAGGTTTGTGTACATAAATGGAAAATTGCCTGTTAGCTGTACTGTGCTGAAACCACTTGAATGGGAACTTTTAGCCAGTTTCAACACAACAGCAAGTGCATTCAACTGGTTCTTTGTTCACCCACTTGTCACAACCTCACCAAACTAAAAATAGGTGGATTTATTATCTCGCAGCACAATCCCGCTCCTTTCACAAAGCAAAAGGTAGAAATTGCAATGCATTCAGGCCCTCTGAACTGCAGCTTTCCATGTTACACTGGTACAGTACCACACCTTTCAAGCACAATTGTGCTCAGTGGGGAGCCTGCGAGGACTTGCTCAATGGTCCTCATTTTATAAAGGATGCTGGACTAGCAAGACAAAAGAGTCCACAGTTGGCAATGGATAGAACTCAATCAGCTAAAAGTATTCTTTTGTGTGATGGGAAAAAAAAAAAAAAAAAGAACCTCAGAGTTTTAAAAGAAGTGAGGCGATAAAATGTCTGAATATTAAGAAAAAAACCCCAACTTTGTACCAAAAACAATGGTGGGGAAGGAAATAAAAGAAATCTCTCTAGACCCTTGCCATACAAAGCAAACAAGAAAGGCCCAGAGCAGCTTGAAAGGAAGCTAATGTCTGTACTCTTTTCTAAACCTTCAGTTCAGAAACCCGTAATACATCACTTTCCAAATATAAGAAGCAATAAAAAGGTTGTTTTTGTTTTACTAACAAAACTAGAGCATTTGCTACAGTAGTCAAGGGAAAAAGTAAGACATTTATACATGGATGAAAACCTGGTGTATAATGGGAGCAGCAGTTGTCAGTTCTCCCCCAGGCCCCATCAGGCTGCAGGTCCAGCCCTGGGCTCGGAGCAGGGTGAAGATCCAGCTGCTCTCAAGGGGGCAGCTGCAGCAGCTGGCACACAGGAGGAGCAGAGGAAGCCCAAAACCACCAGGAGCTCTGAGCAGCACCAGCTCCCACCACGGGATGGGCTGCTCCCTGAAGGCACAGCCTTAGGAAGAGAGGGAATTCATCAGAGTGGTTATCTGCCTTGCTTCCTGTGCCACCCTGAGACTTCTGCCCATGATGGCACAAGAGATGCTGCTGGAAGGTAAGACTGGCACACAGGATTTCTTGATTGCTAAGGTCCCTCTCCCAGGGATATGAAACATGTGGCTGGTACCACATGAATCTCCTCATGAGGAGGAGATTCTGGAATTTCCTGGAGTATCAGCATCTAATCCAAGAGTGACACACTGAAGTAACAAAGCCCAAGCATGGAGCAACTTGTGGCCTTTTGGTTCCTTCCCTGCATCTAGGGATTGATGGAGATATGAGGCAAGTTAGATGGGCTGCACTTCTCCCTTGAGAGCTTCAGGGGTCCTTACTTCACTTCCTTATGCTCCCTGTAGATCAGTGAGACTGGCTGGAAAACAAACACCTTTATGATGGTACCTCATAGTTAAGCTTCAGATCAGAAGCACCACAAACAGCATTTTATGTTCATGTCTCAGGCACCAACCTGTCCCCAAGGAGGTCACAGCTGAGTCCCAGCAACAACAAAATCCAACCATGGTACAAATTCACTATTTGAAGAGATTTCATTCAGTGCAGCCAAAGGGGAGGCTTAAGGAAGGACTTTGTAAGAACTGACACAAAAGCCTGGTGCTGAGCAGCTTCACACTGAGAACAACCCATCACCTGGCTGGCATCACATCCAGCCACACACAGATGTGAAGGGTGTCCCCCCTGTAAAATGAATTTTCACTTCATGCCCCTAGTTACTTACATTAATACCTTCACCTGTGACAATTTAATTTGGAGATATGGGCAGTGTCTACTGTAAATTATTAGAAACGTCAACTGCTTGAATAGATTAAAAGAATACCCCATCACAGCCCTAATCCCTGCATCTTCTACTATGCATAAAGTGAAAAATAGTAAGAAAAAAACCTATGTTTATGTAATAAACTATTAATCTTTCTATAGAGTAAATCTCTTGACATTTGACTCTGACTTTTCTGTCTTGAATTGCACTGAGCATTTCGTGAACACTCCAGTGTTTGCTGATAACCTTTGCTTCCAAGTAACTTGCAGCTGAGTAGAAATGCTGCTTCACTGGTACAAAGTGGTGCTGACAGGAGGAAAACAATATAGTATTCTCCATGATGTTATGTGCTTGAGGTTTGCTAATGCACCAGAAGTTAAAACCCAAAGTTAAGTGGGAAAGAATTTCTCCCTGTTCAAACAAGAAATTAAAAGGTGCAGAAATACATTAAATTTTAGAATTCAAGTGTGTAGGAAAATACTTCAGTCCAAAACCACTCCATATTTTTAAGTTATGCATTTGAAGTTAATCAAAAAGGAAATAATTATTTTTCTTGCAGCAGGTTAAAAAACAAGTAGTGAACAAAAACATTTCTATTTAAGTATTATCTGGAAACAATCAAATCCCAAGAAAATTCCTGACACCTTCATGGGCAAAATCAAATTCATTTGGGTACCAAAGATGCTGTTCACTTTTTGCAGCTCTGCAGTTATACCTCATTTTCCTGGAAATTTAACATGTACTTTTTATCTATTAAAAAGGCAATGTTTATGTCATCATCTATAGCTAGGAAACAGAAAAGAACAGAAATACTGGATATGAACGAGAAAGAGCAAACAGCCTCTAACATTCTGCCACATAATGAGACACTGAACTATAATAACCATTCCTTCCAGCAGAGAAAGAATTACTGCTGCAATTCTTGTAGTCAAATAAGGTAAAACTCTGTTTGCAATGCCAAAGACCCAGTTAAAAATCAATACAAGCTGACAGCAATACACAGCAGCATGGCTACGACTTGAAATGACAATTGTTCAGTGCTTTGTCTCTGCTGTATCTTCAAAGATTATTTCAATTTTCCAGATGTAGGTGCCCAGGAAGGGAAGGAAACTGCCATCAACTCATTTCACATCAGAAGCTAAACAGCATCATGATGCAATAGGCTTTCATCTCCCACTAGCCAGACTGTTCTAGATTTAAGTGTGCAGTTTTCTGGTGTAGTCTACCATGGAAGCTGATCTATTTATTGGCCTAGATATTTATGCTCATATTCTAAGTTGTGCCACAGTATCCTTGGAAGTTTTGTTTATAAGCTGCAAGAACCTGTGATTTAATTTGGCTTTTTATTTAGTGCTATTAGTTGAAAAAAAAAAAAAAAAAGACTTAAAGAAATATTTAAGCAAAATGCTGAATTTATCTAATTATACTCAGATACACCAGAATACAAGGCTGTTCATTGTGTGAAGCAAGTCTCCAAGTGAGAAAAATAAAATGCACAAAGACTGAGGGACAGGAGGGGAAATTGGGGTCCAGTTTCCTGACTGAGCACCAGTGCAGCCACACAGGGTCCCCAGCACTGGTGAGGGGATGGCAAATCCCAAATACATCAGGGATTACAAATACATGGATTAAGTTCAACCTAACAGCCTAATTCCCCTTGCCCCAAAACTCAGACATAAAAGCCATTCATCATTCAGCACGTATGATATTAAATTTCACACTCAAACTAAATATCCTCTCAAACAAAGTATCTTTTCCTTTTAGGGGTTTGCAAAGATCTGAATAACTGAGAGCATCCCCAGCCCCACCCCTCGTGTGCTTACAGAGTCCATGCACTCAGGGAAGTTCCAACATTAAGTAACATAATAAACTAGGGGATTTAGGCAGATTAAAGAAAAGTTTGTCAGTCTAAAAGTGTTTAAACTGAATTTAAGCAGCCGAACCACTACTGCCATTTTGTAGTTATTCCTTTAAAAATGAAATTTTGGTCAGATAGGGGCAATTTAGTGCAGGAAACTCAGTGCTGGGGTTTAGCAGCTTCTACAAGTTCAGGACCATTCATCTCAGGGGTTAACTTTTGTTTGCTTTTAAAGACAAATTGAAAGCTAAGCGAGTTAATGCAGTACTTAACGTAATACAGTCGAGAATATGACTCAACATTAGTGTTAACATGAAGAGGGTGAACATATAGCAATTTTCCCCTTTTATAAAGCCCAGACCAACATTAAACCACATTTTTAAAAGTATACAGTATGGAATTTTAATCAAGATGTTAGCCTCTTAGATTTTCTAATTCAGTGGATTTGTGAACTGCAACCTTTTACCTTCCCTGTCTGGGTAAGTATAAATCATGCAAGCTTTTATTGTAAGAACGTGGAATTACACTCTACAAACATCAGGCCTATTTCACCTGCATGTAATTAAGCAGAGAAAGTTTCAGCCATTCTTAGGACCAGTCCAGCCAGCACTAATACCTCCAGATGCCAGGAATTACACCATTAGCTACCACAGAGGGGGCTCATACAGTGGATTGATCTCTTCTGAACTGGCTGATAATCAATACAGTGCCAAAGTGGAACACGGTGACATTGCTGTGTTCAGCTGCAAAATACAGCACAAGGCTTGGGCCAGGGAGAAGGGCCTTCAAGCCAAACAGACAATTACAAGATACAGCAGCAGTGTTCATCTGAAAGGCACTGATGCATTAAAACAGAGGTTTCTTCAAAGGCAAAGAAGCACCACAGAAAAAAATGATTCAAAAGGGCACTGAAAGAGCAGGGAAAGGGGCTGGGTGATGGGTTCTTGCTCTGGTCTTGCTTCAGCAACAGCTGCAGTCAGGGGTCTCTGCAGTACCACAGAAATTTATCTGCCGTAAGGTAAACCACTTGTCTTGGCACACCTTCACCCAGATTATTTTCCTACTCGCTGCATGGCCCTCAGCACGTGTCTGTCACGGACAGTGAATTTATTCACCTCATGGACAGACTGAAGGGCTGGACCATGTGGAGCTGGGCCTGCAGGAGCTGTGCTAACCTCCTGTGCTGGAGCTGTGCTAACCTCCTGTGCTGGAGCTGCAGGAGCTCGAGAGGCTTCGCTCTGGCAAACCCAATCAGCCACCAGCACTAATGAGCAATGGTGTGATGAACAAACAGCTGCACCCCTCGTGTGCATGCAGGGATGATAAACACATCTGGTTCTGTGTACAAGGACACAGAGGGAAACAATGTAAGCACATCTCTCTCCCAGCAGAAGTGATTCATGCTTTGCCAGAGTCGCTCCCTCTTTTCCCATTCAAGAACTATTACCTTTCCTTTCAGAAAAGAAACAGGCTGTGAAAGCAAGAAACAACTTCAACTGCATATTACCATCTTCATTAGTAATGTAACAAAATTTTATCAAGACTCAATTTAAATCGTATCTAATTAATACAGATGAAAGATGCATCTATTTTTCCACATTTTAGACTGGGAAATAAGAAGGCACACACACATCATTAACATGGGCTCCACACACATCCCTGAACAGAAACACAGGCACAAAAGGAGCAGCCCAAGAAAACTGCTTAACAAGACGATGATTGCTTGCAGTACCATCTCTGTTCAGCATTCAGGATCCAAAAACAAAGACCACCCCGGGTAGTCAAAGCCTTCTGATGTATTATTCCTCTGACGGAGGAATTAACAGACTACAATCAGCTCGGAAACAACATCAACAAAAAAGTTAACTCCAACCCCAGGAGTTTTAGTACGTTTCTCAGTTTCTAACTAGATACATTTAGACAAGAAGATACAAAGCTGTAGCTGTGCTGCCACAAAACTCCAAATAATCAGTGACATTTCAATTTAGCTTTGCCATGCCAAACAATGCTCTCAAGTAACAAGGTTTAAGTTGACTGATTATGCACCGGAGTAACACAGGACAGGATTTGACCCTTGTGGCTTCAAAACATGACCATATTGGCTTCATTTCCTGCCATTTATGTGTCATCTATTTTTATAGAGAAGTTCTATTCCTGAGCAGTTTAGCCAAGGTCTTATTCCTTCATGTCTTTGCTCTGAGCTGCAAACAATTACTTTAACAACTGAATCCCATATGCACCAATGGCTGCAGCATACATCCATGTGCCTACTTCTCTTAAAATTTCTGCATGTTCTTTTTTTTTTTTTATCCTCAGGTCCAGTATCAAGTTGATATGATGAGTCAAACTTAAGAGAAATTAGGGAAGTAAACCCCAAATCCTGCTTCCAATGCTGCCCTCATTAGGAACTGACAGACGTCAGACTCACCTATATTATTGGGTTATGCTGGAACTCCATCATAACTAGCATTTTAAGGGATTCTATAATTGGGCCATAAAGTTCACTTCTGCCAGGGAAGGGGGATGGGAAAAAAAGGGAAAACTACCCCATCAGCTTGGGAACAGTTGCCCCTTCTTCAGCCCAATTTTCCACTATAGAAATACTTGTCCAAAACAAAGCCTTAAGGTCTTGCTATGCAAGTGCACAGAGGAACAGACACACAGACAAAGCACAAGTGCTGCTATGAATCTTTTGCCCAGCTCAATGCAAAACCCACAATTTAACAGTAAATTCTTTCAGGAGCATTAATTCAAACTGTAGGTGGACCTTTACCACTAATTATTTCCAGGGACAAGTTAAGTTGAACACAATGCATTTGTTTAAGAAGAAGAGAATTAGTACCAGAGACTGAAGGTGAATGGTGCATGGACTGCATTTTTCTAGCCTGGTATCTGATTTTGGACTATTTGAACATTTTTGAAATAATGTGGTTCAGGAAGTGTTTCTGACATTAAGTGACAGGACTGCTATATATTTTTAATACTAAGTCAACTTGTACTGGAACTTGTGTTTGATAAATACATTTCAGGCAAGTTTGTTTATTGGTTCAAATACCAAAGCTGACAACATGTCAGCAGTTGATGCTCAGTATGTTTTTTTTAAAGTCAGGAAACCATATATGTGGTCCTTTATCCTTCAGTGGAATATCTGTTTTAAAATATATCAGACCAAGTCAGAGGAGAAGCAAAGTACACACAACTTGTGTAAGGCAGAGTGAACACTCAGATTCCTAAAACATTGAGGCAACACTAAAACTGAGCTCAACCTCTCACTGCACAGCCTCAGTTTTCCTCTGTTGTGTAGTAAACCCAGAGTTTGTATGAAAAAGCTGAAACATTCAAAAAACTATACAGTCAATTATTACATGTGCTTTATTTTGAATGTGAGGATTTGTTTATGCTACCACAGCTTGCACACTTCCTAGCATACCATGAAGGCCTTTTGAGTTTTAGTCACATGGTTATTACTATAAAGAAAACTGAAATCAGGAAACTCATCACAAGTCTCATTCATTTAAAACTCCTTTTCTGCTAATACTTAAGTTTCATTGCAAAGCACATGTCATCATCAGGATAAAAATAAATGAGTACTTCCAAATATAGGAACAGATGAGCTATTTGATTATCTGCAGCTCACCTTAACACTAAACCATCACCTCCCAGATCACTTACGTAGAAAACACCTCCTTATTAACTATATTCCATTAAAAGTTGCATCTTAACAGCAGCTTAAGAACAGAACAAACTTCCCTTCAATTTGTATGTACTTGAAAAAGCATGTAAACAAGTCAATACTTCCCATCCTAACAGAAGAATTGACATTTAAGTGATGTAGAGAAATTCCAATCAGTTCATTTTCACAGGCCTGAGGTGTCTGTTTTGCTTTTATCACACCTTTGCACCAGTGCAGCAGGAACTGATCTATGCAATGCAAGACTAACAAAAGACAAAGTGACAGGTAAACTTTCCACTTTTCCAAGTGATTTTAATAAACCTGTCTGCAGAGAAAAGCCTCGGGTGAATCAACCTGGTTTAAGGTCTCTTTTAGATGATGATGCATCAAGTCAGAAAGTGACTGTCAAAAAGCAAGGAAGTTTCATAACAGATAACAGAGTATGGAAGAATAAAGTCTAATTTATTAGAGTTAAGTCCTTGCATTCGGGTACCATAAAAATGTACTAATCTGCTCATTTGATTAACATGTTATTACAAAAATACTGAATATTTAAATAACCCTCTCCCCAAATTACCCTGAGTTAAAGTCAAAGATGTACACCTTCTTTTTCTAATAAATTTTAGAAGATTACACTGGGATTCTGGTTTTTGCCAAAAAATCTGGAAAAAGTTCCCATATCAATGATGAAACACTACTCAACACTTCTGTTAGCCATCATCTTTTGCAATTTAGAGCAAGGGAAAAAACTTAATCCCCTGCCACCTGCCAAAACCCAGATGGTAAAACCTGAGAAAAGTGCTCTCACCTCTCTTTAAACCCTCTGGTGCAGCTTAGGCACATTGACTATAAATACCCTATATTTAACACTGAACCACAGCTTTAAACTCAGTATTGTATTGTTTCCGAAACAACATCACCAATAATTTTAGCATAATCCAATTTTCTGATGGGATAAGTAATAATTAAAAAAGAAATATCCACAGCTGGCTGAAACCTGGCATGTGAGTCAATAGATGGCCCCTCTCTTTTCTCATAATGTCAAATGCAGCTGGTCTGGTACTCATTAGCTCTTTCAGCAAGGAATACTTATTGTACATACAGGAACTTGCCAGAAAGGAAAAGCAACTCTGCAGCAGATATTAAGCTGCCTCCTCTTCTTCTTAAGTACATTGATTACAGAAAAGTACCATAAACATCCACGCAAAGCTGACTGCAGGTATGGCAAAGCAACACAGTGCTGAGCAGCTCTGGGTATCTGCAAGGCATTTGTGACAGAATCCATTCAGAAAAGAGGGGGAAAACCTCCATCCTTAATGAGATTTCCTTTTCTTCACTCTCCTCAGGGCTTACACTCCCTCACTGTCAGAGCACAGGCAACCTCCAGCACAAGGGCTCACTTCATTAAATGCCATTTCGGGCCTAATTTCACATTGTGACCCACTCTGCCGAGGCAAAGAAAGCAAAACGCCAGATGCTCTCTGTGCCTGCTACCTCAGCAGCGTTTCATTCACTGCTCCAAAAAACTTCCAGGCATCCATTCAGAACCAGGCACCCCCAGCCTGGGCTGTCCTGTCACAGGACAAAGTGCTGGCTTGTCTTCAGCTCACTTTTGATGCTTGCCCATCATCTCCCAGCCCAGCCTACTCCTATCTCCTTTCCTTCTTCCCAAGCCTGCTGGAATTTGAACTTTAAATGGACGCCCTCCATGGCAACAATAGATAAAAAAGGAGCCTTTGATTGTTCATGCGTTGCAGAAAAGAAAGGAGGAGATTCATCCTGGCTGCGACCTAGCAGGAACTCATCAAGCACGGCTCCCCTGCCACTGCAATGGGATGCCTGAGCCTGCAGCTACTCATTCAAGCTCCCCGCATCTATGTTTCCATTCAAAGAGGATGAATTCTTCAGGTTTCCCCTGTTCAGGAATTAAATGTCGATCCTGTGAATGAAGGGCAACACACCAAGCTTGGAAAGCTGCCAAAAGGTTCTGTAACACTCAGCAGTTTGGACTTAATTCAATACTTATTGATACCTAGCAGGATTTATAGCTGCATTATTTATAAGAGTGGGGGGAATCACAGAGCCATATTTAGACCTTGGTAATAAACTATTTTTAGCACCATCTGTTTTTCTTGTTTGTTCCCTTGCTTAGGCAAGAGCATACTTTTATCCAGCTCCCTCTTCCTTGCCCATTTAAAAGAATCCACAGAGTCTAAACTGAAGCACAAGTTAGGATCACTTGGAATATTTATTGTGCAGCAATCCTCCTCATCATGTTCTGGAAATCAAACCTGCTGACTAAAGACAGTCTCGGGCTGATGTAACACTGTATGCTGTCTTGACAGAACAGAGCAGATTTTTTTAATATAAGGGGCAATGTGTTTCACACAAAGGAGGTTACTATCTGGAAAGAAACAACTGATCATTAACTGCATTAAGCCATCTGAAAAGTGGTTCACAACTCCTGGCAGTGCTTTTCTGGGCCATTTCTGGGCCAGAGTTGCCAAGTTTCACCCTCATTAAACACATAGATTTTCTTTTTTTTTCTTTTTTCACAAGTACACTCTGCCAGGCCAGGCTGCTGTTGGAGGGGCAGACAAATCATAAGCAGCTGCTGCAAGCACCTTGCTTCAGAGATGAGTTTCAAGCTGCAGCTGCTACCCACTCAAAAGCTTCCCCAAACCTCAACTCACCTCTTCAAGTTTACATTGATATTCTGCTTTTAGTATGTGACACAACACTGGCGGCCTCTGCAGCATGACAAGGGACAGAGTGAAGGGATTGCTGGTTCCTTGAACTCTCAGAGAAGACTTTGGGCATTTCATGCTGATTAAGTTCTCAAAATGCACTTGACAGCAGCAATATATTCATCTTACCCTCCTGGCTCACAAAAGTTTTGTTTTTACCCAAATAGCACAAATATTCATAAGTTTCACTGTTAACTGTGGCAGATTAAGGAATTTTACTGTAGAGCAAGGCAGAAAACTCATGTAGAACACGAGCTCATGGAGTTCTTACTCGTTACAAAGGGCAGCAGCACTAAGGGCTGCAAGCTGGTTTCCTAGGCCTTGCAGCACAGGTCAAGCATTCCTGGGAAGCAGACTGCGTGCAGCAGAAAACCAAAATAATTCCCAGCATGTAGCACATAGGTCAAAATTAAATTCTACAAATGCACAACAGAAACACACAGCCACTATAATGGGTTCCAACAAAGTCTTGAGGGCTTCGAAACTTTCAAGCAATATTATTAATATAACATCCATTTGGCACTGGCATTATGCAACAATAATTTCAGTGTGAAGGAAATATAGCAGTGCTGCCCACCCAGCAGCCCCTGGGATGTTTCCTTCCACTTCACTGCCTTTTTTTTTTTTTCAGTGGAGGAAACAGGGCCCAGCACTTCTAACAGCAAGTACAACAACCTGCCAGGTCCATGGAAAGGCTCCTTGGCAGCACAACACATGGACAGGCCATTCCCAGGATCAGAGCCAGGGTGGGGAAGCCTGCTCCTGGTGAGAAGCATCTCTGCACACCCCAGCAGCAACCACTGTGTCCCATCTGCCAAAGCTCCCAAGTGATGTGACAAGTGGTCTGTCCCTCTCCAGGGAAAAAAGCTCCAAATCTGTGCTGCTTGGAGAGGACACCTCTCAAAGGACAGCCTGCCTCAGCAGAGAGAGCTCAATAAAAGCTGTTCAAAGGACAGAATCCCTCTGCAGTACTTTGAGTGGCCACACAAAGCACATGGACAAAAGCCAGCACACACAGTAACTGTCGCAATAAATTTAAGATTTATTGCCAAGTATGTTTAAGAGTAAAAACTAAGATTACAACTTGTAGTTCAATTCCCTCAGGCTGTTGCATAACCTGCAAATATATTACAACAAGAGAGCAAACTAATACTGGTGATTAACCAGGAATATAATCAGAGCATCTGGAAACCTTCAAAAATGCAGCTTGTTGCAAGCAAAGCATCCAACTTTCATGGGGACAAGGATGCTCGCTTGTTTGCACATAAATACACACTTTTGTGAGGATCTGAAAGGTGTAACCTACCTGATTCCTTTTACAAAGCTGGTACTTTATTAGTTACTGCCCGTGCATGTTTAGAATGGTTCTGCATTCAGACAGGACTAAAGGGACAGATGAATCACAGCCTCAGAGAGCAACTGGAGAAGATGATGGCAAAAAGATCCAGGAGCAGGCTTGCCAGGATCTGCCCATTCACCCTTCCCTTACACACCAGATGGCCATGGAAAGACAACAGTTATCTGTCCTTAAAAATCAGGGATCACAAAGAAAGGACTCCTGCCTTACCTCTCAAGTCCATGCCCATTTGAGAGGTGGCTGGCTGCCAGTGAAGGGAACTGTGGCAAGTCATGAGAATTTGTACAAACTCCATTTATATCCTAACTCATTCACGGGTCTCTCCCCTCCACCCCGATGACTGTAAAAGGGATCTGAGCAATTGTGATTCACAACTCCAACACCAAAACCCTCTCTTTCAATATTCTTACCTACCAAGCCTATGTTAAACCGATCTACAGCTGGTTCTAACTGTATCGAATTATTTATTGGCAAAAACCAGCAACCATGAGGAGATTTGTATTTTATCCTACTTAAGTAGCTAATAATCTGTAAGTGAAGTCTGAGCTTATCTATTTTGAACCTCCAATTTTAAAAATAATGCTCCAAAAGCATTGAAGTAGTTCCAACAAAATGACTTTTTAAAAAAAAGTCATACAATAAATGTGGTTTTTTAACTTCAGTAAGTTTGTTACCACTACTTAGCATTTTGAATAGTATTATTTCAGTCCTCATGATGATCATTATTCAGCAACATGTTTCTATGTCAAGGCCTCCAAGACAGAGTACAGTGAAAAAGGTACAGAAAGGCCTTTTTATATATAAATATGTAACTAAACTGTGTATGTGCTCGGTAAGCAGCCACAAACAAATCCTTGTCTCCTGACACGAGTTAGAACAAACATATCAATACTATCCTACAAGGTTACTAACATTAACTTAGTGTCAAATCCTCCTGATTTGGAGTGGTGTGACCCTTGTTCCTAGTAGAAACCTTTTATTGTGACATGTACACAGAATTCCTTGACCATTTCCAACAGTTCACCATTTTCTACAATTGCTGTATTCCACAAGCACACACTGCCTTACATCTGCTATGGATGCCTTGATGCCATCTGAACGAGTTTGAATTAAACTTTACTCATCAGTTGGGAATCCGACTCTTTAGTTGTTAAGATTTAAGAAGTGGATACGTGCTTCAGCTATTGCAAGTATGCATTACAAAGGATTCCCTCCTACCCCCATCAAACAGAGAATAATGTATGTACCAGATTAACCACACCCTAAAGTATAATCTAACTGGTTTTGAATCACACTGTATCACTACGAGATGCAACAAAAACATTACACTTGACATGCAGGCGCCCCATTGACTTGAGGGCCCATTTATCTTAAAACTGAATTCTTTCTGCTGCCCACTCTTCCAGGGAGAGGACACCTCCTGCAGAGCTCAGCCACCACAGAACACAGGTAAAATAAGCTGAATTTAAACCAGGGTTTTTCCCAAGGGATACAGAAACAAGCAGACAGTTTGGATCCCAATGAAGAATTTATTAGTACCTCAAAAGATGGGGATCAGTTAATTTCTCTCCGGTATACTGAAGCCATTCAAGATTATTAATTACCACCTAACTACTCAGGGTCTGTGCTTTCTGCTGTTAAAGGATCTTAGGCTCAGTAACAGAAAGGACAGAAATTCTTATTTCTTCATATGGTTATTCAAACTCTCCAGGAGGTGTCCCCTCCCTAGGAGAGGGGACAGCAGAAAGAACTCAGTTCTCCTAAAATACGAAGACTAGAAAAAATAGTATTTTTCACCATGGAACATATATATACTTTAGTTATAAGTCTGAGCTGAGTCAGGGAGTTAAACACACTTCACTGCAAAGTTAAGTATTTCTGTTCATATTAAATCTCATTATTACATTCCTACTCACCTGACCAAGTACTTTATTAAATAAACTTAAGGGCCATTTACCAACCCAACTCCACACTTGCATGCCCTGAAAACTCACCTTACTGTGCCAACTATGTGAGCTTTGCAAAATTGAAAAAAACAAGTTTATTGCTCAGGGACATGCAATTTTAACAAGCCTTGGAAATTCAACTTAAAATAATTTTTGGTTCTATAGTAACACAGACTCAAGTTACAAGAGTTACACAACCAAAATAATATTAAATGCTTAACACAATGGCCTGTCCATGAGCACTTCAGGACCATGCAGTAACTCTGGAACCTTCAAGTCCATATTTTGATTCAGGAAAGTATCCTTAAAACAAGTAGGACAAATAACATTCTCAAAAAAACCCCAAACCTGCTAGGCAAGCTATTATACAAAAGTAAACTCTAATGAAATGCTGAAAGGTGAGAAGGGAAAAAAAACCCACACTAAGTTTATATTTTAGGGGTTCGTAGCCCATTGAGAATCTCAGCCTCTGGATCAATTTTGGTTTTGTGCACTAATGAAGAATTTCAGTGAGGCTCTGTTGACTCTGCTTCAAGCACATCTGATTTCTGCCACTCTCAGCACACACTACAGCAGTTACAAGTAACCTTGAAGCTCTACAAAATAGGACATGACAGTTAAGCCACAAGCACCTGTCATACACATTTTAAGATCTCATTTAGCATCTTTCATACTATTTGTACATCATAACACTACTTCATATCACTTATTTCAACCTACTACTTCAGACCTAAATACCCTTATAACATGTATCTTTTCAAAGGGACAAGTTTAACACACTAGCTGAAATGAAGTCACCCAGCATTAGCTGAAGTTCAGAAAACTTTCAGTCCTGCTAAGCAATTTACACCACAGTATTCTTGTTCCAGTACTGCCAAGACCACAAAGTTCTCCTGCTCTTTATTGGTAATGTGAATTAGTCTAGAAGACAAGCAAAGCACACACTGATCAACGTAAAACAGAACTGAAAACTGAGATAGTTAAAATATAACTAGACAAAAGAAAAAGAGTCTCATACAGTATCAAAAGCCACACCTGAAGAACACTGGGAATATGCAAAACCCTTTCCCAGAAGGACAGCACCTTTGCAAAGCTTAAATTGCTCAACCTCTGGTCTTAAAGGCTCTTTTAAACTCTGCATTTGTAAAACCTTTAGTGGCCCAAGCAATGATATACAGAATTTTTGAGTTGTGACAAATTAGGCTACCTCTTGCATGGGAAAAAGGACCACACAGGCTACGTGCCTTCCAGTTTTTGGCTGAGGGAAGGCAGTTTCCTTAGCAGGAAGCTAGAAATGTTAGCAAGTGTGGTACTGCAGCCTCCTGCTGTTTGCATCCTTCCTGGGCAGGGGCAGGGTGGGAGGATGAGAGACTCTCAACATGCAGCAGGCACCAGTGACCCCAAAAGGGACACACTGAGCCAGGCCCTGGTTCTAATGCAGACCTAAATATCTACCCAAGAGTGAGACCTACCACTTCTCCTTCCCCTTACACTGACAGGCACAGGATGTTGTTCCCCTGTTGCACCAGAACATCGTGTCCTTTTGAAAATGAAATAGATACGTACAAGAAAATCCGCAAGTCGAATTTCAACACTTTGGTATTTCTGATCGAGGCAGACTATGGAATGGCACCTGGAACACTGGGGTATTGCAGACAGTCAATGGTAAAAATTTTAAACAGGCCTCCAAAACATAACTCAGTATTTTACCCCACTGAAACACGTCATGAAAACACTTTTGTGCTGAAGAGACTTCATGTTCAAAACATTCTACTGACTGAGCAAGAGGGCTCATTTTTGCAACCCACAAAATACCAAGACCACCCCTTCTGCCTTTTTAGAGGAAAACAGAAATGAAGGATTTGCACTTACAAAGAATTGGGAAGAGGCACTACACTAAGAGAGGAGTGTCTGCACTCAGCTTTTCTACAAGAGTCATTGGCATTCAAACTTCACACCCTTCTCACTTGAAAACTGTGCTACATAGGCAAGCCTCAACTCACTCATACGTGGGGCCTTGCTACAACTTGTCCCCTCCAAGTAACGAGTTGTCAAGCTGGTGGTATGATTAGGAAAAAAAAAAAATTAAGGTCCAGGCTTCCTTTGGTTATACTGCAAAATAATTCACGTGAAAAAATGTAAGTGCTGTTTTCAATTTAAAACCAGAGGGTGTTTCCCTACTACACGAGAAACATGTTTGACAGATTGAAGATAACCCTTGTCAAATCATCCTGTATACCTTGCATTAATTAAGCACAGTTCAATTAAACATAGGTACAGTTCAGATGAGTACACTGTACTTCATGCAGCTGGAAGCAATGCTCCTAGGTCAGAGAAAGACAAATTTGTTCAAACATCTGCAAAAAAGTACAATGAGTTGGTCCTCTCTCCTTTCCCAGTTTCCAAAGTACTCTGCATTTTTGCTTCCCCTTCTTTACTTCTTTACAATACCTAGAAGAACAGATACTCTTTTGTACAAAAAAAAAAATTTAACTGCCAAGATTAGCTCAAAAATGTTTCAGTTACACCTGACAGAGCAGTTGTTGGAATTGTTTTCGTTTACATCAGTTTATCAGTTTCTATACCTAATTTGAGTACTTGAGTACTTAGTCACTTGGTTGAAGTTTACAAGGTTGCCACATTAATAATTGAGTTCTCAGCTCACCGTTGGCTGCTCAGCAGCGCTGGGAGCAAGCAGAAACAGTTGCATTTAAGAACTGAGGATGCAATTGCTATTTTCACAGAAGCACAGGAAGATAGTTAAAATGGAAGTGCTGTGAAGCAAACATCCAGATCGATGGAACAGTCATTTCACAGAGCTCTGAATGAACCAAGTTATTTTTTAACTACTGCAAGTTCAAGATTCTTAAAAAAGGCAGTTGGGCGGATGAAATGTGTCACACCAGTATTGCAACAAGAACAACTAATGGAAAACTACCCGGGCTTCTGCTTCACACAGGGACTGCAGCTCAGACTCCAAAAGGCTCTCCACATTTCTGCCATTTTATTGGTAAAGTCAGAGCACCATTTTAGCCACCACACGTTTATCAAAAACACACTGGCAGCAAGATACATTTTTTTGACGTAGCAAAATCAAGCTTAACACAAAGGAACCTATCTACTACTTATCCTGTTGATGACTTGCACTAGAAATTTTATTTAATCCTTGATTACTCTCTACTGCACTTCAGAGCTAAGAACTGTTCAGGAGCTGCATTTTGCTCTCTATCACTTCATTATTACAACAGGCCTAATCTCCAAGGTACCGCCTTATTTCCCAGCTAATGCAAATATTTACTTGAACTATTTAATTGCATTTTTAAACCAGACAGGTGATGTCTGATCAAAGTATTTTCCTGAAAGTCAGATACACAACACAGCAGATGTGTTCACGTGGCAAAGCAACCTCAAAATCTGTGGTGGGATCTCCAACACTGGGAACAGTGCAGAGAAACTATAACCATGACAACAGCAAATCACCTAGAAAAAAAGGCTGCAACACCTCCTGATATCAAAACAACACGAGTCCTAACTTCATCCTGTGTTGCCCAAATACAAGCAGTGTTTTTCACTCCAAACTGACACTTTCGATCTTGATCTCAAGAGCAAATCTCAAACCACCTCCTTCTGCTACACATAAATGAATAATTTATATAAAATAAAAATGAATCAATTTAGAGAATTGTTCAAAATCTAAGAAAACCAAAGACTCCAGGACCTAAAGAAAAGCATGTTTAAATAATTCATTTTTTCATCTCTGCTTGCACAGAAAGTTGGACAACTCAAACATCTGGATATGAAGAAACTAGCAAGATTTGAAAGAAATTTAGTCTTATTTAGTCCTGATTTTCTTTAAATAAACTCACCAGAAAGTAACCATACCAACTTCTGCCATAAATAATTTTCTACATTTCACAGAAATTCTTTAAACCTTTTCTTCAAAACACACAGTAAAAACCTCATTCATCTGACCACCTGAATCCTGGTAAATCCCCACACAGATTCCAGAAACACTCAAAATCCACATCAGAGCACCAGCACTCAGTGACCTTCCTGTTGCTCTCTCCCTTCAACCATATCAAAGAAGTCCCCAGATTTTAGAGGCTTCTTGGCACTGTCTATTGCTGGTTAATTCTTCTAGAACAGAGAAGATTCCTCTTGCTTTTTACAAACTTAAACCATTCTTATTTCAAAACAGAAATTCTCCCCTACACATACAAGTCTTCACCCTTGCAATTTTCGCAACAAAAGCTCATTTCACATCAGGATTGCAGCTGCATTTGTTGCAAGCCAATTTTCTTCCTTCACCCAAAATCCCCGGCAGTCATTACACTCAAATTGTCTTATAGATACAAGTTTGAAGCAAGTTATTTTCTCTAATGTTTATACAAAGTCGTTCTGAACATCAAAAACCCCACAGAAGATGAGTCTTCACTAACCCAGCTGAAAGCTAGTACTTTCTTATCTTCTTGTGTGCACTGATCTCACAGGAAGTTTCTTGGGTGGAGACTTGAGAAAGTTTTCAAAAGCCTCTGAACTGTCTCTGAATTACTAGTTTGGTTTTATTGCACATGCCCACTTTCTACCATCCAAACAGACCTAAACCAGAACATAGTTCCAGAGAAAAACCTCAGCCCTGGCATATCTTCACCCCTCAGAGCTGAGGAAATCACACACCCCACTCAGCACAGCAATTAATGTCATGTTCTACTTACCCTTACTGGCATAATCAAAGCAGGTTAAAAGACTTTTCCATAAGACAGGCAAGGGAGCTGAGCAACAAGACTTCAGTCCAAGGGAGCCCAGAACAGCAGCAGGACACAACTAGTCTTGGAAGTTATGCCTTATCCCAAAAGGAAAGGGGTGAGTTATTCAAACCCATGCTATGACACAGCACTTGGAATAAAAAGTCAAGTTACAGTCTGTATCAAAAGCCCTAAAAGCAGCAAACTTGCACTGCCTACAAAAAAAATAAACTAAGCATTGAACCTGAATTGCTTACTCCAGGAAAGTATGCTGAAAGACAAGTCCAGAAGAGAGTAATTCTTTCTTCTTCATCATGATCAGACAGTTTTCTATGAACTGTATCTCTTCTAGTTTCATGTACTTAAGAGCAGTGGTTTGTCTAATTCAAGGGTGGCACACAAACCTGCCCCCAACTCGAATCTACCTCCAGCTAAACCATCATTTATGAGTTCTGCAAGAGACAGTGCAGCAATAGTGAGACCCTCATATAGAACAGAAACCTAATCAACACACAGAACAACTGCCCAAGGATGGAGCTGGCAATACATCTTTGTGACAATGCATCTGAAGACTGTTTAAAAATGGGAAAAATATACCCAAAAGAGTACTTTATATGAACAGACTTCATGAGTTAAAGCTGAGTGACATCAGCCACATAAGGGAAGGTTGGAATATTCATGAACTTGATTGAAATGATATCATGGGCATATTTATAGGAAAGCACAAGGTCACACTATCAAACTGCATCATGAGGGATTAATCAGTTGGAAGGGTCAGAGCAGGACAAGAAAAACAAGTGACTGCAGTCACCAACACAAAACAGCCGTGAAAGGAGAGAGAATAAAAGCAAACAGAAAAAACAGTAGTCAGAGGTAGGGATGGTTCACAGTCTGCTTCAGCAGAGCCTGGTTTACCTAGCATGGAAAAAGGGACAATCAGCAGTAACTTTCTCTAAGCAGGCACCCTGCAGAAGGATCTGCTGGAAGGAAGAGCTAAAGACCCAGCTCCAGGGAACACACACTTGATAAGGACATGTGATATGATCAGCCATGAGTAAGTTTAAGAAATCACTCACAACCTTTTTCTTCATGGCAGTTTTCTAATATAAGCCAACCATATTGGGAATGAACAATAAAAGCCAGTTCCAATTAAAATCCATGTTAGATGGTGCTCGTGTGATAATCCTAAAAGTAAACCAAAACAAACCACAATAACTTCTGCTGTATTCACTTGATTTTTACAGTATGTTGAAGCCCAGGAGCCTGTTTAATCTCTTTCAACAAGAGACTTCAGCTTGGCTATACATCTGACAGTTAGTACTTCTTGGAAATTGATAATTCTACAGTATGTAAGCCTAACCAAGAAGGTTAAGGAAGAGAAACTAGCAGGGTGGGGAGTGTTACACAAGACCAAATTTATCATAAATCTCAGGACAAATTTAAATAGATCACACAAAAATATTTTGACCACAAGCTGGCCAGTGAAGGGTGAAAGTAGTCTTACTCTGTGTGCACAAAACCTTCTTAGAAAAAAACCCTCAAAGTAGGTATGAGTCACATAAAAAAATTTAAATATGACTGCTCTGGAATTAATGTGTAGAAAGGGAAGGAGCTTTGAAGCAGAGGGAGTTAACAGCAGCACTCACAGTTCACTAACAGTTTCACTGAGGTTTGTTCTTACAGATTAGAGGTTATTACAAATACGACTGTTCACTAAAAACGCGTTTCAACTTCCTGCCCCTCCTTCATTTCCTCTCTGTAATCCTTTGGTTTACAGTGTCCAAACATGAACTTCAAGGATCAAGTTATTTCTGCTGTAACCCACAGGTAAAACCACTAATATACATTACAAACCACATTATCATTACACAACTGGACTTGACCCTCGGTCTGAATGAATAAAGATGAAATGATTCCCCATGGAAGGCATGATGAAATCTGTTTCACAGCAAGGGAAGGACTTCACCACAAGAGAAGAAAAAAACCACCCCAGTGTGACAGCAGCCAAGCAGTAATGCTTACAACATCTCCTGTAAGATATCAAAGCAAAAAAAGGTTGTTTTGTTTTGTTTTTAGATAAACAGAGGAGAAACTCAAAGTGTCCCAAACCTGTCACTTGTTACACTCTGCAGACAATATGCTGTAGCACTGTAGTCTGAATCTCCTTCCTATTTAGGTCACAGTTCCTGCTACTCCCACAAGTTTCTGTAGGACAGAGAAACACCTCATATTGCCACTATTACTTGCAGTGAACGTGGCAGTATATTGATTTTTGCTTTGTGTAACTGGCAGTTGGTTTCATCACTAGCCAGGAGAACAAGACTCTTAACTGAAGTTATTTCACAGGTGCATGAGGAACTCCCATAGTAGAAGATCCAGTATGTATCAGTAGACTCATACCTGAAGAAAAAAATAGCATTTATGCTAAAACAGACATTTGAAACCAAAGGCTGTCTCAAGAACATCAGCTTTACAAATAGTGCTGCTCAGGGAATTAGTAATTGGAAGAGACAGGCATTGAGAACTATTCATAGACCTAGAGCTTACACTAAAAAGGTTGCAGAGGACATTCCTTCCTTCCCCCTCAAACTCTGGCATCCCCTCCTGAAGTACCCTAGCATGCTTTTTTTAACCCATAGCTTTAAGGCACTAACTTCCAGACTATCAAACTGCTGACAGTGGCAAAGAAAAAAAAAATCCCAAATGCTGCTTGGGAACAGACCTTTTGGACAGTTTTCACCCTTCTGCCACCATCCTCTAGCTGCTGACTGCCACATATGCTACTTGAGAGACTTGTCTGATGGTTCCCCAGAGGTCTTCGTATTTTTCAGAATATGTATTAAGACAGAAAAAGCCAGAACTATGCTAAGGGGATTTCAATTTAATACGGTAATGCTAAAGATTCAAAACCACAGTCACTGATTGCAGAAACAGATTCACTAAAAATATGTAAGTGCAAGCCATAAAAAGAGTTGATTGTATTTGAGGCAGTTTGGATGGCAGAAGGATGGTCCTGTGTGTCTGGGAGCTAAGAATGGACATGGAAATGTTTGAGTGAGTTCATGTGGCTTCACAGATGCTGGATACTCTGAGCCCTGGCTCTCAGACATGCCATGGCTACAACATCCAGCAAATGTCAGGGTCACTAGATCCCAATCCTACCTACTCAGGGAAAGTTTTGTGTAAGGCAGCTCCCACAGTAGCCCAAGAACAGCTCAGTGTCTTTATGTTGTACTGACTGTGGGTCATGCCACCACACAAGAGGATCAGAGAACTCAGTTCTACTGGATCTCTCTGGTAGAAGTCATAGAATATTCCTTACTGCCATAATGAAAATGGAGCAGGACTTAGTGATGCTCAGCACCACAAAGGACAGCTGGTTTTCTGGACAATTATTCTCTACAAGGCAATCTAAACAGGATTTTGACACCAGACCAAAGAACTTGAAAAGCCCCTAAACAGAAAGCAGCAGAGCTGCAAAGATAACTCAGAGCAAAGCCAAAGGGACTCGCAGAGCAGCAATATACATGAAGCAGAACCTGAGGAGTGGCAAGCTGTGTAAACTGCTTAATTCTGCACATGTCCTGTTCTCACACAGTGAAAGAATCACTCCCTCTTCCAACATTCAGCTCTGCTGTCCTCTCTCCAAAAGAAAGAGAGCTTACAGCAGCAAGTAATGGTCCATAACATCCTTATAAAACATGAGCACATGCAGGAACACAGACACAGTAACAGGGAAAGAAGCTGGCAACACTAAGGAGGAAAAAAGTTATTAGACCATGTGAAATTAGCCAGCAGACATCACGTTGGGTTGGCAGTTCCCAGTAAACACAGACATGCATTTTGTAAAGATGCTTAAATGCCATCTGACAAAAATGTTGACTCCCAGTAGAATAGTTCCTTACTTTAGGTTTGTACCGTGTAAGATTCATCCCAGAGGAAAAACATGATGTGCAGACAAAGGCTTCCTTTTTCAAGGCCTGTTACTGAAGGAGCTTTTCAAGTTCAAGAATCTTATTTTTTTATTTTTTCTGCCCTGAACACAGCTGGGCAGAACAGCATCCAAATTCAACAGTATCAGAGGCAGAGACTAGAGGTTCTCCAAATCCTGTGTCAAACCATCAGACTAACCCCTTCAGGCAACAATGTTCAAGGTAAGAAAAACAGTCATCTGTCTTTGAAAAATAACTGGGTCAAGAAAATACTCTGCTGTGGTTAGAAAAAACCCACAAGGCCACTTCTTCACAAACTTCATGACCTGTACAACTCCAGTTTGGAATGAAGTTATCAGTTATATTTCAGCACAGAAAACTTAAATCTGTTCTTGACAGCAAGATCATTTTAAGGAGCAAGACTGAGAAAAAAAATGTTCCCCTCTAACACTGTTTAAAATAAAAAGATTTTTCTAATAAATTAAGGACTTCATTAATTGGTAATTACAGCTATAAGTAAAGGACATGTTTCATCAGAATGAAGGGGGGAATTATACAAGATCTGGATCACCCAAAATCAGATGCATCTGAAATGGAGCCCTAGATGGACAGCAGTTCCCAATCCCCTTCCCTCCCTTTTTTTAAGCTACCTGGATAATTCATCTTGTTCATGGCAGGAAGAATTAAAAGCATCAAATTTAAGTCTGGCATTATCTCCAACAACTTGGCAAATTGTGGATTCATCCTCAGGTACTGACACTAGAGTAAAACATGTCTCAGTTAACTGGTCCTGTTTATTAAAAAAGGACTGGAAAATTTAAAAGCATGTTCAAATTCAAGCCTGGTAGAAGCTGAAGGTATGGGGACAGCACCTGCTGGTCCTGCCTGAAGGATCTGTCATCAATATAAACACTTGCTCCCCTAAGTCTGAGACTACACAAGAAGCCTCAGATGTGCCCTGGAGCTCTTAGGAAAAGCTTTCCTGCTCTAAGACACCAATTTTGGAAGGTCTTCCTTCTCAAAATGGCTGTTCCTTGGACAAGTTACAAAGACTAACAGCTCTGGTGTCAAAAAAACCTCATCAGTAACCAAAGGAATTTCCCCAGTTCTATAGCAGGCACAGAGCTGTACACAAACACCATCGGAGGCACTGAAAGAGCAGGGATTTGGAGACCACTCACGTTCAGCAGACACCAAATGCTGTGGGCAGGACTCTCCCACCCAACAGCAGTGTGAGCTCTGATGATGAAGTGCCCCAGGCTACTCTCAGAAGAAGCCAAATACTTCCAGCTTGCTGAAGTAATTATAGGAAGTACTTTGAACTAAGCTAAAGACACAGTCTTTGATATATAAAGGATCCATCTTCTCATCTAAATCAGTACGAAGGTAGCACAACACGCACACCAATACAGGCAAAATACATCACTTGTCCCTCTCAGTGTAACAATAATTTTTAATAGATTAGTTTCATTTTTAATAGTTTAATCTGTGATGCCCTAAAATATATCTCAAGAACCAAGCAAATAAAAAAAGCCCAAGAGGTAAACCCTGTGAGATCAGTTCATATCGTTTTTGTACCACGATATAAAAAGCTGGCATTTAAAGGTATCACATATTAGATCAAATTATAAACTGGGTAGAGAATGTTTTTCTAAACCATCCCACCAAAAGTAAAAATACCTGTCAGATGCTAAAGCTTAGCATGACCAGGACACTAATTATCCATGATTCATTAGCCATCCCACAAATCTGTTATTGCTTCCTCATATGGAAAGTTCTTAAGGACTGTCATATTCTGAAGCCTGGCAGTCAGAAGATGACTCATTTGCTTTGAGACAAAACATTATTACCAAAATATAATGCCTGTTTCATACAGACATGGTAATCGCCATTGTATTTGGAAGATGAAAACAAGGAAGAGGAATTCAGCTTCCCTTCCTCTGAGTCCTCCTCATACAAAACTCAAACCACAGAGGTGGCAAGGGGAGGGGAGTAAGGAAGGGAAAAACAAATGTTAAAGTTGTTTCCACAACCAAACCCTCTATAATTTCAAAGCATCTGCAACATTAAGATGCTGCAGGGTGACCACAGGAAAGCACAGCTCCAGAGAAGATAATGCCTTACACCAATACCCTTTGCTTAAGGACATCCTTAAACAACAAAAATCCAAGTACTTGGAGAGCCCAAGCTTAAAATTACACAGTAGTGGTTGTGAAAAGAAATGTTTCACAGTTAGCACATCTTCATCTACATAAAATAAAACACAAGAAAACTAAAGCAGCAAGTGATGAAGGAGGGTCTGTAATTCAGAACAAAAAAGGACACAGTTTACGTTACTTTTTTTCCCACCTATAGAACTTACTAGAAAAAATTAATTCAAGTTCCCAATCAATGCTTTATTGGATGGGGCAGGGGGAGTCTCAGTCACAATTACATCCCAGATTCAAAAAGAACTGGAAGGAAGTTGAGAAGTAATAGTTTCAACATCTCATTTCATATTTAATTACACATGCCCTTTTCTCTAGCTTCATTCAATTGTAGAACTATCTGAACTGTAAAGTTCAAGGAATTGATATAAAAAACATTGTTATCAGAGATGATTTTACTTGAGTAAAAAAAAAATTTTTTTTTTTTTAAGGAAAATCCAAAATATTGAAAACCTTGAAATTCAAGCATTCCCATCAGTTTAATTTGTTGCATTCAGCATGTACCATCAAGCACAGAGGATTGAAACTCATGACCCAAAAAAACTGCTGCAGAGTCTCCTACACCTCCCTCTTGAAAGAGCTCCACCAAAGCCAGCACTGCTCTGCCAGGAAGAGCTTACACCATCTCCCACCTGTACTGCAGCCATAAAGGTTCACAGACTGTTCAAAAGGAAAGTTAATTCCACAGGGCAGTGCCTCTGACAATTAAATCCATTTTGAGCTGAGTTACATCTCACTTGGGTAGAGCCCACAGGTTTTACATGAAAAGCTCAGACAAGTCAGTTCAGTAGCTACACCACTGACACCATCTGGGATCTTAAACCCTGTGAGATTCATTGTCAGATTAAGTTATGACCTGTCCTGCCTTTCTTATAGGCAGATGTTGGAAGGTTTATCCAATGTTTGCCTCTTTCCAAAAAAAAAAGGTATTAGATTAGATACCATTCTTCATTTTGGGGAATTTTACCTGTTCTTCTCACTTCCACAAAATTTGTCACAACACATTAAAGAAGTAAAAACCACATTTATGTCTCTGCACCTTTGCATCAGCAGAGAAAGTTCCTAATGTTTGCTCCCCAAAGGGCCTTTCAAGTCAGTCATGGCACAAACTTTGTCCTTAGGCACTGCTGCTACACACATTTTGGTGAAAATTCTCAGCTCTTTGTACAAGAGTAGTTCTGTTTTCACCTGGTACAGTGTCTGAACTTATTAAAAAAATTAAAGCTTAAGTTTGCAATGTTGCTTTGCTAGTTATTAAGCATAATACCCAGTTTTAAAAATAAAGACCTTTCACACACTTCACATTAAAAACCATCTGGGAAGGGATGGAAAATGAACATCAGTTTTGCAACACCACAGTGTTAATAGGAACTGTGTAATTATAGATAAGCCTTTTAACTGATGTTAACAAAGTCACTCTTGAAATAGAAAAATTTAGAGACCTCCTACGTTACTTTCACACAACAGATGTGCAGTTCATCTATTTAGGTTTAGAAGGATGAAAGAGCCGTACAACTATGCCTGAAATGACAAAATCCAACTCAAAACCGATTGTCAGATAGTAACATAACACCCCGTGGAAAATAAAGATTTTGACAAGGTTAAAAAGCTGTCTTTAAGCATAAGTCAACTACTTATGCCACAAATGCATACTCTAAAAATAGTTTCATACCTCCCTGAAAATATTACTGTTATTTAAACAAGTTCCTCCTCAAATAATGGACACAGCATGAGGCAAGCACTAGCTGCTACACATGATTAAGAAGATTAGAATGATATACTGATTTATAACGGCATAAAATAAAGTTGTATTGGGGGGGTGTTTTGGTTGTTTGAGGTTTCTTTTAAATGTGTGGAGTTTAAGCCAACTTACAGGCTTTTTATTCTGATGCAACACATGTTAAGGCATTTTTTAAAGTTTTGAAACTAGCAGTGGAGTGTTTCTAACAAGTACTTCAACATAGGAAGTAGCATCTTACAAAGTAGAGTAAATAAAGCTTAAGATGACTGAGAAAGGTTCATCACTTTCTACAAAATATTCATTTCATTAACCTATTCTACTGGAGTACTTTGAAGAGGTTTAAATTAAGAGACCTAACTATTAGGGAAAGGAATAGCCTAAATGTTTTACTGGAAATGGAGACCCAGCTGAACACCTCAGCTGGTGCTACTCAAGTCCTTAAAGCTCTGATCCTTGACTATTATATCTCAGAGCAAAAACTCCTGCTCATGTGTAATTCTCTAACTCACAAAAAAAAAACAACTTTCCAGGCCAAAAAACCAGTCATTCATAAATTTTTCCCAAAACAGAGAGGTGTAGCTGGGTCCAGGCTCCCAGGCTCTGGGTACCACACTTAATATCTGCCATTCCTCCTCTCCCTCCCTCAGAAGTTGCTTTCAAATGGAGACTAAGACATCTCACGTGTTTTTATTAACTAGAGGACCACGAAGATTAAAGTTCTATATTATCATGACAGTAGGAAAGAGAGCCAAAAATACATGACACTGTCTTTAAGTGAGTCTGAATGACTGTTATAGTTTAGGCAAAACTGCCTCTGCTTTCCACAAAAGGCTCTTTTATCTGCTAAGGAAACCACATCCCTGGAGGCATTTAAAATGCTACAGTGGACCAAATACTAGAAAAATATATATTGTGGGAACTCCTCATGCATCAACAGAGAATGAGACAGGATGATGTAAAACGTCTTTCCTCAGCCATGACTTCCACAGTTGTTTTTTACAGATTGATAGCCAAACAAATAGCTACTTGCACACTATTTGACTCAAATTGCTGTACATTAGTTTTTATTTAATTTGAGAATATGGGAGGTTTAAGCACACTACATAGCAGATGCATATTGCTTAACTTCAAAGAGGCAAATTTAACTTACAGTCCAAGTCAAAATACTTGGAAATTTATTGGACATCTGTTGTCCAGAGAGGTGCAGAGCTCAGGAAAACCTGTGCTCTGCCAGCAGTGACAGTGGTGCTGGCACTGCCACTGGCCATCACTGAAGTCTACTCAGGAAGTAAATGCCACAGGAGAAGGCATCTTAAGAATCTGCTCCTACCTTCCACATACCTGTTCCTCTCCAAAGAGAATTTCTTCCTCATCTTAGCAATTCTCTGGCCTCTTAACTGATTTTCAATGAACAAATATAGCTTGACCAACCTCTAGCAGATTGAAGCTGACTTGCACTTCATTGCTCAAAGTCCTGCAGGCATTGCAGTATTTATCTTCACTCTACTGAAGTTTAGAAAACCTGCAAGTATCTTACTGTACTTGTTTTCATTCAGACATTTGTCCCCCAAGAGAAGGTTACTCTTAAAGAAAAGCCACACTCTGGGAATATTGAAGTCTTTAGCCTCTTGCACAGAGGGGAACACTGCATAGGCAAAGAGTAGAAAACTTTTCCTTGAGGTTCATTGCTGACAATTTATTTTCAGCTATAAATTATCTTTATGCCTAGACTTACACAAAGTAGATTTAAACCACTGATTTACTCAGCTGGACAATTTTGATACTGTCTTGATACTTGAAATACAAATCATGTTATCTTTTGCTTTCTTGGTTTATGATCACTTACAGAAATTACTACCACAGGAAGAAAAAAAAAATGCTCAACAAGTCCCAGAAGTGTTTTTCAAAGCAAAGGTAGGCCAGGATAAGTTCTATTTTTCAAATGTTAAGTTAAAAGCTCCCCTGGTAATAGGTATTAAATTTTCAAAAAAAGAACTAAAATTCTGTTCCTGGCTCAATTGCTTCATTCATAGCTCTTCTTTTTGGTCTTATACAAAGTGAAACTACTGGTGTTACATTTCTGTATTTGCTACCATTTTATTGATTCCAATCAACCCCAGCCCAATCCTCCTCTACATATTACTCATCTGTATTGCATTTTCCACAAACCATATTACAAAAGCCAAGGGCATCAAGGGTGCCCTGCAGCACAAGATACCCACATGTAGTGCAAGGACATCCACCACCTATTTTATCTGAGTAGTGCTGCACCATCAGTGTGCCACTGAATTGCAAATCATACACAGGTAGAAAAAACCAGACCTACATTCCGACCAAGAGATGCTGTAGTACATCTTGCAACTGAATCACAAGAGCTTAAGTGTTTAAGCAGTGCAGTTGTATTAAAGACCTTCCCAAATCCCACTGCACTCGTGTGCAGGGCACAGAACAGCCTTTGCTGACTCCACTGCACCCACAAGCAGAAATTACATCTACCCCAAATAACCTGTTTGTTCCCATTTAGACAGAAGGCTACGAGAGACAAGCTTTACATAAGCATCTCAAGCTATTTAAAGCAACATGTTTACTATTTACAGAACACAATCTGAATGAGCTCCATGAGCCAGTACTTAACCTACTTCAGCCCTGTGTCGTGGTTTGACACTGGCCCAGTGCCAGGCACCCACGAGAGCCACTCGCTCACCCTCCCCTGCCACAGCTGGGCAGAGGAGGGAAAAGCAAAAAAATAATTAACAAACGCTTCATGAGTGAGGTAAGGACCAGGACAAAACAGGCTCAACTGAAGTTGAGAAGTGAATTTATTTCTAACAGAATCAGAGGAGGATAGTGAGAAGTAAAATAAGCCCTTAGAACACCTTTTCCCCCCCAGGCCCTCCCTCCTTCCCACTGACAGTGCAGGAGACAGGGCAGGGAGGTTTGGTCAGTTCATCACCGAGATTTCCTTCTGCTGCTCCGGGAGAGGAGTCCTTCCCTGTGATCCGTGGGGTCCCTCCCATGGGAGAGTTCTCCGGGAACTTCCCAGAGTGGGGCTGCTCCCAGGAGCAGCAGCCATCCCAAAACCGCTGGGGTGTGAGCCCCTCCCGGGGGCACAGAGCCCCCCAAAACTGCTGCACTGGGAATCCCTCCCACGGGGCACAGAGCCCCCCAAAACTGCTGCACTGTGAATTCCTCCCGGGGCACACAGCCCCCCAAAACTGCTGCACTGTGGGTCTCTCTCTCTTTCCATGGGGTGCAGCCCTGCCAGGCCAGGCTGCTCCAGCCTGGGAGCAGGGCCCTCTCTCCATCAGATTCCCACTGGATCCCAGCCTCCTCCAGGGATCCACCTGCCCCAGGGGCTGCGGGTGGATCTCTGCATCCCCCGTGGATCCCCAGGGCTGTGGGTGGATCTCTGCATCCCAATGGATCCCCGGGGCTGTGGAGGGATCTCTGCATCCCCCGTGGATCCCCAGGGCTGTGGGTGGATCTCTGCATCCCAATGGATCCCCGGGGCTGTGGAGGGATCTCTGCATCCCCCGTGGATCCCCAGGGCTGTGGGTGGATCTCTGCATCCCAATGGATCCCCGGGGCTGTGGAGGGATCTCTGCATCCCCCGTGGATCCCCAGGGCTGTGGGTGGATCTCTGCATCCCAATGGATCCCCGGGGCTGTGGAGGGATCTCTGCATCCCCCGTGGATCCCCAGGGCTGTGGGTGGATCTCTGCATCCCAATGGATCCCCGGGGCTGTGGAGGGATCTCTGCATCCCCCGTGGATCCCCGGGGCTGTGGGTGGATCTCTCATCCCCCTGGATCCCCAGGGCCTGTGAATGGATCTCTGCATCCCCCGTGGATCCCCAGGGGCTGCAGGGGCACAGTTCCTTCACCACGCCCTGCAGAGGAACCTCGGCTCTGGTGCCTGGAGCTCCTCCTGCCCCTCCTTCACTGACCTTGGTATCCCCATGTTGTTTCCCTCACAGGTTCTCACCTCCTCCTCTTCTCTGACTGGAATCCAAAATCTTGTGACTTTGTTTTGATTTTCTTCTTAAATATGTCATCACAGGAGCTCTCTCTTTGGCCCAGTTTTGGCCATTGCCATGTCCATCTTCAGAGCCATCAGCCATGGGCTCTGCTGGACATGGTGGAAGCTTCCAGCAGCTTCTCACAGGAGCCTTCTTTGTGCCCCCGTGCTACCTAAAACCAGCCCATGCCAAACCAGTACACCCTAACTCACAGGGCAGGTACCTTGTGAGCTTAGTGAGTGACTGCATATCACTTCTTTATCTTGCACGTGCTAAAACAGCAACGTGGGAGAGAGCCTAATGCAAGGGAGCAGTTCCTTCACTACACTACTCACATATATGACAATACTGTCTTGTTTTTTCATGTCCATTCTTGGGTTCTAGGTACAGCAGGACAGCTTGGAAACATTAGTGCATTTTGCTGTAGCATAATCAAAGTGAACAAGTTTACTATAAGTATGCCTGACAGGGCATAACTTGAAATCTTCTGGACAACAAGAATTCAAAGACTCAACGAGAATGCTTCCACACTTATTTTGCTTAAACTTATGATGTCACAGTATGGCTAATTCATAAACCTGCCCATACACTGACCATTACAGTAACCTCAAAGGGCAAAAAAGAGCCATTGGCTGGTAGTTCTCAGACTGCAGCCACACATTTTGTTACCCTGGTTTATATACCTAAATAAAATAATTAGTATTACAGCTCACCCTTGTATCTATTCACATTGGTTTCTACAAACTGGCCCCCACAAAGGAACTCAAGTGGATGCAGAGATTGCACAAGAGAGATCAGGAGCTACCAGGAAAGCCTCTAACAAAAGTAGCAGTCACCTGACCAAGCTCAGCTGCAATACCACTGATGTGCTCTGCCCTTTATTAAGTACTGCCTCCTCCTCCCACCCCTCAGGGAGACACATCCACCCCTGACATTCACTTCTACTTTGTGTATATTTTTAAACTGCTGTGGAAGTCACTAACAACTAGTCCCTCTGCTTATTCTCACATGTAAGTGATACTAATTTTGCTGTTTTGGTCAAAGTTGACATCTTTGACTCATTTGTTCACACTCACCCTGTGAGAAGTCCTCCTTATTATATAAAGCCACTACATCACTGTGATCTGCAGCATAAAGGGAACAGTCAAAGCAATTTTAGTTCAATTTACGTTAAGGATCAAGGTTATCCAAGTGTGTTGCCTGTTGAGGAGCTTAAACTTCAAGAAAGGCTAAATCAAGCATTCAGGTGTTGCAGGTGATGAAGAGCTGTTTATAAAAACTAAACTCTTGTGTAACACTGGAGGTCCAAGATAGAGGGTTAAAAAGCAGATTATCACCAGAGAACAGCCCTGTCAGTGGCTGTCAGAGCTGGAGGCACACTCTGAAGCCCCGGGATGCACGCTGGCAGGAGCCAGGCCAGGCTGCAGGAAGTATCACGTTGCACATTCATTGTCCCTGCAGCCCTCGCAGCAGCTGTTCTGGTTGGGCAGCGTGCCAGCTGCAGCTTTGGCCTGACCTGCTCTGGCACTTAGGGTCTCTTCCAGTACCAAGAAAATCCAGTAGGATAAAATCCAGATGACTTTAAAGCATTGCTAAGAAAAGAAGGCTCCTGTGCTAGGAAATTACAACTTCAGTCCCTGAGTTACTTGACTGTTTAGAGACCCTTAAAACTCTTCACTCTGTTGTCTTATCGGTCCAGTGTTAATTAATGCATGAGATGCCCTAGGATTCAATAGTTGAAAATACTACTTATGTGGATAAAGCCAGGTGTTTGGTATTAACTATTTAGAAAGACCAAGCACCACTTCAGAGAAAACACAAATAGTTGGGGCCTTTTAAGTATGATTATCATTTTTTGGAACCTCGTGCCACCACATTGAGGGAGGAGTAACACAAGAATGTTGAACACCAGAAAGACTTCAAACTACAGTGTGTTGTTTGATCTAAAACAGAATTAAATCCCACTGTCACAGTAAAGCTTGCTTACACACCAAAAAACACGTGCAACCTCTTGGCTCCTCTTTCCTTGTCGCACCTCAGGACCAACCGACATAATTCATGAAGCAGAACATTGGAAAAAACTCAGCAGTTTCCACTTGAGTAAGGAAACATTTCTCTCCTCACACTGCAGTTAGCAGTCTAAACAGCACCTTGACTCATTCTGTGGCAGCCTCTGAGACAGAGCGGATCTGCTGCAGGAAAGCACAAGCCCAGAGAGGCTCCTTCCACAGGCAGGCATCTCCAAATTCCAGGGTGACGGGATGTCTGCTGCCACGAAGGAAGGCTGACACTGCTCACTGGAGCCAGCTCCTGGTTTGGGTGGCTGGGAACAAATGCTCAGCGGGCACAGACCCTGCATTATGCTGTGCTACACCTCCTACAGCTCTTGCACACAAAACTGAAGGGAGAAAATCATTTTGAGCCTTCAGGGGCTGGAAACAGCTATCGTATTTTGTTATCTTTTTCTACAGTCTTTTCCACTTGTTTTTACAGCTGTCTTCATGTCCTAGAAGGTCTGATGTTTCACAAGTTTGTATTTTCAGCTTCTAGTCCAGAAAAAGGTCCTTTCAGAATTTAGCACTATGTGAGAGCTAAGCAGTGGTGTGCAGCAATCTGCCTGAACACTTCAATCTCTTTCTACGTACATGGATCACTCACTTTACTGGATATTAATGTTGCCTTTTCCATGAGAAGTGAAGATATGACATATTCCTTCCCAAGAGGGCACGAAAACCTAAACCAGAGGGGGAGTGCAGTGAAGTGTGAAGGTCTGTGGAAGGATAAAACAAAGTCAAAGTAAATAGAAATAAACAGTTTATGGTGTTAAGAGCTGCCCAATTTCTCTACCTCTTCTAAATAAAGGCATAAATCAGAATATTAAAGATGCAACAGCAGAAGGAGCAAGCCATGAACAAGTACAGAAATTAAGAATAGGCGCAGATAGATTAATAATCTTAATTTTCTCATCAATGAATTCTGAACTTAAAAAGCAATGACAACAGAAACTTTGCTTTCAGAATTAGACTTTTGATTTTCTAGCACTAATATTTATCAATTTATCAGGAACTGAAGCAGCAACCAACAAGTAAGTTTTCAGAACTGAACTAGCAAAAAAAACAATTTAGTAATGAAAAACAGCCCCAAACAAACAAACAACAAAACAAAACAAAGAAAATAAAACACATCAAACCAAAAAACACTTTTCATCCCACTCTGCCTCTAAAGCTTCACCCAACCTCAGATATTCGAGATCTTCATTCAGATATAACAGCTCTTGCTTCAAGCTACAGTAAATAAATCATTAAGTGCTGATAAATATTGATTTGAGAGAATTCCTTGCTGAGAAGCCTTGAGCAACTTTAGCAGGTGTTTGTGTCAACCTCTCAGGACACCACAGCATTGGCAGAGATGTCTGCAGCCCCAAAACTTCCATCTTCAAGCAGCTGTGGCTCCAATATACCACCTTCAGATCTACCATAACTCGTATTTGACCAATGTTAAATTCTCCCCAGGCACTATTACCTAACTGCTGACCTGGTTTTGAACAACTACTCGGTAAGTTGAGCTTTTTAGGAAGATTTGAGAACATCAAAATACTTGCAGTAAAGCTTAGAACAAAAATCCTTAAAAGCGCTTGTTTTCAACAGAGTTCTTTCATAAACTGACTTGGAAGTGAATTTGAAATTTGAAGTGAATTTGAAGAAGTATTTTTGGAAACAATAAGGAGTCATCAAGATACATGAAAGGAAGGTCTTACTGAACTTTCCCTAATGGTAGCCCTGCTCTTCACTGAGCTGTGAACAGGTGGAGGACACCTTGTATGACACTGCAAAACAAGCCTTCTCTAGTATTAGCTCACGGTATTTTGCACAGCAGTAATTCTGCTTAAGACCACAATATAACTTTCACAGCGTATGCATCTGCCAGGATTTGGGGCATGGAAAGAAGGTAAGATATGAAGACTTCTATCAGTATAATGGGTAAGCAAGCTGTCATTCTAAAAAACCCCAGTATTTCTTGGGAAATTAATTCAATTTTTACTTCAAATGTTTCCAGTACTTGCCTAGTAACTCAAAACCTTGCCTAGTAACTTCAAAACTCCTAGTTTTGAAACAGATGTTTCCATTAAAGTTTAGCACGTTTGGAAATTGATGTATTTCCAGCCTATACTTTGTGCTTTCGATTAAATACAAACTAGTATCTTAATAGGAAGATTCTACTGAAACAGCTGGGAAAAAAAAAAAATCAGGCCTTGACACTGCAGAACGAACTTTGTTGCATAAACTACTCAGCTTATAATGAAATAATTTCAAAATAGGTCTTACAGCAAAAATAGTCAAAACTGGCTGATTATTAGTCTCACATACAATTCTACAGCAAATCTAAACAGCCAAAAAACTTCCTATAGACATGGGCTGTAACAGGTTTCCTCCATACACACTGCTGTATGGATTATTTAAAAGGCATAAGATCTGAGCAACTGAAGCTATTCTGTAGCCTGAAGTATTGCATCTCACCTCCAGAGCCTGAAGAATGCAAGCATCAAGTCTAGCCAAAAAAGGGGCAGGTTTTAAATTTTACATAAAGAAACTTGCATTAGACCACACAGGCAGTTGAAAGGCAAATCCAGTAATACTTCTGGTCTAGATTAGCAAACTAATCCCAGCAGTGATTAACACAGAGAAACAGGTAAAATCTGATTAGCTAACTAGTAAGCTTGCATCTTAGCCAAAACTCAGAACACTGTCTAGTCATACCTAGAACAGAACTGGTTACCAACCTTGTCAATAAGTTAACAGATTGTTCTATCCCCACAGCTTCAGCAAAAAAAATGTATTTTTGAAGAGGAAAATCCTTTAAGATATAAGGGAGTTGTTTTACAGAAGTAAAAGGGAAGGACAGATGTTATCACAGAGACTTTTAGCCAAGTTGATATAAATCAGTTCCAGTATTGATCTTACTGGTATTTTTCCCGTGTATTTTGATGTAAAGCCTACTAATACTGGGGTACCACAAACTGGATGTTTTAGCCAACACCCCATTCTATTCAGCTTTTCTTTTGCACAGTGCATCACATACAGGGACACTGGTGCACAACTGTGTCCTTTCCTTACATTTTTACTGCTATTTTTGTCAACTGCCTCCTCCCCACTACTCATAACAGGTCTATCACACAAGCCTTCCAAGTCTGGTACCTACTGACCAGTAGAGTTATATTCACAAGCACAAAGTGGTTTCTGACCATAATGTTAGATTCAGTTTTACATTTTGAACTGCAGCACTCAACTCTGTGGACAGAGAAGCTCCAAAAAATGAGCTGTGTACATGCATTTGTATTACATTTGAATTATAGGCACGAACTGAAGTTTTCTAGTTCTTGAATCAGCACCTCTACTCTCATGAGGAGGGAAGTAGAATTCTGAATAAAATTCTGGAGTAAAACACCTCTCCATTGAACTGGAGCACCTGCAGTTGCTATATTAGAAAACTATCTCTTTCCAACTGCTTATTAGCAGCTTCTTTAGTTAATCCATTTATACAGGGGTTTGCTTGTTCTTATTTAGGTTTATGGCATTACTCAAACTAAGGGGGGGCCTAATCAAACAGATTTGCACTAAGATTACTTAGAAATCATGGTATTTGGGAACACAGTGGTATAAATTTTTTTGCTACCGTGTCTATTCCATTCCCCATGGCTTCCTTGCTTTTCAAAAAGCAAGCCATTTTTCTGTGGCCTCTGCTTTAAGCATCTTTTCAGAGCTCTCAGCATTCTGTATCAAGTAGAATGGACTTTGAGAACTGGGTTTTACAGGCAAAATGCAAGTTGCTTTAGGGTATAACACCGGCAAGTACAAGCAACCTGCTCTCCTGCCAGAGGTGATGGGCACAGGGCACGAACAAATCTGCAACAACTACAAATTAGCGCCGCTGCTCTACAAACAGCCCTTCTGCAAGAGCTCCCTTCCCGCACCGAGCAAAGCAACATCTCACCCGTGTCATTTTAAAAAAGTCTAAGGATGGCCTGTTCCATCGCACGTCCTCCTCCCGTCTGCGCTTCAGCCGGCTTTTCCTTTCGTTCAGCACGCAGGGCTGCGAGCGGCACCGCAGCAGCCCCTGCCGCCGGCTGAGCTCGGGAGTGGAGGTGGGAGTGCTGCTGGCCGAAGGCATGAGGTTCCCTGCCTCGGTGATGTGCTCCTGCGAGAGCGAGAGCCGCCGCCTCGGGTTAAAGTCGCAAGGGCCCCCGGAATTCCAGCGGGTGCTGGAGCTCGTGCTGCCCTCGCTGCTGTCCACGAACCCGCTGCTGGCAGAGGAAGGTCTGGGTACCGGAGAGGTGTTGAAGCTGGTGACGGTGAAGACGCTGTTGAGGGACAGGATGTTCTGAGGCAGGCTGATGCTCGTGCTCCTCTGCAAGGTGGCGCTCCCGTGGCTGTTGCAGCGCTGCAAGGTCGCGCTGCCGCCGCTGTTGCAGCGTCTCTTTGACACGGGAGTCCAGACCTTGGAGCTGCCCGGCTTCCAGGGGGAGCGGCAGCGAGCCAGCTCGTCCGGCTCCGACAGGGACCTGCAGTGGCGCTTGGTGGGCGGGGCCAGCGGCTGCCCCGAGTTTTCGTTGAGGTTCAGCTCGCTGATCCATCCCGAGACCGCGGAGGCGCCGCGGGCAGGCTCCTGCTGCCAGGGCCCGCCGGCATTGGCGGCAGCGCCGCCGCTGAACGGGCACGCGGGGAAGGGGTAGGCCGGGCTCCGGGCGGCGTCGGGCGGGAGCGCGAAACCCCCGCTCAGAGCTTTCCACGGACTGTCTTCTGAAAGAAAACAAGGTACAGGTGAGAGATGGAAAGGGAAAGAACGATTTGTTTTAAGTTTAGTTTAATGTAAAGCCATCAAAATCATGTGTAGAAGGATGAGCCATAAATACACAGCTCTTAATCAAGATTTCACACTAAGAAAGATAGAAAATTCAAAAAACACGAAGACCAAAGTATTTCAGGAACCAGTCCAAGCATTCCAGTGTGTATGTACCCTGTTAATACTTTTTCCTTTATACTGAATAATTACAGTATGTGTTTTTCAGTGAGCAACAGGGACAGTTTCCTAGAGCACAGCACATACCACAATTAAATCACGTAACAGTGAACAACCTCAGGTACAACCAAAATAGACTAACAATATGAGAAGCTGTCAGGGATTTTTTTTTTTTAATACAAGAGCAGGATAATCTCTTCAGACTGCTGTTCTTCATTTAGCTCTTACGCTTTTCTATTAAGAACCCCTAATTAAAGAAAACCTGCAAAGGGTGTTCACATTCTCTGGTCTGAAAAGCTTTACTTTAAATTAGAAACAGTATAAAGTTAAATCAGATTGAAGACTATTGCCTTCCCCCCTTACACTCTGAATATAAGAAAAAACCCCAAATCTTAATTCAATGCATAAAATAAAGTGTCCCTTAAGAACCTCCTGCAAGTTTTACTGTGAATGCAGACATAGTGCACAACTTCTCATCTGAAGTGGCAATGCTGGGTTAAAAGCAGTCTGCCAGTGCAGCCTCTCACTCTTTTGTGAAGCGTTTCTTTGAGAACATTCTGCACATTTTACAGCTGTTCCTCCACATTATACAATGAAGTGTAAGAAGAACTACAGCAGACTTTGGATTTGCAAATTGAAAAGCAGCAAAACTGTTGGCCAGCTAACAGTGCTTCATGCTTGGTTAGAAAATTTGCTAATTTAAACCAATTAGCCAAATAAGTTTCACTTATCCTGGCTTTAAAGAAAGAACATTTGAAATACCCATTTTTTCCCATACACCTATTTTAAGAACCTAGATAGAGCCTAAACACTAAATACTAGTATATTCTTATGGCTGACTATATTTATAAACTAAGTTTTAGAGTTATCAACAGCTAAGAGATTTGCTGAGTCGCTTTAAAAGTTGCAAACCCAAATAGTTGTACACGTTCCATGCCCGAAGTATGTCATGGATTATCCTGTTTATTTGGATCTTATTTAAAGAACACCCTATTGTCTCAAAATCATTTAACTGTGCAGACAGCTGGCCTATTCAAACATGTTTTATTAGAATTCCTCTGTCCTTCCTCCTCCATTCTTTCAGATGGGTACAACCACATACTGTGCTTTGCCTTAAGCATGCAAGCTCTTCAAGGCAGGGACCATCCATAATTCAATGCAAGTCAAAGAGCCAGCACAATGGGACCCAGCTAATGTTTGAAACTCCTAGCATCTACTGTAGGACAATTTCCTAGCTTGGACTCGCCTGATTTTTTTAAATCCTTAGGAAGTGTTCTTCCAAGCTGGGAGGCTTATTTAAGAGTTTAATGTAAAAAAAAAAAAAAAATCAAGAGTTGAACCTGTGTTTTAACTGTTTACATGGCAGAAGCCATCATTTAGGCTGGAGAACAGCTCTAAGATCAGAGTCCAACCATTAAGCTGCCTCCACCAAATCCACCACTAAACCATGTCCCAGGTGCCACATCTATGTGTCTTTTAAATACCTGCAGGGACAGTGACTCCACCCCTGCCCTGGGCAGCCAGTTCCAATGCTTGACCACCCTTCAATTGAAGACATTGTTCCTAACATCCAATCTAGGCCTCCCCTGGTGCAATGTGAGGCCATTTCCCCTTGTCCCATCACTTGTTATTTGGGAAAAGCCTTTCCCTCATGCACTAGACAGGTCACCTTGTCAGAGAAGGAAGCCAGGTTGGTGAAGCAGGACCTGCCTTTCACAAAGCCCCGACTGACAGGGCTGCAGCTCCCCAGATCCCCCTTCTGGCCCTTCTGGCAGATGGGTGTCACATTTGCAAACCTCCAGTCCCCTGGGAGCTCCCCAGTGAGCCAGGAGTGCTGGGAAATGATGGAGAGGGGCTCAGTGAGCCCAGCCATGAACTCCCTCAGTCTTCTTGGCTGGATCCCATCCAGCCCCACTGACCTCTGTGTGTGTCTGAGTGATGCAGCAGGTCTGTGACCATTTCCCCTTGGATTAGGGGGGCTTAATTCTGCTCCCTGATCCTGTTTTCCAGCTCAGGGGCTGAGTAGCCAGAGAACAACTGGTCTTGCTATTAAAAACTGTGGCAAAGAAGGCATTAAGCACCTCAGCTTTTCCTCATCCTTTGTCCTTATATTCCTCCCTGCATCCAGTAAAGGATGGAGATTCTCCTAAGCCCTCATTTTGTTGCTGATACATTTACAGAAACATTTCTAATTGTGTTTTATGGCAGTAGCCAGATTAGGTTCTTGCTGGACTCCGGCCCTTCTAATTTTCTCCCTGCATAACCTCACAAAATCCTTCTAGTCCTCCTGAGTTGCCTTCCCCTCCCTCCAAAGGTCATCTCTCCTGGCTTTCTTTTTCAGCCTTGAGCTCCAGCCAAAGCTCTGTGTTCAGTCAGGCCAATCTTCTTCCCCACTGGCTCATCTTTCAGCACATGGAATAGTCTTCTCCTGCACCTTTAACATTTCCTTCTTAAAGCACACCCAGCCTTCCTGGACTCCTCTGTCCTTCAGGACTGCCTCCCAAGGGATTCTGTCAACCAGCCTCCTACCCAGGCTGAAGTCTGCCCTCCAGAAGTTCAAGGTGGCAGTTCTAATCTCTGCCTCCTTATTTCTCCAAGGATCAAAAACCCCAGTCACTGTGCCCAAGGCAGCCTCTGCCCACATTACCCACCAGTCCTTCCCTGCTCAAACCCAGCTGAGCATCTGCTCTGGTTGATCTCACTCATCAGCTGCATCAGGGAGTTTTCTTCCAGGCAGTCCAGGAACCTCCTGGACTGCTTCCTCTCTGCTCTATTGTATTTCCAGCAGACATCTGCAATTTGAAGTTCCCCACAACAACAAGGACTAGTGATTGTGAGACTTCTCCCAGCTGCTCACGGAGTATTTTGTCTGCCCCTCTCCATCCTGGTTGGGTGGTCTGTAACAGACTCCCACCAGGATGGTTGGTAATGCTATTTAAGATAAAGCACCATTTGCCTTTGAAACCTCTCACAAACCAAGATTCACGTTTTATGAGGAATCCCACTGAGCAAATAAAAGTCATCCATGCTCAGAGAAAACATAACATGCAAAATTTCAAGACCACCCCTTAATAAGGCAGTACTAAGTTTACATATCAATAACTGGAACTTTTGCTTTTGCTAGATAAAACTTATTCTAATAGGACCACGGGGGAATAAAAACAAGTAACACTTCTACGAGGGCACTGGACTTCAACTTAAGGTTTGCATCATTCTATATGTCCTGTGTGGCAAAGAATATAAGATGTACAAAGATTTCTACTAGCTGAGGAATCTGAAGATGTTTAACATGAAAAACAGTGTTATTGTGCTTCTGTACACCAAGGCAGATATTGAACCAAAAAAAAAAGTGTTACAAGGGCTTTTTACTATGCAAAGCAGATCACAAGTACAAAACTAACAACCAGCTATTCCCAGTATTGTTCAAAGACCAGCTTAAACCAGCAGGCTCTACAGCAGCATGCTCCATCCCCCTCACCTTATTTACAAAAGAAAGGCTGCTTGCTATACCAATTACCTCAGTAAAACACAGCTAAGGTTTCTGAAGAACTTACCATTGATTTCGAAAGGGAACAAGCTGCCACTTTTGTTCAGCTTCTCAGATGAGTACTGAAATCAATCAGAAAAAAAAGTTTTAACTGTGGAAAGAGTCGGCATTACCTTCAAGGAAACTGCATGCAGTTTTTAGATTTCCTATATGTGCACTTAACAATGCCTTTTAAAAGGTGGGGTTTTCTGATATATCTTGAAGAAATTCCTGAACAGCTGATCTTTATAAATAAAGCCTCTGGCATCCAATTATTTATAATGTTTTCTGATATACTGCTAAGTATCAAACTGTTTCAAGAGTAACAACATTAGCCCATGTGAATAAACTGGAAAATTAAGAGTGATAATTCATCCTTAATGAAAAAGCTTTGATCCAATTCTCATTTCAGTAGAGAGGAAATTACAATCTGGCTGTTGAGTTTCCATTTTCAATCTTGAGGCTAGAAGGCAAAACACTTCATCTTCAACTAACAGACAGGAATAGCTTTATCTAAATTAAATATACAAGCTCTTGAGGTTCACCACCATGAACACCGTTCCAATCAGGCTTTATTAGTACTTTACATTTTCTTATAATCAAAGCAGTGACAGGTTTTTTTATTTCTTCGAAGTAGAAAAGCCATTGAAAAAATCTTTCCTATCCCCAAAACATCTTTTGCAGACTGACTGCTTTTTAAACCTCAGCTTATTGGTGGTGGTTCCCTACTCAGAAAAAACGTAATAGCCATGCTTAAAACAAGGTTTGTGTATAAAGGCCTTCAATTAAGCCTCATCAGGAGCATCTGCACAGTAAGACAAGTTTGTAGCTGATTTTACCTAAAAAATATTACTACAAAGGCATTCTTAATGGTCTAGATTTCTCAGACAAAGCATAGAGCTTGCAATCCAGCCTCCTATGAAGGAGCTATAAATAAGTGGCTCATAGCTCCAGCAGCCCAAGGGTCATTATTCACTCCCCCACCACCACCTCAGGATGGAGAGGAAGATTGCTTTAGAAAAGAGCAACACACTTTATGTGAACATTGTTCTTTGTGTATAGCCAAAGATGATAGCATTGTACATACGCTTCCTTTCCAGATACAAAGTCAATTTTTAAACAAACATCCTTGGGCTACAAAGCTTTTTCTTTTTTTTCTGTACAGCAGTGCATAGTGCTAGTGACAACTTTATATCCTTGAGCCCCACAGAGACAAACATTGAGGGGTGGTAATATTCCCTTGGAGTTATTGTTTTAGAGGTAGGAAAAACAGAACAGATTAAAGGATAGGACAGCAATGAGATTTTTAATCTTATTTTTACCAGCATCTGCATATGAGACAAACCATTTCATTTCTACTTTGCATTTGCCTCTGTAGATGCATTAATAACCTCCTTTTAAAGAAGCTACTGTAAGTAAACAGCAGAACCCCGAGTTTAATCTCCATTGAATTTGCTGTTAATTAGTCCAATTCAAACCATTTGAAGTCTGCAACTTGCCAGTTTTATAGTAGTATTCACATTTTAAAAGCCAGTATCTATCTAATCAGCTACCAGCTACATGTGAAACACAGAAGCACATTAAGGTAACAGTAGCCACATTTCAGCTGTCCCTGAAGGGGAAATGGACAAATTAGAGACAAAGATAAGGTCTTCCAATAAGTTCTTCCTTTCCAGCTTTCCCCAAATGAAAGGCAACGCCAACCTGTTCAACTATCAGACAGTAGCTAAGGAAAATGTGGTTTTGGAACAAAATTCTGTGTCAAAAAGTCTTACAACTAATTTATCCTGAACCAGATGAAAAGGGCAGAAAGATGACTTAATATGAGCATAATAGTTAGGGATGTTTAAAAGACTATTTATTCACACAGGCCAAGATATTCAATGCTTATAAGGAACAGAACCTCAAGCACAATCCTATGTGGCAGTTGACACTTAGTTTTTACAGTTTTCAGCCAAATGCATCTTTAACAAGGCTCTCTTCATGAATGTCCAACTTATTTGATTACCTGCACTTTCACCACCTTAAAACGCCTTGTCCATCAGGTAGACACTAAACTACTTTGACAGCTGCAGGGCACTGAAAGCATTTTTCAGGGGGAACATGGAAAAAGTGAGATCACAGACACACAGACTATCTGTCCTCCAGAGAACTGCAGTGTTCTCCAGCTCAGACAGCAACCTTGCCTTTACAGCAATTTCTGACCAGGTTCTGGAGAAGGCAGCTCTCAGTTCCATGACAAAGCAGACGTATTTCCTCTGCTACCTGGGGTCATTTATACAGAATCCTGCTAAGTCACAAAAAAATTCTTTGCTAATTCTTTGGAGATTCAGACCAAAAACCTTAAGAACGTTACATGTTGCATCACATGCTGAAAGAGAGAGTAAGCTGCACTATTTCCAGCAAAAGCTCAAGGCACTGAAATAAGGGTTGAGTGACTAAGAGGACAGTAAGTAACAAATCTCCTTTACAATGTATGCTTGGCTTTCTGTAACTGAAACTAAAATACTTGGAAACAGTGTCTGCTGGTGTATTTTAACAATGTCTGGAAGTCCAAACTTGAGTAGACTCTGTCAGGCTGTAAATTCTTTATAGGAGGGAGGATTTTTTTATCTATACAGCACATGGCACAAGTCCCACTAGATATTACTGTAACAGGGCACTAAACCAGTTTATCGTCTCTCCTGGGCTGGCCACACTCTACCCTCCCCCATTCATTCCCTTTGTGTGACAATCTACCTGAAGCTTCCTCAATGAAGACTTTCTTTTATGATTATGCTCAAAAAGAGATTGCAATGGCTAAGAACCTTAATAGGGAAGTCTGCTACCCTCTGCATGAAGGAAATCTTCCTTAGAATAAGGCCAAATTATTCAACAAGGTCTCTTTCCTGAAGAGGAAACATCCATCTTGCAACTACTGCTTTTTCAATAGATGTTAAAACATCCAAGATCTCATGCCTCTGGAGAATTTATTAAGGAAATAATGGCATATTTTAAGATAGACACGCAAAACAATGAAACTGCAAGTTTCACCTGAGGTTAGAATTGTTTGCTTCATGCCAAGAAGTGGATCTACTTTGAAATGCTTATTCACAAATAGAACTTCTTTTGTGCAGTTGAAGAGACTATGCTCAAAAGGAAAGAAAACGTGTGGTACAACATTTAGAACAATGCTGCAAGTTTCAGTCGGTTTTCTGAATCTTAACAGCTGTTCTTTCGTTAAAATATTCACTTGAAAAGACACCTAGTCTGAACTGAGTAAGTGAAAGAGCCATGCAAGTGAGGCTGACAACGAATTATAATTTACATCACTAATTTTAAGTGTTCTTTGCTAGCAGAAGCCAACTGTAACAAAAATAATTCTGGCTATTCTTCTACACTCCAATGTGCTGCATTAAGAACTTCACAGCCTGTGCTATCCCTCCTCATTATTCTCAGAATGACGACTTCATCTTCATACTTTTAAAATTAATGGCTTTAATTTCAAAGCATTTTTTCCAGTTTCCAAGTATATTTGAGTTCCTCCAATTTGCCAGCATCCTTTCCAAACCACAGGGAAGCCATTGTTTATCATTCAAATACTAATTTAACCACCACCATACAGATGTGACTCAGTTTGAATAGGCAATACCAGACCTCCACTTCTCTACCAAATATTCTCCAAATATGACTGGATATGAAATAGTGAGGAGGAACATTCTGACCTTTTTTTCAGGATGTAAAGAAATTATTAAGCCAAGTCTTCTGACAAGTGGCTTTTCCTCTGAGGAAGTCAGTCTAATTCTGCATCTTTCAACACAAATAAGCCTGAAAAATTAAAAATAATGAAACCCCACATCCCTGTAAGGGGTTTTATAGTAAAACTTGTTCCTTTCACAAATCCTTGTCTGGCAATGGTCATGTTTCCTTCTTAATACCACACCTTGGAGTCTTACAGCTCACGTACTGTTACTTCACAAACCAACATGAGATTCTTATACAGGAATATGAAAAAGGTACAACTTTAGTCAGAATATACTGAAAAATCCAAGACTTTTGAGCTCTATGAAAGTCCTGAGAGTTCAAGGGAATAGAGACCAACTATTTGATTTAATGCTGCTGTCAACCCATGAAAGCCACAATGTGCTCACAGAACTTCTCTCTCGTGAGGTAGAGTTGAGCAACCAGGGACACCACCTTGTGAGCTACAGTACCCAAACTGAGGAAAAGAGCTTGGGACAACCTTCCTGCTTCTGGAGTAGGTCACTCAGTCATGTTCCTGAAGGCAGGTGCAGGACAAGGCTGTACAACATAACCGAGCATGCACTGGATGAATTACACCAGCCTGGAAAATTAGCATGTCATTTAACAGAGCAGTAAAAAGCTGCAGCCAGTATTTTACAACATAAAAGAGAGGTACTTGGTCACCACACAGCTTACACAAATGAAAAAGTGTACTATGTCCTATACATGTTGTCTTTATGCCCAGTTCGGCTGCACAGTAAATAGCTTTGAAAGAGCTATTCTTTTTCCTTTTATAACCCTCATTCATGAGCTGTATTACAGAATAGCTTTTCCCCAGCTATTTTATCTACTTGTGCCAAGACACTTGAGCAGATGCACTGCAAAACTTATCACGAAAATGATAAGGTTTAACTACATTAACCCAGGCAAGAAAAGTTGTGTCTTAATCTTCAATCAGCTCACAATGAGGTTCACCACGTGGTGTCACAGAACTTTGTGCCAGCACAAGTAACAAAAGGTGCAGGCAAGATCACTTCAGAATTGCTCTAAACTGCTGCTGCTATTAGAAGAAACTACAGCATTAACCCAAACTTCTTGCCAAAAAGCCTAAATCTGCTAGCACTGATACCACACCACCAGCAGCAGCCTTTTTCCCCTTGGTGAAATTTAGCAATTGCCTTCACCAGTGGAAAAAGCACTTATCTTAGGTTCACATTTTAGTCAGGAAGCCATCATTTGCTTCCATGAATCCCTTTTAGTAGGGAGCAACCTACTTGCACTTTTATTCACACTTGCTTCTCTATTTCCACACCTCACTACGCAATTTCCACACTTTTTCAGGGTGCCATTGTGTACAAACAGAACCTGTTCCCGGCCTCAGAACCTATTTTCTCTAAGAACTAAAGCACTTACAAAACCATTTACTTGACAGATAAAAGGAGGAGAGGAACAGGAGAAGGGCGAGGACGAAACAACTGATGAGACATCATGTGCCATTTTCCGCTCCACTTGTTCTTTTTCATGCCTTATTGTAAGTCCAGATAAGGACAGGAATAAAAAACAACCAACCTACTACACATTGCAGCATGCCAACACACTCCTGTACAGACAGCACACAGGGTAAAAGCACCAATATGTCCTTCTCTGCTGTTTGAGGTCTGCAGTCCAAAATCTACAGTGACTATTGGTAAAAAGACAGTTCGGTTTCCAAATTTATGCAAACTTTAGGACCTCAAAAACTAGAAATTACAAGGTTTAGTTACAGACACTGCTACTGGTTATAGGTCATCACTGCCTTACACTTAGGCCCCAGAGTTTAGTTTAATTATGACTTTGCCAGTTCACAGATACAGCAGATTCTCCTACAAATTGCATGTCCCAAGTGCTTCATTAAACCAGACAAAATAAATGCAAGCTAAGTAAGCACTTCTCCTGAGAGTTAACACCTTTTCAAGACCTTAAATCTGTCATTCAAGAAACAGCACATATTTAAGGGGAAGACAAGATAAAAGTAAAAACAATTATTAGAAGAGGTCTAAACAGACCTGCTACAGTTTTGAAAATAAAACTGCTTGATTAATGTCTACTGTTAGATATCCTTACTGAACTGGATACATGAGAATTGCAGGTGCTTGTGCACAAACTCCACCACATTCAAGATATGCTTCACCTGCTTCGGGCTTGTGAAATAAATAAGGAAGCAGTTCAGCTGTTAAAGTAAGTTACAACAGAGATAATTTTAAAGTAACTGACATACTTCAAGTCCAGTATTTGCATTATTTTTTTAAAAAGTAACAGAATTAGAGTTAAACAACACCTTGACATTTAGTCAAATTAAGTTTTTTTGTGTCCTAATAGAACCCTAAAGTTTGACCTATAGAATGAAACCACTGTAATTAAAGTCAGTAAAACAAAATTAGTGCATTCCATACAGAACATGGGCTCAGGGTTCTCACACAGGCACCTGAAGTAGACAAGAGACTGCTCTGCATTACTCACTCTGGAGTAGATATTTCATTCACAAATGAGATGTGAATTCTTCATGCCTGAATTGCATGCTTGAACCACACTATGTACCCAGAGATTAAACCAGCATGAACACCAGCATAAACTACAAAGATTTTCAGAGCACCAGGCAACTGAGACACTGAAGAAGCAAGGATCCACTCTAGTAGCATCAACAACAGTCTGGCAGTAACCTGACTTTTAGCTTGACTGTATTTACTTGATGGCCTGTTCTCCTTCTGCCCAGAGCTGATAATTACCTACATGGCAGTCAGGGATTTTTATAAAACTGCTTGTCAGATATAAAGATACCAAGCACCTGGTTGCATGAAGTGAAGAAAACTTCGACCCATACAAATACTTGCAGGTTTTGTTAGCAAAAAAAGGAATTCTGAGAAGCTTTCTGGTAATTCTTTTCAGTCATTGGAACACTATTCCATGAAGAGAACTGGCTTCTTGCCATTTAAAATGAAGTAGCAAGGTTAAAAAGATCACTGAAGCAAGAAATCATGACTTCAAAAAGGGACTAAACACTGAAGTTCCATTTTTTTTCCTCCCCTTACAACTCTCACCCAACCTTGCAAACCAGTCCTAACTTAAATAGCTAAATTCTGGCTGATCTACGTTCTTGAATTTGTTATGCAGTTCTGCGTTACTTGGCATTTCACGTTTATTTCATGTTATTTTGGTAGGTCCTTACCAGATTAATATTGTATGTTTTACAGGTCAGATCATCCAAGCTCTGGTTCTGCAGCTTTTCTGTTATTAGTGTTACCATGGTAGTTGTTCCTTTTCCACTGCTCACACAGAAGTGTTGGAGGCTCTTCAGTCTCTTCTTTCAATACTCATGAGCCATTTCTGTTTTGGTCTAGAATCTTGAGATTTATGCTTCCATCTTACTGCCAAAGTTTATTTCCAAATGTTGTCAGTGTATCATGTCTGGTTTCCTGTAAAATTGGATTAGAAAAGAGGAAAATGTCAGAAAAAATTCTTGCATACATCATAATTAGTATTGTAATAACACAACTCTTATTTGGACTATTCCTTCATGCAAATACATCACTCTGTGACCAATGCTGATGGTCTGGCATTTCAGATCACACATCTCTACTCATGAAAGAATACTCCTATTTGAAGTTTCACTGATTAAAATTTCAGAAAGGAGATAAGACTCCATGGCAAAGATCAGAGTATCATTTGGCTGTTTCCTACTCTTGAACTGATTCTTCCTGGCAGTTTGATCCAAGGCAGAGGGAAAACTTTCCCCCATTTAAACTACTGAAGCCCAAGCCAGGTATGTTAGAACAGCATATGACACAGGCAGATACCCACCAGACTGCTCTGCACATTTAACACTATTTGGCATTTTAAAGCATTCTACCATCGTTTTTCATCACCAACCCCTCCTTAAGAAGAAAAGTGGAGCAGTGGGTAACAAACACTATACCCACTTCCCAGACCTTCAGCTACTTTTAATACCTTGCCCTAGGGTTTTTTCCATTTATTTTTTTAAGGTTACATAATTGTTACCTGTTAGCAAACACCAGATCTCGTAACCAGGACAGATTCCCATACACATAAAAGTATCACAGACAACAGCTTTGATATCTTTATTCTGTGAGCAGTCATCTAAATCAAAAGCAATAGGTTCATCAGCTACCACTTTTTATCCTAAACATCCTCTACATTTTTCCCCCCTCTCTAGTGACCTGCTTTAACCATTCTTGATTATTTAAGTTGGTTGAGCATATTCAGGGACCACTTACAGAATATAAAGTGGGAAGAGATCCTCATAGAGGTATTTCCAAATTTAAACATGAGGCTTTGGGAAGGAACACTGATGTTGCTAGGACCATCAGTTTACTTACATTTTCTAGTTTTAACATCTACAGTTTAAAAAAAAGGCAGAAAATTATTTTCAAATAATGTTTCCATAAAATACTGCTTCTTCCACACTACTAATTAGCTATTTAAATAACCAGTAGTAACAAGGAAGAAAAAAGCAACTTGAGGCTATGAGTCAAGTTAAACCCACTTAGAACTAATATATTAATAGTCGTAATAGTGATGTTAGACTATGTTTTAAACTGTTGCCTTTAAGTACTCCTCAAATATGATTTTCATATGCTAACCATGCACCACTCTAGTAGCGCAGCAGCCTGCTACACAGCAGCCTCCTTCAGCCTGAGAGCTGTTCCACAAATGCAACTTCTACCCAACTTTTGGCCTTGTTCTTATAGCTACCTTCTTTTTTCTGCTGTAAGATAACATGCTTAGAAATACTCTCCCACCACAAATAATGCTACCCAGATAGCTGGAAATTCAACTGGTCTGTTTTTACTACAGGTGTCCTGTCTTTCAGGAAAGTGAAATATTTACATGTTGTTCTGAAATTACACCAGGTCAAATATTAAAAAACCCCAAAAGTCCATACACTCCCTGGTAAAAGTTGCACAGACACTGTTCAATGTGAGCAGTCAAAGCAAAGTGTGGTTCATGAAATACTGAAGCTAAGTTTGAGGGCAAGCATATGAACACAGCAGTGTCTAGGGCAGCACAGCAAACACTGCTGTGTCCCTTTTAAACCCGGTGGAGTTAAAGTAAATCTGGAAATATGGAATAGAAGTTACATGAAAGGCTGACTAGAGGTCAGAAGTTGCTCCTTTACAGATTGAAGAGCTTCATAACTGGTGCAAAGACTTTCAGATCTCTGTTAAGGATGAACATTTTCACAAGTAAGAAGCTACTACTAAGAGCCAGCTGAAAAGTTCAGCAGATATTTAATTACTTCTATTTGGAAGGGCCGTAGAAGAATTTGTGGGTTTTTTTTTTTCCTCAAGGAAAAGAAATCAAAATCCAATAAAACTACCAAAGATGGGAGAAAAACTGATCTGTAATCAGTTAATTAAAGTTTTATTTTACTTAGTACTTCAAATCTTCAAATGTTTCACTGCAATTTTAAGTCAGCTTAACACAAGCTAAAATAAAGGAGAGACTAGACAGAATTATATTAGACTTTAGTTAATGAACCAACTGAATCAAAGGATAAAGGGAAAGCAAATAAAATCACAGAAGCATGGCACTTTCAGAATCATGCTGAACTGCAGTTATCCACATTCATAAACCCTACCAGCTACTGAAAGTAACACATGTGCACTGCAACCTCTCTGACAGCAGGGAGCCCAATCAGTTCTGGAACACAGGCAATGTGGAAAACCCCCCACAATAAGGTTCATTTTAGCAACTCACACTTACCAATAATAATTTCCCAAATACAGACATGCTCCATTGACAGATTTTATTTTTAAGTAGGGGGCAGGGATGAAAAGGTGCTCTTGGCCAGAAAAGCCTACATCCATCTGCTCCCACTTTCTACTGCTCCCCCACATGAGTAAATTCTATTTCTCAATATGAATCACAACCCTACCAGCACGGGTTGTAGTTCAGATCAGAAGCATGCTTTGGAAGTGAATTCCCTTCTCATCTTTCATTTTTAAATGCCCTTGATCAGTACCTTGGCATTAACTGTTTTACACTAGAAATCTGTTCTTACTGGGCAGTCCTTGTTAAGGATGACAATGAATATTTAAGTGGTCAAAATGTCACCACCACACTCCCAGCACTGAAAGCCATCAGCACCACAGTCCCAGCACTGAAAGCCACCCAGGCTGCAGTGTGAGGTACCTCGGCTGCCATCACAACTGCCAACACATTCTCTTCTCTGGCTATTTGTGGCACACAGCAGTGTGCCAGCACAAGTGTTTCTGCTCATCACAGAGAACTAGATCAAGGAATTTTTATAGCTGGATGAAACCAAAACACTTCCTTTTGTTTCTGGGAAATGTTGTTTTCCAGCTGGATCAGCTCGCCAGCCTGGTTTGCCATGAACTGGACACAAATGCTTGTGTGGGCGCACTGTGGGATGCTGGCACTGCTTGTCCAAGTACCTGTCCAACTACAGCGTCAGAAGAAAAAAGAAATACACCACACAAGAAAGCCATTGACATCAGCATTTCCTACAGTGAGCCAGGCAGATTCTCCTTTAATTAGAAATTAGGCATCTCCTCCTCAAGCATGGTTTGAACATGTTTTGCTCCCATCTTCCTTTTCCAATTTGTACTTCTTTGACTGGTCAAACTTACCAGCTCAAAGGGATCTGAAATCATCCCTGCAGCCTCAGCACCGTAACTCAGTGACCAACCTCCTGGTTCACTCTGGTTCAGCTATTTATACTCCACAAGGAATTGCTTCCCTCATCTTTGCTAATTAATATTGGCTGCCAGGAGACAAGAGATTCTTCAGAGTGACTCTAGCATCGCTCAACTGTTGTAATTTTCAAACTTTGTTATTACATATTTGTAGGGTTTTTTTGTCCCTCAGTACCTCCTAGAGGAAAGCTTCTCACTTAATTTTCCTATTTTTGAGGGTTTCGTTTATCTCAAGACTCTCTGCTATGGTATGTATTTAATGGATCCACAGAGAGAGGAAGCTGTTTACTTTATGTACTTTTTCCACCACGGTATTTTTCTAGAGCTGGTTAAAGGCAGCCAACTTTATTTTTCAGTCTCTCCTCATCGTACTCTTTATGCTTATCAGGCTGAATCCCTCTCAAACTTCTCAGCACTTCATACTAATTGGATTTTCAGTAATATGAACCATTTGACCATCCTTGTTAGGGCAACGAGACGAGTATGCTGCTGAATTTGCATGTTTTCATGCATGTTTTTCATGCCTCGTGGCAGATACCTTGGCACCATCCAGTCCTGCCCTGGAAGCACAGGTAACACACCTTGGCTGTCACCAAGTCTCCACAGGCAGCAGCAGAACCAGGCACTGCCAGTTCAAACAGGAATATCCTCCAAGCCTTGGGCTAATAACAATAGCCCTGGGAGCTCCAAGTTGGAGGGAGTCCTACGAGATTATGGCCATCTTTCCCTTAGCACAGCATCCTTTGTGGAGCCTGATTAGGTAGGATAGTGAGCAAGCTGAGAGCTCCAAGATAAACACACACAACAAAAGCTGCTACTCAGTCTGTGTCCTGGGAGAGACTCAATCTTCCTACGATCTCATTGAGCTGGGGGCAGAGGTGAGAGGTGGGGAGGATGAGAAGTTATTTTTTTTGTTGAAAGGTAGACTAATCAAAAGGGATAAATGGAATATAAAAATCAAACTCCAAATGCAAGCCAAAGCTAACATTCCTCACAGCTGGAGAATGAGCTGTGATGGAATCAGTATCATCATTGTCTCTGGTTTAAAGTTCTTTTCATTCTGTAGGCTCAGAAAAGTAAAGATTCATTATTATATCTCTATAGTACTACTAAAGGAGAGAGGGTTTATTTCTTTAAAAGTTTAGCTACAAGTAGTAATGACTTGTAAAATCTCTGCCAAAATTAACAGTGGAGATAGAACAGAAGTGCTCATGTCACGAATTCTGTATCTTCTCAGTGACATCACTGGTGTCTTTTTTTGGGAAGACTACTAAAAATACAGATTATCCAACCTCCCAGTCAATTAAAGGATGTCAGAGGCTCATTCAATTTGACAAGCGACTTTCAAAGAGATGAAGAGTCCTGATGAGGAACACAAAGCCAATACAAAAAAAAATCTCTCCTTGGCTCTAAGAAAGTAAGGCAGCCAGACTCATTTCCAACCCACTCCTCCTCCTCCTCTGCATCCTGCAGGACAAAATGTTCCAGCAACAGCTCATCTCGATGGGAAAATTTACATTTGTTTGAAACACTTCTAACAATTTCTTCTCTGTTTCTGGAAGTTCTATCTTGGATAAAGAAGAGATCACAAGATTTTTAGATTATTTCCCCATAAGACAAATGTAGGTGTTTCTTGGTGATCATAATTCCATTTTTTTCTGCCTATGGCACTAAAGTGACCTGAGAGAACAGAGAGGGTTGTTTCTTCTGTTACTTCTCATTATTTCCTACTCTTTGCTCCAAGTGCTCCATGGAACCCTTATTACCAACAATCCCATACATGCACTCAGCCTGCTCCCAGCAGAAGAAAAGGATTAGCTGGAGTCAAAATTCCAATTCGGATAAGTAGGTCCTTTACAATATTATCTCTGCTTCAGCAAGCCAAAGGAGCTAATCACTCCAGCAGTACTAACTCCAGATCTAGATGATTTTGCTACTAGACTCCAGATGAAAGGTGATGTGATTTTTTTGCCTCCTGGCACTTTCTGAAGCATCCAAGAAGCATTTCAAAATTGAAACATCACACAAAACTGATCAAGTTTTAACAGAGCATTGTCTGTCCCATCCCACTTATGCTTGAAGCAACACCAAGTTGGAAGCCCAGCCTTTCAAAAACTGCTAAGCTAATACTTTATGCCATCTGACAAAAGGCTACAAAATGTCTAGTTTCCTGCAATGCAAAATTCCAACTTCCAAAAGGGAAGAGAACATTCTATTTCTAAAAGTACACATTATTTACTACAGTGCTAAGAAGTTCACAGGGAGGCTAAGCATTCCTTACAACATAAGTCTATTATTAATAACTTTTAGCCCAGAAAAGTTCTTGATAGCAGGGACTTAAAAGAGAATTATTTGGACGCTATCCTTTCTAGCACTAATCTGCAATGTGGCTATTCTGCAAACCTTCCAAAATTCCACATCAAGTACAAAAAAAAATCAGTTTTAATTAGAAAAGTTTTCTACAGCTATAAAATTCTCAATCAGTGTTTTGGGGGATTGGTACTAAAAGGGGACACCTCAATTTCCAACATATTATACTTCAGGAGTCCTCTCAATGCCATTAACTGGCACCCCTTTATTTTCTGAGGTTCTTTTAGACAGTGCATTAGAATAACAGCTTCTGACCAAAATGGACAAAGAGGAGAGTTTCTAACCCTAGTCGTGTTCTTTAGAAACTGTTTCACAACCATCTAGAAAATTCTGTTTAAACTGTAGTTGTTCTCCCTGAAGAGTTCAGATGTGACAAAGGTTAAACACCACACTCTACACATTCTAGAACTCTGAACAAACAAACCAAAGAACCCAGTTCCAACATTTGCAATTCAGAGTTTCTCTAAAAGGACTGAAGACAGATTTTGTGAGCTAAAGAACATCTTCACTTTCTCCATGCAGTGTTTTCATAAACCAGTTTTTATTAGAAGGAAACTTCAATATTATGAGGTGTTCAAGCTTGGATTCAGGTTGCTATAAACTCCACCACAAAACTGCAAAAAGGGACAAGAAAAATAGGCTAGAAGGCATCCTTTACATCAACTGATGGCCACTGGAGACAAGTTTTTCAGATATTCCACAGGCTCTGGAAGCACAAGGAATATCAACAGCTCAAAGTTGTCTGCTGAAGAACATACATCACTTAATGAATGTGCAAGGCAGGACTACAGATGACCATTTTAAGGTTAAAAACTAGGATTTGGGTTGTTAATGTCTCCAGAGATAGACGAGAATAAATATTAGGTCCACTTACCTCAAATGCAGATAATCACTCCTGAGCCCAGAATTTCACTGTTTTGACCCTAAAGCATCATCACTAAGACCAACTGGTCACTAAGGTAGCTAAGAAAAAATATAAACTGCTACTAAAATAAGGCTGCATCCTACACACTCACTTCTACTCCATCTCCCACGCTTCAGATGCAAGAGCTCCTATGAGGAGGAAGGGAAGCCTCATCCATCACACACAGCCTTTGGATTCCACTTTATTTAAAACAGAGAGGTGATGGGCTGGAAAGAGGTTAAAGGCAATACTTTGGTATTACCTTTGATAGTATGGTTTCCCTTCCTTAGCTCTACAACTGACCCAGCTTGGCCAAGAAGCACATACAAAATGAAGACCTAAAATAATTTAATACATTTTGATTAGAAACAAAATATTGTACACGATGAGCTGTTGTCTGTAGTAAATATACCACCTTTTACTTCTCCAGCAACTGTCAGTGGTTTGGCTTTGGTTTTAAACCAAGATCAGAGTCTCCTTCCAGAAAGGAAAAAGAAGGGTGGAGATAGGCAACGTTAAACCTTTGTCACAGTTTATAAAGAACATTTCTCAAAGCAGCAGAAGTGGTGAAGTAAGCTCAAGAGACTTTTTCCAGGTCATCCCTAGCTAAAGCAGGGAATGCATCACTACAGAAAACTAGGGCTAAGAATTCAACTCAGCCAGAGGTTAAAGCATTTTTTATTGCCAACTCACATCAGTAAGAAGTCAGTCTCTCAGGTTTAAAGCTGTCTTTCAGACCTGAGGACCACCTAATACTCATATCCCAGACAAGTCATCCTGCATCTTTGAAAGCATCTGTGTCAGACAGGACAACAGATGAGCTGTGCCTTGTGCCTGATGCTGCACAAAGATGCTGTTCCAAGATGCTTTTGTTACTTACGCTCTTTCCTAAAATAACCCACCACAACAACAGGCAAGGATTTCATTAATTTTGCTGAAGAATATTTACATCTACTCTGTTTGGAGTTCCATTTGAATGAGCCACCATGACCAGTCATCTCTCTGCAATGTGAGACTTGGACTCCTTCTCCTCAGCCCTACTGCAGGCAGCCCAGGGCTGGGATCTGATATTGAGGAAGAGAAGCCTCATCTACTGAGGCTTGAACACATGAACACCAAGCCCTTGGCTTTTGCCATAATTATGAACTAAATGAGTTAACAGTCATTATTTCAAGACAACACTACTCAAACCAAGAGCTATTGCCTGTTTAAGCAATTCAGAACAAAACCTAGTGGGCAATCACCACTTTTTTACTGTAACTTTCAATCTATATTACTAAAATCTCAAAGCTCAGGTCCTACACAAATTACTTTCACCTCCACATACTGCTTTTATGAATGTTATTTAAAACCAATGGAAGTATTTACTTCATAGACAAAGCTTTCAGTGTAAGATACAAAATTCAGACTCCAATAGTAATTTATACTGATTATTAGTGTTTGGAGAAATCTACCTACCCAGCAGACTGTCACTACAGCACGTGATCCAGACTGTACAAGACCCATGAGTTTTGTTTTGTTTTTTTTACTCTAAGGCTTGAGGAATTAAAAAAAAAAAAATAGATCAAGATTAACTGGCCCCACTACTGAGATATTTGCTTCACTCCACCGGTTATAAAAGCCAGAGGACAAAAAATAAAAATTATGAGTAGTATCACTTACTTTCTCTTAGTATCTGCCCTTAAAACTGAGAAGTAAAACAGGCACATATAAATACTTTAAAATACCAAGGGTTGGAAAAACAAAAAATAGCACAGACCCTTAACTTGTATGGCAATGACAACAATGATTACCCCATGTACATCCTGCTTCCCTGTGATACAATGGAATAATACCAGCACTGAAGTACTCTTCTATTACCAAAGCCTATGGGCTTGGAGCTGAGGGATTCTACAAATCTCTTCCATACATCCTGCTCCCAAAACACACACAGCTAATAAACCTCCTCCTGTTTGCCTTCAGGTTCATTCTGAGGAGCTTCAGACATCTGGTTGGCTTGTTTAAAATAAAAAACCCAACTAGTAGGTTTGTTTTTATGATCCCAAGTGTGAAATGTTCTTGCTGCAGGCCTCAGGCCAGGTGAAAAACACTGATGTTAAGATGCTACTTCATGGCATTTCAGGGATCTAATGAGCTATATAATCTGCACACAGGGAAGTCTCCCTTCATTAGCTTGCATACAACTATGGAAAATAAAAATGAGGAACCTATGTCAGTCCAAATATTTTTCAGTAAATAGTACAGCTGGTGAACTGCAGAGAGCACTAAATTTAGAACTCAAGTTCAGAGCAGTATTCTGTAAATATCCATACATCTCAATACTTACAGCAACATGAAGCACATTTCTCCAAGCTTTACTGTCCTAATTTTTCATACTATGAGTATTATTTTCTTCTCATGACAAAGTATTATCCCCAATTTAGCAGTTTAAGAAAAGTGTGTCTTTGTCTCAAAATTGTAACTCTCCAGAAGATCATTGTGCAACTATACTGAATGAGCATATGTATATCCTTATTTTAGCAGGTCACAAGCACACTGTTTACCTATTTTCATATAAAACCTCAAAGTATAAAGAAAGCAAATTACAGAAGAGTCTACACAACAGTAAAGTTCTATGCAGGCTTGCACAAAGTAGTTAAAGCTTGCTGCTATGTTATCTGTGTAGAAGGAGCATGGAAATGCATTGAACAGATATGAAATATGGTGGGTAGCTGACAACCAAATTCCATCTCATGGCCCAAACTCATTCTCTATCGTGGCTCACCATCCGTAATTTGTTACTGAAGAAACCTTAATTCATCTGGCAGGAGATAACACCTCAAGAGGGGGCACACAAAGTTCTCAAGTCCTACAATACCCATCTACTTACCAGACCCAGTAGAATTCAGAAAATAAAACCCAAGTAACACATAGCTTTCAAATAGCAAAAATTTTGTTTTCAATAAAGAGGTCTTGGTATCACACTACAAATATCAAAACTGAATGGTAGTTTCAAGAATTTCTTCTTGTTGCTCTTTGCTTTGCTAATCTACGGTTCCTATCAAGTTAATTATTTGTTGGTTTCCAGCTTTTGTTTTGCACATACCATGAGCTTTGGAATGGTGAAGTCTCTGAAGGGATCTGCACCACATAAAATCTGCTCTACATGCGAGCCCTCAGTCCACAAATGCCCCAAGTATGAGCAGACCACAAATTAACATCCATTAAAATAATGGAATGAAATATGAAGGCAAAAGCAGTACACATCAATACCTGTGTGTGCTTTCAGCATTCAATTCAAACATTACTTCAAGTGTCACCAGGGACATCCCTTTTGCCAGACCTATTAAAGGTACTTCCAATAAAAATTAGTTCAGTTGAGCTGTGCAGCTCCTGTTAGTTCACTAGACTATTTCAAAAGCCAGATAACTACTTTGTCTTTATGCAGCCAGCCTTCAGCAGCACAATGAACAGCTGGATTCAGGAAATGCTGTGTTAGAGGTCAAGACACAAACCAAGGGGCACACGTTGCAGAAGGTATTTAGAAAAAGTGTTTGTAACAATTACATCAACTAAAAGAAATCCCATGAGACAAAGTTACACCACATAAGAGAACGGGAAAAAAGTGAACTGTTTTAGCTACATTAGTATGATTGTTTTTTCTTTAAATACTGGAAGATCACCTTTGCTTGATGGAAAAGCTCAATATATTCTGTGTACTACCTCAACACTATCTGATGTTCAACGAACAAGTCATTACTTCTACAAGCAAATTGTGTGGAAAGATTTACTTGTCAGAAGGGATTTACAGAAGTCACTAGAACTCCAAATTACAAAGTTTACTTGCAGAGAATGGGCTGTGAAGCCTTAATGTAAAGCCATGCCCCTGTATGGGAAGCAAACAGGCACAAGGTGCCAATTAGTATGCAAGTGCTATAGACCACACTTCAGTCACAGTATATGCCAAAATTACTATTTTATTTGAGCAGAAAAATGCCAGGTGAAAAGTGAGTGTTGAGGAAGGCCTTTATTTTAATCTTCCCTGACTGGGACAGAAATTCAGCAGCTTTGAATGGCAGCAGGTTAAGTCACTTGGCAAGTTCAGCACATAATACTCACAGACAGCAACTGAGCAAGGCAGGACATGGCCAAGAGTGTCTGGAAAGGAAATGGGACCTCCCACTTGGGCAGTTACCTTTACAGATGACAGCATTCTGACAAGATCAACTTTGGTAACCAAGCTGAAGCACAAAACAGCAAAGGTTTATCTGATGAAGTCAACAGTAAGAGATGCAAGTGTGTCCTTTTAGCTCTTCACCTGAAAACTCAGTCTTTCAAACGATCTTTCAGTGCTGACAAAAAGTGTCCTTCATTTAAGCTTCCTTTAAAACAAGCCTCTGAAATTGCATCTGGCTTCCTGGCACCTTCACACATGTAAAGGTTAAGCACACTCCAGTCTGCATAAAGCAGTAACATCTTTTCTGCTGAAGATCTGAAACAAACCACTGCATTAGGGGAAGTCGCTGGCTGAACACCTGGACCCAAGAAGTGCTGAAGTGATAAACAAGCTTTTGACAGCTGCAGCCTTTTCTGCAGGTGCAACAGGCATTTGCTTCATTGCAGTGTGCCTCAGTTCAACAGCTAGTTCAGAACTCAGAAATAGGCTCGGTTTTATTTGATCAGCTTGTGCTCCAGCAAGAAAAGGGCAAAGGGAAGGTCCCCCCAAACTGGTTCCAAAGTTTAAGTCTGTATATTTAACAGGACAATAAAGTTTAATCTCAAGGATACATGGCATTTTGCAACCAACTATGTTAGTAAATTTTGAGTGCCACACTTAATACAGAAAAACCTGCCACAAGCATGAGCACACCTTGAAAGAGCTTTTCTGAACACAGCTCCCCCATAATCCTGTTTAATGTTTGTAATACTTACAAACAACTATTAATAACCTAAAGTACACTCAGCACACATTTCACCATGCACACTGCATTTAACTTCCCAACACCAGGTGATGCTGCCTTACTGTTCTGGTTACATTTTGTGGGTTCAGAGTGGTCACTGAGGTAATCCCATCTAACAAACATTCAATATCTTGAGGATTATCAGACTTTCTAAACCTCTGCTCAATTAAACATTGCACCATGATTTCAAAGGATATCTGTCCATCTCCTTAGAGAATCCAGTGGAAAGAATGGTTGGAAGATTAATTATTCCAGCTTGTAGCCAGGCACAATAAAACTTTTAACTACACTCAAATACATCTGTGTGATGAGAATAAACTGCTACACGTGCAGGGACTATAAATAAGGCAATGATAAGAGCAAGTCTAAGGGAATTACTGAATGCTAGAGATGTAAAGAAAGTTTACAGGGAGAGGTGCTGGAGAAGAGACAACAAATAGCACTTACAGAACTGTGTCAAACAACCCCAACAGAAACAGGGCTCAGAGAAATCCATTTCTATGCAGCACAAGATTCAGTATGTGCATCGAGTTCGACAGGGAAATGATACGAGAACTATGATTTCAAAGAGAGAAAATTGCACCTATAGAGATGTCAACAAATACTTACAAATACAAATCCAAGAAAAAGACTCTAAAGAAAAGCTGTTCCAAGTAGTGAAGCTTATTCTCCAACACGTAGCTTGCAATGCAAGAGCAATTTCATCTCAAGAATGGACAGCTTCAAAGAGCCCTAACTACAGATGACTTCAGCTACCCTGTAACACCTGGAATTATTTGAAAGGTACTAGATTTAGGCTGTTATGTAGTATATTTAAATACAGATAGAAACAGGACATGGTTGGGACACTAAAAAACAAAAAAGTTGGACATCAGTTTGATGTTAGGCCTCTCTTTGTTTCATGCCTGCCTTCAAAAAAACGTCAGAATTCCTGTCACTGGTCTCCAATTCCCCCACATTCAAGCAGAACCTCTGGGAAGAGTGGGAACCTTTTATGAGCACAAAACAGCTAGAAATAAGTGTGCAGCACCCACCTGGCTCACTGGGACATCAGTGTCACAGGGTTTAGGGACAGGGAGGAACCTGTGAGCTCACACACCCAAATTCTACAGACCTGTGCTGCTGGGAGGTAAGCAAAGGCAAAAATGCAACTCTTGGGGGACAACCACAGCCAGAGAGCAGTTCCCAGTGGTGTGTGGGAGAACACACGGAGCAGGAACCCAGCTCAGCTCCATTTCTGTGCTCCCCGTGATCTGCTGCTGGCAGAGGAGCCTTGTTAAATGTAGGAGAACAGCAGGAAGGACTGCAAGACAGCCTTAAAATTCTGCATAACTTTGACAAGTTGGAAAAGCGTTCTGCGAGTAACAGGGTACAAGTGAGTTCTGAAAGGCACGCTCAGGCAGGATTAAATGAACAAACAGGAAGACAAGTTCTTCAGAAGAAAGCTGTGAGCTAGGTGGGATCAACAGGCTGACCTCGAAATGAGTGTTAAGCTGCTGTAAAAAAGTCAAATGTATGGGGATGAATAAACAGGAATATCAGCTCCAGGGCACATGAAGCCATTTTTTCACTCCACTCAGCACAAAGTCTCAGCTGCAGTACAGACTTGGGCTTTGAGCACCACACTTGAAGCCCAATGTGAACTAACTTGAGAGAGCAACAAGAATGATTAGTGCTGGAAAAATATATGACCTCTCAGGAAGACCTGAATAGACAAGTTTTATTTAGGACAAAATTATCACAGGGGTGGAGGGCAAAGACATAGGGAAACAGGAACATTGCAAAGAACAGTTCACATATTTTTAAAAGATTACTTACTACAGGGGAAGGAATAGCTGTCTCTTATGTCCAGAGAGTTAGGCAATAAGCTTGACCTGCAGAAAGGAAGCTGACTGGTTTCATATTCAGAACAAGTTTTAATGCTGAGGACAGCAAAGCACTGGACTAAGTAGAAAGAAGAGCTGCTCAGGCTTCTGTTATGAATCACATTAGATGTGCAATACCAGTATGGGGCAGGAGACTCACAACCAGCCTACACCTTTCACAGCCCTACTTTTTTTTAATGACAAACTCAGTTTCAAGCCCCTGTAACGTTTCTGCCTATCCTCCTACAGTGCATGTTGAGTTTCAATGAACCAGAAGTTACTTTTCTGATTTTTCAGATTAAAACTTCAGATTTTGCATTATCAGGTTATTTTATTATTACCAAAAAGAAGTCACACCTGCCCCATATTCCTTCACACAGAAATAAATTCCCTTCAATCACCTCCTGTGGCATCATGCAAGTTTCAGCAATATTGCAGTATCCTGCTGCATCTTTCTTCTGACCAAGAGGAGCCAGAAGCCCATTATTTCAGAAAGACAGGCGTGCTTTGCCTCCTAACAGCCCAGCAGGGTGATGTAATGGCTCTCACTGATGTGGTGTCAAGGCACTGTCACACAAACATGTGCGTGCACCTTTTACACCCACTGCCTCAGGCGGGGCTAGAACCTCCTGAGGATGGAAAATGCTGCACACAGCAGCCAAATACTCCAAATTAAGAACAAAGATATGCAGCATTTTAGAGATGGGGAGCTGAAGCAAAGAACACTAGTAACAGCCAGTCAGAGTTCACATTTAAACTGCAAAATCTAAAGTCACTAAAGCACAGAGGAATTAACTCCCAAGAACTCAGGCATAAACAGACCACCTAAAAAGCATAAAACACGACAAAGTACTATCCTTTCTCATCCTCTGTAATAGTTTGGTACTACAAGTATTTATCCAGGTACTTTCCTGCTTTATTAAATGACATTCTTCTGATTTGTGAAGCATGAAAAGAGAAGAGCAGCAGCAGTCCACCTTACCCTCCTGCAGTTCAGCAGCTTCTTACCCAAATATTGAACTGGAAAGGCCTGGTCAGGATGGGGTGCTAATGGAAGAAAAGGATGAAGTCAGCAGGCACAGATGTAGCCAAGCCCAAGAGGACACCCATGCATCCTGAGAAGGGAAAAGCCAAGGACCAGGCTGGAACTGGAAGGTGCTGGCTGATGCTCCAGTGCCAGCAGAATCTCCAAACCAGCAACACCCAGCCCTGCTGTCTCTCAGCCTTGGGTGGCCTCTTACAACAGGCAGCAGCACCTCACTTCAGCCTCCAACTTACACTTCTCAAATTCATTAAGGTTCAACTTTGTTGTTTCATTTCACTGCTTTTAAGAAATGAAAAGATGAAGTGCTGGGTACTTGTTCCTTTCCCCCCTCCCACTACAAGAAATACATGCTGTACTTTAGCCAATTCATGTAAGTAGTTCTTGAATGCTGTTTTCATTACCCCCCTCTCCTCTCATTTACTAAATACTGCATCAAATTATGCTCTGAAGCACAGCAGCAGTCTTGAGGCATGCTTACACACCACTACCCTCCATTCCAACAGGTTGCAATGAATTATTTGCCACTACTATCACATTAGGATAACTGGGCAAAGAAGTTCCATTTTTTTAAAAACTAGGATTGTAATTTTAACTGTCAGTTCATCAAAAACACTATACAAACATAAAAACAGGTCTCAGGTATCTAAATGGAGACCTGCACATAAAAAAATCAATAAATCACACCCTCAAACAGTCCATAGATCAGAAGTTTCCTTCGTTATGAAAGCATAACATGATACAAAAACCACCTGCAACCCCACTGGCCATTTACATATTGACTAAGAAATGCTAAGCTGCAGAAGGCAGAACCCAGATCCAGACCCATCCTGCTCTGTGTTCCCACAATCCTGTTTTATAACCTACATCACACCTGAGGCTCCAAACTTTACCCTCTTCCATATTCTGCATGCTACTTTAGTACAGTGGAAGCTGATAAAGCCACAGGGTTTGACAGATCCAAATGACAGACCACTTTTGTCACCTGCACCCTTCCTTAAATACAAACTTGCATCCTTCTAAAAAAAAAAAAGGAGGTCAGAGCAACAGAAAGCTTGAAGGAAGACAGGAGAGTGCATTTTTCATTGGGAAAGCATGGGGAGTCAAAGGAAAAAAATCTTTAAAACAAGAATTTTTATTATAAACCAACTTTTGAGGGTAGAATGAAGAACAAAAATATCATACTGTATCCAGTCATAACTGTATGAGATGGATGAATACTTTACCAAGACAAAATCTAAAGCCACAATTGAGACAGTGAAACATAACACATGTGCACAGCACTGAAGGAATGATTTAGAGCCACTGACATCAACACAAGCTGTGCAGAGCAAAATTTAAACATGCTGCAGTAATAATCTGAACTGCCCAATTAGGTTAAAAAATACATTTACCCTACAAATTAAAAAACCTCCCAAACCCCTCGAAGGCATTAATGCTGCTCACAATGTTATTTGAGATGCAAATTAGGGACCTAAAGTTAATATAACACCAACAGAAGTTTCTATTATTCCCAGTCATGGCTCAAGGGGAGGTGACAGTAGAAGAGAAACTACAGGCCTGTTGTATGAGGTCTTATTAGGACAGTAAAGGTTTTCCTTCATTTTTAATACCTTCACTTTAATGTAGAAATGGGCAAGTTAAGAATGTGATCTTTCATAACCCAAGAAAACTGAAGTGAATTAACAAATAAACAGCAAGTCAGTTGTCAAGGCTGGCTGGATGAGGGGAGTCTTTAAGGAGAAAGAAGTATTCCTTTTAAAAAATGGAATTGAGATCCTGTCTTCCAACATCACAGATTGACAGCTGAAGCACAGAAGTAAAGTAAAACTAAAAAAACTCTAGAACTATAGACAGTGGTGCTGCAGTTATTTCTTCAACTATTTTCTGTACCACCTGGGTTCCAATTTTGAAGCTCGGGAAATGCAGAAACAGCTTTCTTCCATCCCAAATGCCCTCCCCACAATGGTCTTGGTACACTGAGTCAGTTTTGCAAACAACACTTCTAATGACAGCTCTAGGCAAAACGCTGTTCCATTTCACACCCTTGGCTCCATCTACACAGACAGACCCACACACACTGAAGGGCAGCTGCCATCACTGGCACTGGATGTCCCAAGCTCTGGGCCTGATGCTTCGTTGACAGAATTCTCCCCAGTGCCTTCCTACAGTTCAATTTTCACTCAAAGCAAATGTTGTCATATCAGGCTCAGAGCAATGATGGGAACATCAGCTGATCAGAACCCTTGATCTTACTGTGAACACCCAACATGCAAAAGGTGGCAGTTCCATTCCACCAAAATACTCTCAAGTTCAAACAGGAGAAAGCCAATTATATTAGTTTTGTTTTTATAACTCAGAAAATATCCTGACTTCATATTACCTTAAAGCATAATATTCAACTGCTTCCTTAAAAAACAGTGCTGTCAGTAAACTGAGAGCCATAACCCAGATAATGTATTTAGTAACAACCCTGCCTACTTCCTCCCCTCAACCTAAAAATTAGCAGAAACATGGCCTTCAGAAGTTATTTACGCCCACTGCAAAGCTTTAGCAGTTAGCTGAGCAGCTTCTTGCCAGCTTGCTAATGATATTATTCCCCGAAACAACCAAAAAAAGCCAAAACAGCACCAAATGTAGAAAGGACTATGTTAAGAGCTGACAGTTACCTTGATTTCAGGTTTCTCTATTCTCAACAGTACCAAAACATTCAGTTGGATCATCACAAAAAAATTTGTAAAGCAGTCTAGAGAGGAGTTAAAAATATGCCATTCCCCCCGCTTTTTTTTTTTACAGACCTCCTCTTGAGTGAGAAGAAAATCCTTAAAGAAAACCATTTTCTGAAAATATGACTGTCTCAATCCCCCTAACAGGTTGTTTACAGTTAAGAGAAACCAACAAAGTGAAGGTGGTTTTTTTTTAAACAGACTCATCACTGGATTGCAGTATTGATCTCGTTAAGGACACAAACTTTATGACAACCAAAAAGCACAGTGTCCATGCAAATGGCTCCCTCACAGGTGTAGAGTCAAGAGATTAAAACTTATCTACAAAGAAAGTATCAGACTCCACACTGACTTCAACTACCTGTATTTCTAGGATGAATTTCTTCCCTACCATTGAACAGTGCCTCCTTCTGCTGATTAACCCTTCCTTCAGGAGTGCTCATGAAGCCCTCCACAGGTTTTTGTGAGTAGTTTCACCCACCCCAGTACGATTATGTTACTCACAATAGCTAAAGTAGAAGTTGCAGATAATTCCACAATGCACAGGAATCTCTTCTGTTTGAAGTACAGTACCTGCCAGATCACTCTTACACAACTGTAAGATCTCAAGAATGCAGTAATCAAAAAACAGTCCAAGAAGTTTATTTCACAAAAATAAAAATTACAGTTTAAAGCAAGCAAAAGTTTTGTCTAAAAAGAAAGCGCAGAACTTGTGAGCCTGCAGGGGAGAGAGAAGCTCACTGTTGCCAAAATACAAAATTTCTGTTTATATTATGACCATCAACATACACAGAAAGAAATGTAAATCATAACATAAATACTAATATTTTCCACTAAAGGCTTATGGAGACTTGTTACTAGTATTTAAAGACAACTCAAAGCAGAAGCAGAGAGGACAAATTCTTAGAACAAATCTCAAAGCCAGCATCAAAAAAGTGGAGGAGCAAGGAAGGAATTGTGTTTGGAAAGTTTTAAGTACACCATGATTCTAAAGGGAATAATCTATCAAACCACAGGAGGTGACTAGAACTGCCATCATCACTGCTAACACAAAGGAATGTAGATTGGGGGGAGGCAACAGGGGAAGGGGGAGAAAGCACAGAGAAGGGAAAAGGAGAAGGAACTAAAAAAAGGGAGCCACAGTAATGGCTACCAGACTCTCAAGGAATTCCTAAAGGAAAGAATAAATCCTTCAAGGTTTTGTTTTAAATAAAGCAATCCATGCAATAAATTGCAGTCTTCTCAGTACAGTCAGGCTTTCAGTTTATCTGCCCACCATATTTTCATAAACATAGTTTTACACCTCTACTAAACTTCCAAAGCTTTACACAATGGCTGCAAATATAAATATTTCTTCTTTCAGCCTCCTCATTCTTCTGAATCATAGTACCCTGCAGAAAAACAGCTTTTCAAAAGGAAGTAGGGAAGTTTAAGCATGCTGAATTTAAAATATCCCTTTACAATTATTTAACCAACCCCAATCCCCCAGTTAACGAGACAATAACTATGGGTTAACAATAACACTGGCAGGTAAAGGCCGCTAGAGGACTGCCAGACTACCACGGGAACATCCCAAAAGGGTGTCATATCATTAGGGGCTGATCTTGCAGATCACTATTTTGAGTTTATGTCTAACAGGCAGCATTTACTTCCATATGATGAAGAGCAGCATCTTGCTACTGATGTAAAAAAACCAGTGCTCATTAAAAATAGCAGACACGTTAATATGAACAGTATTTCACAGAAATTCAAAACGAGTGAGTTGTAAACCCATTTCCTAATACTGAGTTTCACCAGCTCACATAGAGCTACTTGAAATGTGTGTTTTAGTCTCCTGGCTCTGAGACAATTCTGGCAATTCTTCCAGGAGTTTTTGGAAGCTCAGTAACTATAAGGATACAAGCTCTTTGGGCTTGAACAAGTACACCGCACCTCCAATAAAACCAAATCAAGTAAAATGCTTCATCAGGAAAGTTTTTGCTATTCAGCAAACATTGTGCTCCACATTTCATAAGCCCGACTCGAAGCAAGCAGACCATTCACAATTAAAACACACCCAGAAACATTTCAGCTTGCCACAAGAGATACAAACTTACTGGCTGTTGCCAAAAATGGCAAATTTTTCTGACAAAAGTATTTTTATCAGTCAGGCAAACGAACGGGAGGTAATGCAACAGTAAAGGCTCTAATAACTGTTCTCCGGAGCTGATTTCAATGTAAGCACAGCGAACCAGAAAATGGATTTGACCAAGTGGCTCAACTCATCCCCAGGCCTAGCACTGATGGTGAAAGGCAGGGGCTTCATGGGTCAGAGTCACCCAGCCCCTCGCAACCCTGCAGCCCCAAAGCTGATGTCCTGCTGCAAAGCTTCTGGATGCTGGCATGGGGATGCCATTCCACAAAGGGAAAACGCCTGAACTTTCCCACCCCAGCCCCAGGAGCTCAGACCCCTGCACACCAGTCCTGGGAAGCCTCGATAGCTGCTGTCTCACAGGACCTAAAGCGACCTCCTGAAATAGCACTCCGGATTTCAACCACACATTTCTAGCCAGCCTTCCAGCAGGCCAGAAGACATTTAATAAGCCAAATAACCAGAACAAAGCCATGTTACTGCCCTTAGAAAAGCTGGGATAACACAAAGAGCCCATTCACTCGCCCACTGAGCCCAATTGGTCGTTACACTTCGGGGCCATAAACGAGAAACCAACTTTCCCATTGCGGAGGGGAGGGGAAGGAAGAGAATAACCACGGTTTGCACCCATGAATCATTATGGAAGGCAGCTATTGTGGAAAAACATGGACCTCCTCAGAGATAACTCTATCCTTGAGCCAGACAGGGGGGAATCGCCTCAAAATCGCCGGGGTACGTGCCTGCGGACATGTGTTGGCAGGGCAGCGGCACAAAGGAATGTCCGAGCCCCGCCGGGGCCGGGCACCTTCCCTTCCCCGCCCGCCCGGCCGGGCCCGGGCCTTGGGACACACGGCAGCGCCGCGCGGCCGGCCCGGATCCGCCCGGCAGCGCCAGTACCTTCATTTTCGGGGGTTCCGGGGCTCCTGCCCGCCCGCGGGGCCGCCGCCTGCAGCGCCCGGCGGGC
>VZRO01003297.1:2186-41809 GCA_013397915.1 Daphoenositta chrysoptera | reverse complement strand
TGCTCACTCTGCCCGTGTGCTCGCACTGCCCTCTGCCCGTGTGCTCACTCTGCCCGTGTGCTCACTCTGCCCTCTGTCCGTGTGCTCACGCTGCCCTCTCCGTGTGCTCACTCTGCCCTCTGTCCGTGTGCTCACACTGCCCTCTCCGTGTGCTCTCTCTGCCCTCTGCCCGCCCCGCTCCCTCACAGCCGCCGGCAGCCCCCTCGCCCCCGGCGGGCAGAAGGCGGCCCCGCGCCGGCCGCAGGCACCGTTCCGATGGGAGCTCCTCCGAGGGCCGTGCGGCAGCCGCGGCGGGGAAGTGGGATGTGTTTGGACAACAATTACGGCGTGCACTTGTCAGGGCAGAGGCTGCTTTATGTGGGTGCCTAATCCTTAACGTCATGAGAAACCAAGCCCTGATTTACTGCTGCCCACAGGCCTCGCATTAGTGCGGTGCAGGTATTTCTTATTCATGGTGACTGTCAGCGAGCTCTTCGTGTCCCTGTGACAACCATCTGTTGTTTCAGCCTTCTGCAACCTGTTCCTCTGTGTTTGCACATGGAGTTGTATTTCCCTCACCTTTCCTTCGACCCACGAGTTTTTCAGCTGCATTTACCTTATTGCCCTGTGAGATTTTGCTGAATTATGGGACAATGCTGCAATAGATACCCGAGTTAAGGTCGCAATGCAGAGTCCAAACCAAAACTCTGTTCCTGGGAAATGCTTACTTTGGCTAGCTGGCTTTCAAATTTTAACCTTAAGAGACCAATAAATTAAACCCAATTTTATTTTAAACAACATAACCAGGTTTTGCTGCTGGTCTTCATCACTGTCCTCCCATCTTTTGCACTCTGTACAACCCCACAGTACTTTTTTCACATAGTTTTCCAAGATTCCTCTCCCTGATTTTACAATGAATATTTAAATCAGTGTTCTAGTTCTCTCTAAGATCAACACATACCTCTCTTCAGAAAGATCTTGCAAGCGATTACAGGTACACAGAAGAAAGTACACAGCTTTCTCCCATCGCTCAGCCCTGGCTCTTGAAATGCTTTGTGATTGTGCTCATTTTGCTCCTGGCCTTGTTGTGGATTCTGGTGCCTGGGAAATTGTAGTTGATCTGCTTCCATGATCCTGTCCGTATCCTTGGCAGGGATTTGGCTCCATCCTGTAATCAGTTTTTGTTCGCAGAATTCCCCGTTGAAAACAAGTTTTCCCTGAAGCATTTCATTGCTAAATCCTTATCCAAATTTAGAAATAACTTTTTTTTTTTAAATGAAGTCATGATATAATTTGTCTTTCACAACCATTATAAGTATTCCACTGGAGTAGAGCAGCTCAGGGGTGAGATTTTGACGTAAAACTGCTTTTCCTATACCTATGACTTCAGCCATTTCCATAGCTTTCAAACATTAGTGTTTCCATCATACTTTCCTCCAGACTCCTATATTATTTCTGTTTCAAGCAGGGTAAAACCAGAGGGAACTCTGTGTATCTGAAACTGAAGTTTCTTGACTACAACTGTTCAGTCAGAGCCGTGGCTGCAGCGCTGGGGGAGGCACATGAAACAGGCAGAGCTGCACTTCCCCAGGCTGGGTATTTCCATCTAGGGCAAAACTTTGCAGGAATTAAACTATCTTATGCATTAGATAACTCTCTGAACTTCTTTCTCTTCTTCTGTAATGGTCCCCTGTAATTTCTCCCCTGATTTATCACTTTTAATTCTCCTCTCCGACTTTCCCTGCTTTTTCCCCAATGTGACAATGGCTCTATACTGGCTTCTTCTGGGGTGGAACTGCTTTTACCTCTCTGTAGTCCAAAACCAGGTGGGGAGATGAGCCTTTAACTAGAGATGTTATAGAGGTGGTACCTCCTATGATCCCAAAACTTATCAGATGGGCAAACCACATACAATGATCACCAAAAACTACAGGACAGGGTGGGAGACAGGAGTGAGTGATCACGTCTGAGACAGGGCAGGTGGTAGCTCTAATCACTGTCACTCAGTATTCAACCAGAGTCTTCTTTCATTTTATACCCAAGAGTAAAGCCCTGGCAGGCATCCAGTTTATAATTCAGATCTTGGTAAACACAGACCTGAATTTCCCTCATGACAAGGTTCGATAGTAATTGTCTAGCACTTTAAATATCTAATTACAAACATGCTACCACATGGTAAAGTGGTCCGTGTCTGTTCACTCAACTGTGTGTCTTCAGGAAGGGCCATCTGTTTCCAACAAAGCAGTGAGACACGAATGTAGGCAGGTTTCTAAATTAAAAAGAAAAAAAAAAAGAGAGAGAGGAAAGAAAACAAACTAAAGAGAGACACAAAGCTGTCTTTACAATAAAGCACAAGCTGAAATAGATGCAGTCAGAATGAACCTCAGGAGAGAGTTTTCACCTAGGGAACCAAGGGATGGCATGGCTTCTCTAAGATGTCCTTCTGAGCATTCTTTTGTGCACCTAAACTGCTGCATTAAGAATATGGAGGTCTTCACTACAGGATGAGTTTGGTCCATCTTGACCCCTTTGTTCCACAAGAAATAGCAGCTCCTCTAACTTCCTGTCTCCACACCTAGGTCATGGATCCAAGTGTTCAAGAAAGGGAATGTTTTCCCCTCCTTAGAACATGCCAGATAGGCAGGAGGGACACTCTGGCATTGCCTCTCGGGCAAAAACAACAGACAGACCTTAATGCCACGGGTGTGTGTTACAGCTAAGCTGCTGCCTATCTAGGCAAATTACCACCTAAGGCCAGGAAGGGAAGCAGAGGAGACTATGCAACTCAGTTATTTTTTTTGCTATTATTTTCATACTGTTTGTAGATAAGGAGCCCAGCAGCTATTTGATGGAAGGTCACGAAGTGCAAAAATAGTTCAGACACTCTGTAACGTGCACAACTGCTCGTAAGGGTCAGATGAGCATTTCCAACGCTATTCAAAACTGATTGCAAAGTGTTTTGCTGTGGACACTGATGAGATCAACATTAGTGAGCCAAAAGTCAGTGTATTTACTGCATACAGTGTTCTTTTAACCATGAATTACAGAAGCAAGACAAGTGGGTTGGGACAGCAGGTCTCAGTTGGGATAGCAAGTCTCAGGTAAATTTACCCCAAATCATGGTATTTCTCTTGTAGCAATCACTGTTGGCCATTCATCTGCTTTCCCATAAAATATATATAGTGGCAAAGGGGCCTCTGTTTTATGAAGGCGTGTCAGAAGGAGTCCAGATCCAATAAAATCCTTCACTGCTCCTGTTTCCTCAGGGTCCCTTTGCACTCCCCCTGAGGAGCAAGGGGGCAACGTGGGTTCCACCTCCCAGCCCAGGGAGTCCCCACGCAGGGGGGTGGAGAAGGACACTGGGCTGACTCTGGAGTCTGACATGGAGCAGGTACTGGAGACCCTGCTTGGGTATTGAGTTCACTGGGATGTTCTTCCTGTGCTGAGGGGATGTTTGAGCATGGCTGAGCCTCATCAAAGCAGCTTTTAACACTTCTCCATTCTCTCTGTTGAGCAGTTTCACAGGTTCTGGGCACAAGAGGAAGTTCTGCCACTAATTATATGTGTCAGTCGGTGGGTTTAATGTAAACCTTGCTCAGACTGCTCAAATAGATGAACTTCTTGTATAATGTGCTGTTCCTTACTTACATTCGCAGGCTTGCTACAAATGAGATAAAGCAGTAAGAATGCTAAATAAATAAGCTGGAACTGAGAAGCAGAGCAGTGTTCAGCATCAAAATCTGAAGCAAGTAGAGGGCTGACATCCTGGGATATTAGAGTCAGGGGTCTCTCACATACCACTACGAGCTGGCTAGATATTATGTTCCTTGTGAACCCTTAAAAGGATTTTGAAAATGTTGAGTTAATCATGACCAGATCAGTTTTTATTGGATTTCATGGAAGAGTGACTCCATCCCGTGCCCCCTGAACACAGCTGACTTTTCCTACACCCAGCCTTTCACCTCCATTACCTGTTATTCCAGCACACAGTTGCCTGTTTCTTCTTAAATTGAGCCAACTGGCAGGGATATACTTCCTTTTTTAGGGTATGAATGAGCCACTGGATTTCAGAAAGGGCCAATCAAGCTCCATGTGCTGAGCCAGTACAGCATTGTTCAGCTTTTCACTGCAGTCCCTGGGGAACAGCCCCACTCCTGAGAACTCTAAACCACCGAGAGTTCAGCCAAAGCATCTTCTGCCCACTCAAGTTTCTAGTCCTTCCTACATTCGTTTCCAAGTGCCTTGTTCTTTTTGCAGTATACAGCACTTCCTTCCTTGCCCTTTTCCAACGCTTGTCTGCTTTCCCAAATGGCTTGTTCATGTCCTGACTGAGCCTTTTCTGAGCCCAGAATTTTCCCCAATTTTTGTCTCCTTGAAAAAGCCAGGGGCAGCACAGGTACATCAGGTAGGTGCATCCTGCTGCTGGAGTTCTCAGGTTTGCAGATTTTCTGCCAGGACAGGGCTTGCAGAGTTCCTGCAAACTCCTCTAGTGATTTCCAATAAAAGGCATAGGGAAAGCATACCATTAACAAATAAATTTGATTAATAAGCCCTATTACTTAAAGCCCACTTGCACAACATCTCACACTTTTGATGGTTCACCATCCTTAATACAGAATTTCTGTATGAGCCATTTCATCTGCTTCTCTTTTTTTATGAGTTGAGGTTGGGGTTTTTTTTGGTTTGGTTTGGTTTGGTTTTGGTTGGTTTTGCTTCATTGGGGTTTTTTATTGTTTGATTTTTGTTGTTGTGGTGCAGTTTTCTGTTTGTTTTGTTTCACTTTGGTTTTTGTTTCAAGGAGGTGGTAGTTAGCACTGTTCTGGTACTTTTCTGCTTTTACTTACCCAGGAATCTGAGACAGCAATTAGCAAATTAATTTTCATGTGAAAAGACACTGGATAAATATTTTCTTAGTGTTAGAATTGTTTATACCTGCATAGGTATTGTTTTCTTTTATTCTGCCTCAAGGTCTGCTGTGAAGTGGTGGAAAATGTGCACTGGGCAGTGTCATGGTGCCTTAATATCCTTTACCATCTCTCAGGAAACAAAGATCTTTCCAACATGAGACTATACTGGAGAACAAAGTGATTGCAAGCCAATAATATCTGTATGTCATTTCATCTCATTCCTAAACTGACTGTGGTTAGATAAAGCAGGAGCTATTTTAATCCTCGAATCAAACCAGGGATTTGGGGATGAATTTTACTTGTGTTTCAGCCAAGCAGAGTGATATGTACCCAAGATTTTAACCATGAATTCTTCACATTGATTTGTGCATACTAATCATTGGGTATATTCAAGTATTGAAGGGTTCTCTCTTACATCTTATATTTCTGGATGATTTCCCCTGCTCAAGGCAGTTCAAACACCACATTTATGCTCATGCTCCCAGACCTGCCTGCTCTGCTCCAGCTGAAATCGTAGCCTGTCAGAAATCCTGTCCCAGACATGTAAGTGCCAGCTCGAGCCCATTGTGACTCAAGCAGAACTCTTCATTTTCTCTCAGTTTTCCCCTCAACTAACCCAATCCCATCCCATCAGACCCACTGACTTCTGCTGCAGTGGCTGTCTAGCCATCTCCTTTAGCCACACAATCCTCCTCCTCCTAACTCTGGTGGCTTTATTTTTGTGCTCTATTTTTGTTGTATCAACCACACACTCCCCATCTTTTCATTCAAAGCCCTTCACAGCCTGTTCTGCCTCTACCTTTCAATAAAGCAAAAGCTGTTCTGCCTCTTGAGCCCCCCAGACGCTCTGAACTGCACCATAAGATCATCCAGTGTGACCTCTACTTACCTCAGGCCTTTACATTTAACAAAGGTACTCATATATTAAGCCCAAAGGTTTCAATTAAACTAAGGCATTTCCATTCTCAGGAGAGTAACCTGTGTTTCACAAGCAGAAAACAAGAGTGATCACCATGGCCTGAGGCTTTTTTATGATGACCTGAATGATTCAGGAGGTCAGCCAGGCCGCTGGCTGTAGAGGAAGGGGATAAAAAAAGACAAATGAATCTTCATGTCCCTCTTTTCCTGACTGGGAGGGAAATGTGTTCCTGACCCCCCAGTCAACCCTGTGCAATGAGCAAGAGACATCCATCAGTCCTCTGGAAAGAGGGGTTTCCTCATCACCTCCAAGCACCCACATAAACTGTTGTGCATTTTGAACTATGAGACATCCAGGATGTTTCTGAAGAAGGGAGGAGATAACACTGGAGCTGATACATTTTAAAATCTGTTTTAATGAAACTTGGTGTCTCTAGAATTTGTTTCAAGGCTGACTGACTAAGATACAAGTCCTGGCTGACACTTTTTCTGTACTTGGGGTAGGAGAAAACCTCACAAATTTGGGTCTTTTTTTTTTTTTTTTCTGTGTTCTCTATTGTCCAAGACCACAGGAGCTGATTAAGAGGGCTTGTCTTCAGGAAAAAATACTTGCAGGGTGTTTTCTATTCAGTTGGGTACTTCCATGAATTTTGTGCAATCTCCAAAAGGTCTCTAACCTCTACCAGGTTCAGTTGAAGTTGCCCAGCTGGTTTTAAATCTGTTCCACCGTGTGCAGATACGCGCAGACAGGCACAGAGGACACGCAGCAGTGGCTGTGTGTTATCACAGAAGCACAGAATGGCTTAGGTTGGAAGGGCCCTCTAAAGGCCCCCTAGTTCAACACCCCTGCAGGGATCAAGGATGTCTTCAACTTGATCAGGTTGCTCAGAGCCCCAGCCCACCTGGCCTTGAGTGTGTCCAGGAATGGGGCATCCACCTCTGGATAACCTGTGCCAGTGCTTCAGCAGCCTCACCACAAAAAATGCCTTCCTTCTATCTAGTCTAAATCTATGCTTTTTTCCTCCCTCATCTCCGATACTGTTGGTTAGAGGCAGAAGATTTAATTATAACTGTTATTTGAATACCAAACTGGGGTTGTTACTGATGCCTTAGGTTTAACTCTTATATTTTTCAAGTCCTGTGTTGCTCGGTGTGTAACTCTGAGGTGCCTTGTAGCCTGTGAGCTGCTGCTCTCTCATGCTAAGATAGACATAACAAAATCTCTCTAGGTTTGCTCCCCAAGGACACCCAGACTGTCCTGGCCCAAAAGCCTCTAAAGGGAGAGCAAGCTGAGGGGAAATTACATCATTAGCTAAAGTTTTAACTGGTGAATTTATGCTGATATGCAAATGGACCAAACCTATAAAGGTGTGGGGAACTTGTAACTTGTTGTTCATCTTGGGGTCCATCTTGGGGTCCAGCTTGGAGCCCTCAGCTCTCCAGGGTGCACCTTTGAAGGCCTTTCAAATAAATACTGACCTTTATTCCCTTATTCCTGTCCAGTCTCTGTTTCCAGGCAGCCACTTAAAGCATCATTGCAAGTCCATCAAAGGCTGCCCACAAAGCCTTACTCCCAGAAAGAAGGAACTGAGCAGGAGGAGTGTGACACGGGTGCTGGGCTCAGAAAGCAGCAGTGAAACCCTCCAGCTCCAAACCTGTTACCCACAGGGCGAGGTTCCACGGTTTCCTCTTGAAGCTAATGAACCATCTCATGGCTTAGTTCAAATCAAAGGCAAGTGCAGTGCTTTGCTGTGTAAGCAGCAATACTTACTTAAAGTCACAAGAAAATGTCTGATTTCAAACTGCAATAGAGCAACACAATGAGGACCTCCGGAATCATAATAAAGATCAGCCATGGTACCTCTGTCTTCTTTTTAAACTACAAAAAGACACCTCCTGGCTTTTGCATGCCTCTTGGCAAGGATTATACACTTATTCTGTGTTGGTACACTGCCCAGCACAGCAGGGACCTGGACCATCACAGGAGTTCCTAGCAACTTTGGGTAGATAAATAATAATGGTAATCTGCAAGCAAGACATTGCTTTGAGGGGTCAGGGCTGTGGAGTGTTTTCTGTGAAGCAAAAAATGTAGCTTGTCCTCTGAAAAAAATCACTTAAAATACTCTGCATACAGATCTGTAGATCCCAAATGCAGGGAGGCCACTGGAAACAAGTAAAAGAATTCCTCTCTCCCCACCCCAAGAGATATCATTAAATATGTGTTTTGAGGAAGAAGTGCAATCTTTGAGTGTATTTTTTCTGTTTCAGTTCTTTTTTAATGTTCTAAAGACAGCGGGTACTTATTTAAAACAAGCATCTTAAACTTTGTCATTAAAATAGCTGTTCTGATTTTTTTACATTTTTAAACTCATTATGTATGTCTGTATGCTGAGGCCTTCTGTGAAAAAAATTAAAGGCAAGCTTTCATGGGAGCAATGTATTTTTTTTCTGGTTACCAACCTTGTAAAAATTAAAAGCACATTAGCCACTTTGAAAATAAATCCAACAGCAGTTCAACCTCTTTGGAGTTTTAGTTTGAAGATAGCAGTGGCATTCCACTGACTAAGCCACTTGAGTGAATTTCCTGATTTTGCTTAGTTGCTTAATTTCCTGTTGGGCTCACATTTTGCCTAATTCAAGACAAAAAGACCCCTATAAATGGGATAAATGATTGAAATTGCAGAGCTGGACATAGTAATTTGATTGCAGTTCAGCATGTGCCTCTCTGAACAGAGGTAGAATTTCTGAGACACGCGTATAAGTAACTCTAAAAATGCCTTTAATTCAGCATTTTCTTCCCTTATTGAATTACTCATCTATATATCTGAGTATCTGTTATCAAAGGTCTTCTCCGTGTGTCCAGGCTTTAATGTGTGTCCATGACAAGTTTCCCCCTGTTATGACATCACTCTTGAGGCTCTAAAACAGGACAAAATGTAAAGCAATAGGAAGTGCTGTGGTCTGTTCTTCATAAAAGCTCTCTAGCAGTAATTAGGAGTACATTTAAAGCAGATCTCCTTCTCTGCCTCATTTTTGCTATGATAGGCTTTAACTTTTAAATACTCAGGACTGTGAATGGGGCTAAATAATGCTTTAGCCATAGCTTAATAAATCATGGCTATATAATACATAGAATTTAAGTCTCTCACCTCATAGTTCCACACACCTTTCCTTTACGTATTGCCTAGCATGCTGTAAAAAATTACTGGGCTATAAAAACTTAAAGCAAAACTGTTGGCTTTTTTCCTTCCTTCCTTCCTTCCTTCCTTCCTTCCTTCCTTCCTTCCTTCCTTCCTCAGTGAGGAGGAAGGGAAGTGTACTGCCAGTGTGGGTTTATGTATCAGTTAGATCAGGGCAATAGTTTATGAATTTAAAAATGCACTTTGCATCTTTCTCTGAACACCATCAGCCTGGGCTAAGCTGGATCTTTTCTGGGAAGGCTTTCCAGGCAGCTCTCCCTGAGAACACAGTTTTCCACAGCACTGGCCATGGACCAGGAGCTCCCAGCAGGTCACCTGTGTGGGGCTGGAAGCTTCAGGGGTTTAAACCCCGTATAGACCGAGGCTAAACTAAAATCATTGCAATACCCTTCTACAAGGTCAGTTTCTGTCATGTCTGTTCTTCAAGTATCGTTTCTGTCAAGAACTTAGTGGTGGATTGAGTACCAAATTAATGTAGTTGAACTGAACTCCCATATTTGTTAAACTAAAATGTTGGCTTGGCTGTGGATGCTTGAGCCTGATGATTCTGAAAGGGCTGTTGTGAACCACATTCCCAGAGCCTGATTTGCTTCAAAGTAGACAGATGAATCCTTCAGGAAATGAAAATACTGTGTCTTCTTTCCTGGAGATGATGATGATGATGATGATTATTATGATTATTACTATTATTAGGTATTGCTCTTGTATGAGTGTTTGTTATTGCATGGTCTGTTAGTGGCAGGGATCTTCTCACTATATTAAACATCGGGTTAATGGCCTAGGACTTCATCCCTGTTTACAGATATTTCTAATAGGAACTGAGATCAAAAATCAAGTTAATGGAAGAAGGAACAATGCAGGATGAGAGCCAGTCCTCTTTTAGGAGGGACCAGATTCTGCCCTTATAGAGCTTTGTCTGATAGGTATTTTTCCATCTCTGATGACTGTAAGCCAGATCTTGTGATCCTTATATTTCACCAGCTTTGTATTTAAAACCACATCAATAAGACCGCATTTAATTTGGGCACATTTTTAATGCACTGCCCCTTCACTTCTTGAAAAACCCATTTTACCTAGCAAGAGCTATGTAATACTGCCTCTAAAAATACTGTGCCAGGGCACCCTTAGGGCCATGAGCCAAGGGCACTGGCTTTTTCATGGTTGTGGAATTGGTCTGAAGGTTGGGATCACTTTCTGGATTTTTGCAAACAGAAGAATGGAGGTTTAGACAGGGAAAATAATTTCTCAGAAGAGCCAACTGCACATGGATCCAACAGCCTCTTGAAACTTTACAAAGTAGGTAGCTCTGAGAGTGGGCTTCAGGTTTCCATCTATGTAGGAGCAAATTTAACAATATATATATAACATAAACATGACCAAGATACTATGACTGATTTGGGTGGTTCTGTTTTTATGTTATTTTATTTTTAAACTCGGTGGGAGCAGCCACGGTTTAAATTAAACCCAACACTTCCACATAATTGAAGAGGGATTTACAGAAGATGCAGACACTTTTCATGCCAAATGTTGTGCACGTATAGAATGAGAACCAACAATTACAGTTAATTTCTGAGCCCGTGTTCTGTACACAAGAAGCAGCGATGTGCCTCCTTAGCACAACAAATGCGTGGGGAAAGGGGTTTTATAGAGAGGTTATGCATTTTTCTCAATGCTGTCAGAACCTGGAAGTTGTGAAATGCCTCGAATTTCTTTTGCATGCGTTTGTCCAGGCTGGCAGGAAGGTGCTCAGTCTGGCAATATCTGCAGGCTGGGACAGCAAAGGGCCCGGCAGCATCTGAGAGCTTGAAGTGCAAGTTTTGGCAGACAAAAGCAGCGCCTGTTGCATTCCACCTGTTATCTCCGGCAGTCAGCAGCGCTGCCTTCCCCCTCCAGCTGCCGGCAAGCCCTGGCAGCGCCCAGATAACATTTGGTTCAAGATCTGCTCCTGCCAGGTTATCGATAGAGTGAGGAAAACGAATACCTGGAGCGAGCAAGGGTAGATTTTCAGTTTGCTTAATTTATGGGCCAAGTCTCGCCTGGTACAATGGAAGTCCCGCTGTTAGTGCTTTCACCAGCTTTTACAGGATGTCATTTTGGGACATGAAAGGAGATTTGAAGAACACTTTGCAGTGATGGTGGCTGACCTACTGCATTTCTGGTTACAATTAACAGCACATTCTCACCCACTCTCTCTGATTCTGCTTGTTCACAGGCCCGGGGGCAACCGGAATATCTTTCTTTTGTCCCACGCTCCTTCATCACCGTGGCAACAAATGGGCAAATATTATACTGTTTTCCGTTTTTTTTAATTTGCAAGTAGACTGGTGAGTTTTCAAGACCACACACACACAGAGACACACATTACATGTAGTTCAGACTCGGGGATTAGCACATTAAAACCATGGGTTTAACCAATGACTGGGGCTGTGGCCTGGCTCCAGGCCAGTGCCCACTGGAAAATGTCCTCACGAAGTCACACAGCACAGTGGTGACAACACAAGAATGTGGGCCATGTCCGATGCCAGCCTGTGGTTGTTGTCACCAGCAATTACAGGGAGGTTGAGGCCCTCCCCAGGACCACCCTGAGTCCATCCTAATTGTGCCGCTGGTGGAAACAAAGGTCAGCTCTTGCGCAGGGGTTTAGAAATTGGACTTGCACCCCCAAGGGGACACTGTGGCCCAGAGCCCGCGGGGACACCACAGTCACTAATCACTGTGGCCTGGGAATCAAAGACCATCTGCTTTAACAAGGGCTGTCCCCAATGGAGGGGCAAAAGGAGTAACACCAGGAGTTCAAAAGGAGTAACACCAGGAGTTCATCGTCCGCTGGGAGCTGAGGGAGGGGATCCGCCTCTGCCTCTGTGCACACTGAAACCCCTGTGTCACCAAAACCCACCAGGCAATGCTCGTCCCTGCAGCAGTTAATTACAGCACCGGGGCTACAGGCACACACGGCGTTCCAGTTCCTGGTTTGGAGTCTGGGAAGAGATCCTTGCCAGCTACAGCTGCTGGAAGGTACCGGGTCTTGGCATGGCCATTCGGCTGATGGATCATCTGGCATCAGACCCAAGGGAGCTTCAGGGCTCTCATCTGCAGCCTCTGGATCCAAAAGCTAGCCAGAAGCGCTGAGTCTTTCCCTAACCTGCGGTTCCTTAAGCACCCTGCAACATCTGTATCACTTGGGTATTTCATGGGAAAATTTTCTTTTTGTTGGTTACGTGTTGCTGCTTGCACATGTTTTTTTTCCCCCATGTATCTAGACCATCTATTCTTTTCAAGTGACAGATACTAAAAGTAGTAAGCTGTAAAAACATGTACCACCAGAGTTATAAAGAAAAATCTCTTGGGAGATGGTAAAACAAACCCAGTCCCAAACACCCTCCCCTGGCCCACATTGCCAAACCACCTCCTTTTCTACCGCCCTGCCAACAACTCAATTCTTCCAGAATACCTACAGGGAGGGAGGTGGTAGCAGATTAAAAAGCCAGGTTCCTCCCTCGCTGAGGTTTCCCAGCACGTATTGCCGGCCTGGGGAATACGGGGGAAGGGCAGAGGAAAGGCTGGCTCTGCCCTGCGTAGGGCCGAGCAAGTTTTCAGCTGCATAAAATATATTAAGTCCCGATCGCGCTGGAGCCGGTGTTGAAAGATTTCAGCAAGGCCAGCACTTGACCTTTCTCAGACAATAGTCCCGGCTCTAATTGGCAAGTGCTCATTGTGCGGCTTCAGCTGTGCTGAGCAGGCGGGCTTCATGCTCATTCCCCCGTGCGCGCAGGTCTGCGCTGCGGCCGGGAAGCGGCCGAGGTTTGGGATCCCTGATTGTTCCATAATGCCACCTGCTGACTCCAGGGCCACGGCAGCCAGCGTATCAAAAGTCCTTTCACGGAGCCCTGCTTTTAACTTTAGTGCTATTTATATTAATGGGATCGTTCAATGCACTTCACTCATGTCCTGATTTAGAGTCCAAGGACGGCCCCGAGTTACAAATCCTGAGTGAGCACCGTAAGATATATTGGACACTAACTATGCTGGCTTTTTGTGCTTCAGCTGGGTTGCGACTGCGAAATATGAGGAGGTGATTGAAAAGGTCTTGAAACTCAAAATATTAACGTGTCTGTTTATACCACGCTACGCTTGTTCGTGACTGAAGCAAGCAGCAGCAGCTGTGTGCCAGCACTACGATGTGTCTTCACCAAGTGGCCAGGGTGGGAGGAGGAGGCAGACGTAAGGGGATACTGCGGCAGGCACAGATCTTGCTCCAGCCACAAGCATCCACAGCAGTTCATGCAAGGATACATACAGAGAGCAGTAAGCAGGCTCCCACCCAGAAAAAAGCTCTGTACCATCTACTTTGCAAAGCCTGGGAAAGTGCAAACACGGACATGGAGTGGATGGTACACTGCTAATTTAATCTTTTAGGAAATTGAAAAATCGTGGCCCTTTTATCTGACAAAATTTGCACTTTCTGAACTCATCCAATTATGGCAGTCAGTCCTTATTCTTCACCACTTCCCTGTCTTGACCAAAATTCAGTGTTCAGCTCCATCTCTGGCCGAACCCTTCTACTGAAGGGTCCTCTCCACTGCAGGGTGTATGTGCTCCCAGCACACTTCAGCTACCCGTGCTGCTCTGCTTGTCCCCCCACATCCATTCAAGTCCTCTTTCCCTAAGGTCTGGCTCTGCTGTTGCTCCTGGCACCAGCCTTATTTATCAGCTCCATAAATAACTGTTCATCCAGGTCTCTACCAGCACCCACAGCAAATCTTTGGGTCTTTCTTATGAGCTCCAAGCTGATGCTCAGGGTACATTTTTCAGAGGGCTTCTGAGATGGGCAGCTTAATGCTCTCCAGCACAGCAGATACAGGCACTGCAACGCCTTTGCACCACTCTCCTCCTTCTGGCACCTTTATGGGGTCTAATTTTGTGTGCTGGCCTCCCACGCACTTCATAAAAGACGCACATTCAAGCAGGCTTTGTGCCCGGAACGCAATTAAGCATCCAACTGTCCGATCTGTGTGGCCAAACCCTCGGCGTTCCCGGGGCTTCTCAGGTGCAGGTTCACACTGGTTCATCAGGTTTCCATAGGGGGGAGGAAATGTAATTTAGCTCTTTCAGTCTTAGTCATTGAAAATAAAAGGGGAGTAAGTGAAGCTTGTCTCTGGCTATAGGAATGGCAAACAAACCAGCCATGATTCTTTATCTAAAAGTGAAATTTGCAAGTGAACAAGGCGTTATAATTGATGCAGATTTAAAGATTTAAGGTGAGGCTATTCTGTGTTTCGTTTGAATGACAAACCTTATCTCACTTTTCCCATCCCCTCCCTTTTTCTTCCCCTGCACAGCAAAATGCTTAACAATCATTTCTTCAGGCCCAGTCCTCAGAACTGCCATTCCCTACAACTTCAGCAGTTTTTTTGAGCAGCTTGAGGTGTTTAGCAAGGCTGAAAAAAATCCCTCCATCAAACCCCTCTTTCATCACAAGCTGACCGCAGAAATGTCACAATACCTGTGAGGAGTGGTTTCACCGTGTGCTCTGGGTCAGTCTGTGCCACTAACAAAACACTACATGTGATGAAAACAACCCAGAATCACAACACAGAAAATAACTCTCTTCTCTACTGAAGAGAGATCAGGTGTGTTTAATTCCAGAACCGAATCAAATTTAAGCTCTGGACTTTTAACTGTGCACCCTGCTAAACTGGCAGTGCCTTTCATCATAAAGCTGTGGCCTGTGCCCATCAGTTCCTCCCCAGGGAATGCCTGGCATGGCTTTGGGAATAGCAGGAGTTCCTAAAAGGCAGTATGGATAGTCCAGAGCCAGCTCGGGCTCCCTCCACGGTCCTCCAGCACTGTCTGATCAGGCTCTGCATCCGCAGGGAGGTCTGGCCCCTCCTCCTGCTGCACACCAGGGCTCACCAAGCACACCCACCTGCACTTTCACAGTATGAAAAGCCATCTGGATGGGATACAGCACAGCCCAGACACCGATTTTTGGACACTTTGTGTCTTAGGCCTAAAGGCCACACATGGGCCCAGAGGAAACCACAGCAGCACAGACCTTCTGTACATAGCTGGCTGTGCCACTTCTTTGGGGCTGAAAACAACATCTGCTCTGTTGTATTTAGCAACATAGCTGTCACCATGGAAAGGAACGTTTTCACCTCCTAGGACCTACCACGGGGCAAAGTCTTAAACTATAAACCCTGTTAGGAGTTTAACTCTGAACCTGAAACACTAAAAAACACAGCATAAGACTTGGTCTCTTCTGTTTGTTGAGGCAGAGAGAGCAGGGAGGTTAGAAGATGGATAGGAATGGCTAATGGCACAAAAGTAGTCTTGGATGAACAGAAAAGTAAAGAAAAATTATTTTATAACACTGCTACTACATGACAGCCTTTAGCATACTAATGCACTGTGTGATTACTGTGTGAGGGAGGTTCCTCATCCACCCAGAGATGGATCCATGTAGGGATGGATTGTTTATCCCTCTCACACCAGCTCCTTTGCATATAGCTGGGCATTGCATTGCCTTTGCCCCCCAGCTGTCACTAGGCAAGGAAAAATAACTTGTAAAAGAATAAAAGCTGCAAAACCACTCAGACTTCAATCAAAGCAAGAGACCACTTGGAGCAAGGAGCTCTAGGTCCTCCCGTTTGGATTTGCATTTCCCAACTACTGCAGAGGAAAATGAGATCTCATCTGACTGGAGGCAACACTGGAAAGTCCACTGGAATGTCTGAGTGCACAGAGACACAGATGAGCCTTTGATGGATTAGCTCAGGTTTGAAAGAGGTGCACAAAGAGGAAAACAACACATTGGAGAATAAACGGAAGCTGAGCACACCTTGGCAAACTGAGTGCTAGGGTTTTTTCTTATAACTAGGAGTTGTTGAAATTGCTTTGAAAATGGTCTGCTGTATATAATAAAAGGACAATTTCACTAAGTGGGTCAGCCTTACTAGGTTATATACCTTAAGAGTAAGAAGGGCCCAAATCATGTTGGGATAACAAGATTTAAAACAAGCCATCTAGGAAAAGTGCTTACTTTTGGTCAGTGCATTCAGTGAAAAACAATTCCCATTGCCCAAGAGCAGGAGGAGGTGGAAGTGAAAGGCAGGGATCTACAAGGATGCCCAGGAGCTGCATCCAGCACCTCACCACTTATCAGCTTGCAGTTTTCCAAATGACTGCCATCTTCCTCCTTGCTCTGCCCTCCATGGTTTTTGGAATCCCATTCTGTCTCATTTTTCTACCCTCTCAATTATCCCTCCTGCCCTGCCCTCTCATTTACCCAGAAACATCATCAACAGGTCTTTTCTCCACTCCTCTACAACCTTAACACTGCCAAGTAAACCAAATAAACCAAGTGCAGCATCCTCATTGTCAGAAGCTCTGAAGCACCAGGCCTGTGATTCTGAAGTATTATAGGACAGTTATACCACAGAAACAAAGAAAATAAATACCAGACTGTAAAGATTTTAAGTAATTTTGAAGTAAAAACTTATATTTTTAAACTCTGGCACACTTCTGTACAGCTGTTTAGTATTAATTGTTAAACTGTGTGATACCAAATGCAAAGATAAATTTGATTTACTGGGCAGATCTCTTCTGAGTAAATCAGAAGGTTGTAGGTTTAATAAAGAGTCAGTTTTTAACGATATTTTCTATTTTATTTGTTATATATTCATTATGTTTTCAATGCTTGAAATGAGAGTCAGAGAGAACATGAGAAAAATGTGGTTTGGGTGTTTATCTGAAGAACCTAAAGTCTGAAAACACACTTTGGACTAACATTTGCAGAAGTTCTGCCCAACCTTTCAGCTGCTAAGATTATTAATGCAAGTTAAAGCAATACTGATATTTTCATTCCAGTTTGAAAATAAAGGCTGGTGAGGAGTGCCATTAGAGACCAAAAGTAGCTGCCTACTCTTTGCAGCAAACACTAGACAGAATATTTTTCTGAGAGAAGGGGAAGCACCAGTACAGGACAGCCTGCTCACATGTCTGGTTCAGAGCAATCTCAAGCCTTTGCACGCTGGTAATCTTCCCAACTCAACTCCAGATGTTAAGGCTGCCTGGCTGGAGGGAGGAAGGGAAGATATGGAGAAGAAAATGCACCAGATATCCAAGATTAGAACTTATGCAGACTCAGGCATTCATAAAAGATGGGAGCTTGCCAGCTCCTCCACATATGGGATGGAGATTTGAAAGTGGGAAACAGCTGCTGTTGTCCTGTGCTGCCTCCCAGGCCATGGAATTTGTGCCAGTGTCCCACCACAGCCAGAGATGGAGAAAGACCCTCCGTGCAGAAACCCAGCTGGACGCTGGAGTTAGAGCTGACCGAGGACAGTCTCATCCAGGAGAGTCATCCCTGACCACCAGACCACGTCTGACCCCTGACAAGGACAGCTGGGCTCCTCCTACACCCCCTGGGATGTCAAACGCCTTCCTGGGGAAGCACTGGTGTGTACAACCCACGTGTGACCGTCACACCTCACATGCATTGCAGCAAGAGCTTCCTGGGTCCCCCAGCGTGGCTGATTGGATTTTAGCAGCCATCTCCAGGAGGAACGTGGGCCTTGGTGCCCCTGCAGTCCCATATCCCAGCTCGCTGCACAGGCAGCTCAGGCTGCTACTCTCTGCTAGCCCGGGATGCGGCAATGCTGCAGCACCCTCTGCACTTTGATGTGGCATTGGCACCGGCAGGATGCTCCCTCCAGCAGCGCACACAGTGAAACCATGCAGAGAGCTGCCGAGTCCAGGCAGGGGCAGGACAGATTCCACCGCTTTTGTGCTGCCTCCTCTTCACTTTTCCCTTCCTGTAGCAATTATTGCTCATCAGCGCAGATTAACAATTGCACAAGCAAACCCTCAGAACAAATGAAATCAGGGCCGAGGGCCAATCTTAGTCAGTGGAGCTCTGCCACTGCCTTTAAATGGGATTGGGATTTAGCCCTGCAGCCTTTCCCTGTGTTTCCTCTTTTTACCCATTCATGTGCTGCACATGTGTAGCTCTTTGGCAGCTCCTCTGGCTTTAGGATGAGGCACTCACAGGTACAAGCTCCAAAAGTTGCACCCATAACCTTCTGGCATTCTTCTCCACCCACTCCCTGGCCTTGGTTTTCTGCTAAGAGTTGTTCCAGCCATTTTATGATACCTTTTAAAAGGTAAGAGAATAAAGACAAAAATAGCTCTCAATCCATTCATATGGGTTTCTGTTGGGCTGTGAATAATTTAAAGGTCTTCTCACCTCATCTCTTGTTTATCTCGTAGCCTCGGGTCTCATCTACATGAAAGAGTTGCACCCATTCAAGTAGATGTTAATTCAAACCAATCCATTAAACTAATACAAACCCCGGAGCAAGCAGAGGGAGGGATGCTCCCGTGTTAAACCCAGGCTCCTATCGGTTTGCTTTAATCTGGTGAGAAACTGAACCCAAGTAAGGAGCGCCCATGGACAGGTTTGCTCTGGTTTTACTGAACACATGGAACAGAGCAATGCAAATCATGCCAGGGAGTTCTCACTGGCAGAGCTCTGCTGCTCACTCCCTGCAGGGACAAGCTCAGACATTCAGCAGAGATTGGAACCACCAAAAAAATGGTCATGAGCCTCCAGCAAACACCCAGAGCCATGAGCCTTGAGCTGGGCTGTGTTTGGGGTCTCACACCTCTCACCCAACCCAGGGGCTCTGTTGCAGGTCTGCACTTTGTGGCCAGTGTCCCTGCAGGTGGTAAAAAAGCCATACCAGTGTTTTCATACCATGGTTAACAGGGGCTATACAAGAAGCCAGGTAAAGTGTAGGTCACCTGAAAAAATTGCTATGTCAGTGGGAGCCAAAAAATGAAAGAATTGCAAGGAACACCATCCCAGAGTCACACAGAAAATCACCATTCAACAAAAACAAACCCAAAAAGGAAAGAGGGGAGGGATGGGACTGGAACATTTCTGCTTCACAGCTCTGCCCTCTTTTCAGGGAGTGGAAAGGACTAAAACACCTGTTGTCAGTACTGAATGAGTATTACAAAGAACGTGGAGCCAGACTCCTCTCACATGTGCCTAGTGGGAGCACGAGAGGCAACAGATCCAAGCTGCATCAGTGAAATTCCAATCAATATTAAGAAACTACTTAATGATGAAAGCAGTTAAACAGGAGGCCAGAGAGATGGTGGTATCTCCATCCATGGGGATAATCAAACCTAAACCATACAAGACGCTGAGCAAGCTGATCTAATGTAGAAGCTGTCTGTCTTCTGAGTAGGGTGGAGGTTTGGTCTGGTGGCTTTAAGTCCCTGTCAATTTAAATTATTCTGTTTTATTCCAGTAAAATACGGCAGAAATTTCTTTTCTGAAGCCAGCCTTCCCTCATGTTCCAAAGTCACACGGCTGGTAAATTCACTTAGCTATTACCCAGTTACTCAATCTTCCTGAAGAGAAGGCAAAAAGAAAATATTAAGAGATGTGGGTGTCTGCAAAATGGTGCCAATTGGTCCAGTACAGTTCCATGGGGCAGCACAGAAGATTTTCCATCAGGAAAGTGGAAGTGGGACACTGGAAGCCTACAGAAAGCTTCTTAGCATCCACCTCCCTGCTGAGTGGGTCACACCGAGATGTCTTGGCTCCAGGGGCACCTCCAGGCTTGGGAAGTTACTGGAGGTTTTGCTGGTGATGATGATACAATTTGGCTTTCCCCTGCTTTGGTAAGCCCTGGGAGTTGGGGTGGAGGTGGCTGCTGGCTGGTTCTGGCACTTCAAAGCTACACCAGTGGCACCACACCATGGTACCTACAGCTCTAGCAGCAGCCACAGCTCCCAAATTTCCATCACTGCGAGTGCTCAAGGCAGGAAGAGAGACAGAGTCACTGTTACTATGGGCAAAACTCCTTAGGCTGTGCAGGGGCAGCATAAACATAACAAGATCCTCATTATTTAAGAGAAGAGAAAAACAGAGGAATGATTTTGCAAAAGGTATACAGATTTTGCCAATACTTGAATATTTTTGGATTTGTTTTGATTTCTATATTTAAACACATTCTAGGAAAAAACATTTGTGTTGTTTACATTAATTTTTCATCATACTGGAGAAATCCTGCAGGATCTGTTTTTGTGTCTCTGTAGTTCTTTTCATTCAAAGATCTTTTATCAATTATCATGCTGAAGTTTTCATGGGTTCAAAGATATGAAAAATAAATTTCCAGGAGGAAAGCACGCCAAGGGCCACGAAACAGAAAAGCATGATATCTAACTCAGGAAGCCTTTAAGCCATGGATAGCTGGAAATTGGGATAGCATGCCAGAGAAATCTCAGCATGTACTGCTGTCCTTGTCGTCTGTTCCAGCAGCCAGCACACACAGGACACTGGCCGTGTGCTCTCTTCACGTTCTCAGCCTGATCCTCACATCTCTGCTCAGTGATGCTGGGTGCTCCCTTGGTTTCACTCATCTGCTCTCCCTAGGAATTGACTCCCGGGCTTTGTCCGTGCTGCAGGACCCCTCTGTCCCCACCCCTCCCTCACACCGGCCCTTTGCTCATTCAGATCCCTTCGAGATGCAAACGCCTCTTTTATTCCCCGTGTGCTTTTCTGCTGGCTCATCCTGCGTGTGCCCCCGGGAGAGGAAGGCAGAGCACAGCTGGAAGCAGACAGGAGGTTTTCCCTCCCCGGGACCTGCTGTTCACTCTGCTTCTGCCACGACAGAACTTCTGCCTTTGGGCACGGCTCCACCCCTCCTGAAGATCTCTGGTCCATCTCCAGTGCACTCTCTCAACCTCCTGCTCCCCCATTTTTGCACAGGCTCTGCCTCTTTTTGTGACCTTGGCTGAGCTGAACCAACTGGCTGATGCACCAGTTACTTGGCCTAAAAAGGGGTCTGACAACTGCAAGTGATGCCACAAAAGTGGCAGGCCCGTGTGGTTGTCCTGAGGTCTCCTCCAGCCTTCAATGATGCTGGGCATTACTTAGCCCTTGTGTTGAATTTAACTCACCTTTTCCACCCCACTCCCCAAAACAGATGTGGTTGTAAATTTCAGCCAGATTAGAAGGATCAGTGAAGACCATAAGAATGCAAGAGCAACTAACAGGTTGTAAATTCTGCTGGGTTGTGACTTATGCAGTTTCCAAGTGGCTGTGACCTTCAGCACAGCGCAGTCCTGAGTGTCTGTGCAAGGTGGACAGAAGAGGAGCCTGCTCTGCTGCACTTCTTTGACAATCCAAGAAAACTGTGAAGGATGAAGGAGCAAGTGCCCAGAGATCTCAGGGAGCTTTGCAGAAGTCTGCTGATCATTGCTGTGAGATGCATCACAGCCATCCTCACTTTGCCCCTGGATGTTCATGGGAGATGCTAAAGTCCATCAAATCCCAACTGCAGATGCAAGAATTCAAATCCCAGCCCCCAGATGGGCCAGGAGGGGCCACCTGAAGCCCTGTGTTCAGAAACCACATTCAGTAATCCACCAGAAAAGCAGCTGAGCACAGTTAACACACTGCTATAGCCTGGAGTGAGAAATCAGACAGGCAGAAAAGCTGCTGTAACACCACTTGAATTACTGCTCTGTCACAGGTGGTGTTTGTGGCCTTCCCAAACACCTAATCTGGGAGCCATCTGAAGTCAGTGGGAGGTTTCCATTTACTGCAGATCTCATATCAGACCAGTTATCTATAAAGCACTGGGATACAAGTATCTTTCAGTTCTTCAAGTCTATAGAACTTGCTGCCTTGGTCAGATCTGTACAGATGCTGAAGTTGATTTCTAGTGTGATGTTCAGGCATAGCTGAGGGGAGAGGGTTCTTAGAGAAGGAATCTTAATAAAATTACTTTTTAAAGTATAAAAGTGTCCCTCCTATTGCCAGGAAAATCATAGTTTTTCTTACTCCATTGGTCTGAAGACAAGTTTTTATTTTTTGAGGAAGTACTGCAGAAGGTTGACAGGCTTTAAGAAATTGTACTGAAAAAGGTTGGTAGTTGTCACTGGGCTTGTCTTTTGTTTGGTTAAAGAGATTAGAACTCAGGCAGTGGTAAGCTTTGCATGGCAAAGACACTTCAGATTTCTATTTACAGGAGACCTCTCAGTATTTCATGTCTGCACCATTAAATATGCCTATCCCAATACAAGAAATTAACGCATTGGACACAGAAGATAAAATATATTTCATTTGTATTTAAGATATGGTGCAGCTATTGCATGCTCACAGCTGTAAAATAAAGAAAATAAGTGAGAATATAAAAAGTTTCTCCCAGTCACATGCTGACAGAACAAGAACCTGTGTCTCATCTTGTTTGGACAGCAGGGGAAAGATGAGAGGGGGACAGCCAGAGCAGCTGCAAATAACTATGTCTGTTTCAAATTCAGAACAAATCATCTTCTTGGTGTAATTCCTGACAAATAATTTTCTTGTCCAACAATTTTTAGGCTGATCCCGCAGGACTGCTGGGATAATCATCCTGACACTGCAGATAACAGGATTGTGATCATAAATCTTGAGATTCAAGTACATTCACCATGGTTGAGTGACCACCAGCATTTTGAGGGAATGAGAGTATTTTTCCCCTGAAAAGATGACGGCACGAAGGGCACACATGCAGAAAGTGAAGCCTCGGAAACACAGAACAATGCATCATCTTTATTTCAATTTGCCATGCACTCCTTATCGTTTCACCCACATTCTGCCCACTAATCAAGGGGAAGAGGCTTGGCTGGTGCAACTGGTTCTGGATAGATCTATTTGTGGCTGTTGCTATTGCAGCAACAGCAAAAGTGCCTTTTTTATAGAAGAATCTAAGCTCTGTCACAGAACGTAAGTGACTTATTCTGTGAACAATTATTTTTATCTACAGAGTGAAAGAACCTTTACTCCAGACTGGTCTTTTGTGGGGCTATTCCAGTTGTGTACATGTAAGTGATGAAGGGAAATACACTTCTTTTCATTACTTGGCCCTGCTTGGTACAATTCTGCCTTTTCCCCACGGAAGAGGAGAAATCAGGTATTTAAGTAATATTAATATTACAGAACTATGGAGCTGGGTTTTTTGCCTTTTGAAGGTAGTTTTTCTTCTGCAAGCAAAATGAGAAAGGAGTACAAAATAGTACTGCATTGTTTATCAATATAAAACACTCAGCTGATGAGATGCACTAATGCACAGCCAAACCCTGATAAAGGCCCAGCTGACTCCTATTCAAGCCACCACCTTACTCCACAGCTTTTATATGTCAAATCCCTGACAATATCTACAATTTGAGCCAATTCCACAGTTAACCACAGCCCTGCACATCCATGGTGATCAAAAAAATGCTCACCTTCCAAAATGTGAGGAATCTGACATTAATAAAGGCGTGCTGCTCCCTGCTAGGCAATGTATGAGCTGACCAGACGTGCCACATTATATCACTTGCAAACTGGCAGCATCACAGGGCAAGTGTGTTAACTGGGATACTGCTGTGAGAAGGGGAAGGGGATGCCTGGATTTACCTTCTTCCCCAAGGATCTCTCCAGTAGCATCTTCTCCATTGCACATAATTCTCTTTTCCTAGAAACACCTGGTAGGTCTTGTAATTCCTGTCCTCATGTTGCAGTGCTCTCCCCTCTCACATCACCGTCCTCCTCAGGAGAGACAAGACAGCCTCTCTGAAAGAACACAGGGCTAAAAACCAGAAGAGGTGGAAGCAGATGACTCCCCAAAAACCAGAGCAAGGCTATAAGCTGTGCTGCAGCCTCAGCCAACGGGGTCTAAGGAGGAGTCCCCCTTTGCTTCCATTTCCCCTGGCTGGTAAAGCAAACAGACCTCTACAAAGCACTGCTGCTGCACAGGATGCCCAAGCTTTTCTGGACAAAGTTGGTTAAGTCAGTGAGTTAACGATTTGTTCCAATTACAGCAGTGACCTGGAGTACAGCGAAAGCTTCTTACCTTCCTCTCTTTGCAATTGCAAAGCTCGTGCACCAGGACCCTCATACCCTTGCTGCATGGTTTTTATATTCTGTGTGCGTGGGAGTGAGTGCTCAGGGGTTTGGGAAGGGAGGGGGAAAGGGGGAAGAGTCCAAACAAAACATTTAAATGTAATTCCTTTGATGGTGCAGCTGTGAGAGGGCAACTGAGATGATTTTGCGATATTTCAGAAGCTGCATTGTTTTCCTGTCCTTTATTAAATAGAAATCATGTTTCCATGGCCAGGCTCTTCTCAAGTCAATCTCTCCTGCCTGCAGAGCAGACCTTGGTTCTAAATTCCTACACAACTGATGCTTCATTTTCCCCCCTTCTTATGACCCCACCTCCTACCTTCTCTCCTGAATATGGCATACAAGAAAATACTTCCCAACCAATGCAAACAGAACAGTACAAATGAACCCTATTTGCTTTGGGAGAAAACTGCACAATAGCCCCCAAATGAGAACGATGAGTTGGGGCATTGGAAACCCTTGCATGAGGCAAGTGGCTTCCTAGTTGATTCCCAATTCCTTTAGGTGCTTGTGCACTCCTGTACGTGGTGGCCTGAGTCCTGGGCTCCAGGGCACAAGGAGCACAGAGCAGACCCAGCTCAGGTGGTCCAGCAGCATCAGGAGTTGTGGCAGTGCAGGTGGATAACGCAGTAATTTATTTACAGCAGCCCTGCCGCTCCCCATCCACGCAGCTCCTCCAAAGGCAGAGATCCCTGGTGACTTCCACTCCTCTGGCCCACTGTCTGCATGGAGCAGGGACCTACCTCCCCACCTGCTCTGTCACACACCTGCCCTGTCAGACTGGAGCAGTGGCACTCAGTGGCTTCCTGGGGATGTTTCAGAGAGAATACACTGCAAGGCAGTTCCTGTGCTCCAGCCTTGCCTTCCGTGAGCCTGCAGCTCCCAGCTGACAAACTGCCCAGGCATTCCCCTGGGTAAGTCAGGAGATAAGGTGGCAGTGCTGCAGCACCGGGCTGGTGTCACTGGACAGCAGACAAATGACCACAGGCAAGCCAAGGAATCAGTGCCTGCAGCGTTCTGTGGTTTTACTGCACTGGCAGCTGGGGGGAGGCAGGGGAGGGTCGGAATTCTGTTTTACCCTCCACATTCAACAACATACATGAAGGTGTTTCAATCCCTCTTCCAGAATAAATAGCACAGTTGAGCCTTTCCTGGAAGGGCTAAACCATTCACAAAGAGCAAAGAAAGGAGAGAAGGCAGAAGCATCTCCTCAACTGCTGACAAGCAGTGGCGTGACAGGCCTGACGTGATTATGGAGCACAAGTTGGATGCCCTCCCTCCCAAACCATTCATCCTCATCTTCCCAGCCCAGCACCTGGCTCCCTGGCTGAGCTCCCCACCACCTCTGCTTGTCTGTGAAAACATGAAACTTGGACCTCCCTCGGAGCTGCATCTCGGAGCATCCCGAAGCAGGGGGCGTGGGGAGGGACAGTGTTACCTAGGAGCTGCGGGATTTTCTCCGATAGACTTGCTGCATTTTCTCTGAAGCTTCTGTGTTTTCTTTTTTCCCCTTTCGCCCCACTTCTCTCAATGGTCTGCTGCCCTCGGAGAGTCCAGGAGCAGACACCAGCTGGCCCTAGCAAAGGCCACATCCCCCACTGCCTGTGTTGTTCTCTCCAGCTCGCCTATATGGATCCCTTAATTGCATGCATGTCTTTCAGGCTATTCTCCATGCATGAGCTGTCAGCAAAACCTTGCTGGAAACACTGGAATTTCACATTTTTCATGGAGATTTTCCATATCAAATGGGCAGTTTCACATTTTCCATGAAATTCCTAATGACTACAAAAAAAATACAGCCCCAGTGTTTGGAAGGGCTTGCTCAGCTTGCCTTGGGGCACCATTTGCGTGTTAAATGCATGTGTGTGAATTTACTTAGCATATCATTTCAGGGATGGGATTGGAATTTTTTTTTTTTTTGTTGCAGATGACAGGAGAGAAGCATGCATTCATCCATTCATTCATAAACCCAACTTGTGGCACGGCACACTGGGGAAGGGATCTTTCGCATCGTTTTTAAAGCAGAGAGAGTGCAAAGCCCTGTCAACTGACAATATCCATCCAAGCTGTCATTGCCAATCACTTGAATGGACTGCAGCAGAGAGTATTTTCCACAATGAGATACCAATGGGGGTGACCATTAGGTCAGGAATCTTATTTTCTCAGCTCACCAACCCCTGCAAATAAATTCTCACCAAAAGGAGAGAAAAGCCTCATTGATTTGACAAGCGATCAGACACTGCAGTTGTCATTTTCCCAGCAGTTGCTGGCATATTTTTTTGCCTGGTGTGTGAGATATGAATTTTGTGACTTAACCTATCAAGCTCTTAAAGGGATCATCCCTTTTTCATCTGCATCCTAGTGAAAAGGAGAACTCACAGCAGCAAGACTCTGAAAGCAAATACTGTTCTCAGCTTTAATATATTATTAGTTGATTTACAACAAAGTTCATACAGGGGCTCTACTTTGCTGTTAATAGTCAGACATACTTTGTTGACCTGCAAGACTGTGGTTTTCTCGCCTCATCAATACCCATTTTAATTTGTAAAACACATTTTAATAAAGTTGCTGGTATTGTTCCTTTATGAATGCATCACAGCCAAACCAAGACAGAGTACCAAAGCAAGAAAAACCACATTCTTCAACGAAAAAAGTCTCATTTTCAGGTCTTGGTGTTCTTAGAGACGTGAGTTTTTATAACTTTTAAAAAATATCACATTAGTATATAAAAAACCCCAAACCAAACAGCTTTATGCTGAATTCCAGCAAAGGGCCTGAATTCTACCAGTGGATCCAGTGAAACAGATCGGTGCTGGCAGACAAAGTATATCTTGTTCCATGCTACCAAAATCCACTTCACCTCTTCAAACTGGAGATTGAAAATTCAGATTTGCTATGGAGTTTTTTGGAGGGAATATCTTAGCATCACCCAAAAGTAATTTATTTACTGATGTAAAAACGTAGACCTGGTGATGTTTTTACAGGAAGGTTCTTTGGGAATATTTTCTGACCATGAGGAGACCCTGGTCCCCAGCTAAGAACAGCTAAGAGCCTGCAGGGAAGTGAGTCCCTGGTTTAGCTGCCTTCCCTAAACAGGCACATCACAGATGTGAATCCAACTTCCCCAGAGTGACAGTTTTGCTTTTTTCATTAAAAACAAAAGATTGGTCTGTAGATATTTTCTACACCATGAGAAGGTTGTCCCTGCCCAGTTCTAGACACTTCTTGAGGAGCTCACTATCTGCTTGAACACAACTACTTCCACCAGACTGGATTATGATTTGCAAAACCTGCAGTTCCACCCATCCAGCCCTTTAGTTCCCAACAGTAAAACTGCACTAGGTGTCACTTAGTCTATGGCATTATTATAATACAGAGAAATAATGGGATCCAGTCATATTGGAAGCACTTCAACAATTCAGAAGATTTAAAAAATATTATATATATATATATACACACATATATATATTCATTCCAGTAACTGATGTATCTATATTTACTATTGGGAGGAGAACATGACCAAGTCAGAATGTTTCTTTAGAAGTATTCTAAAGAATGGTTGGAATTCCATTTAAAATAGATTAAGGATCAGGTAAAGCCTCACCTCTGTGCTTACACGTGGTCTAGCATCAAGATTGTTGCTGCCAGTTTAGTTTCTCCAGTAAGAATGAGAGGAAGGAGTTTTATGATCAAATGTCAGAATAATAGCAATTTATTATTTTGGTAAATTGACAGGTCACTAGACTTAGTATCAAATTCTTCTAAGCACTATCAGGCCATTCTTTGTTAATCAATACTGCACATTTCTTACTAGTCTTATCTTTGGAGTACATTGTTCCAGAAATTCTACCAGCATACTGGAGCATGACTCTGCTTCCAGATAAGCCTGGCTGGCTTTTTTTTTTTTTTCTTTAATTTTTTATTTCAAGATAAGTGCTCTAGTGCAGGGGCCCACCAAAATGCCATTTTATTCCTGATATACCTATTAATTCTATCTTTGCCATGTCTTTTCAATACAACATTCAGCTGCTCAGGGTATGAGCAGTCTCTAGGTGGGACTGGCTCTCTCTCTGTTCCTTTTTCTGATGTTTTTCCCTCCGTGCACACACGGGGTGACCTCACCAACACGCTCCTTTCAGTTGCTGCTAATTCCCTGCTACGATTTCACATCCAACACTCCAACTACCAGGTGTAATTTTAACTCAGACAGCAATGCCTTCAGAGCACAGAGGGCTTAGTAGGTGTACGAGACAAACTCTTCCTAACACATGTCAAGGAATATGGATTCAATGTTCAGGAATCTTCTGAAACTAGTCAGCTGTGGACAAAATCCTGAAATTAATTTTCCCTGGGAAATCTCAGCTCCTCAGGAAAAAATAGTTTTCTGTTCTTCACAAAAGTAAAGTTCAAACAACTTTAATAAGCATTTTCAGATACTTTCAGTGTAGATTACTAAGGATTTTAGATGCAGGCAGGCTCATACTGTCTGTCAGGAGAACTTTTTCCTCCCCCCTGAAGTCCATTTTTCCTCTGTCTGCTGTTAAGTTACTATTATCTTCCATTCCTTGTAATAATGGGCTTAAGATCAAGTGAAACTGGAAATGGAAAGAACAGTGAGAGATGACAGACTTGAAGGGGCTTTATTGGGACTATGGGTTGCTCCTGAGGTCAGAATCAGTAAGTATAATTAGATTCCTGGCATTTACAACAAATGTAAAGCAACTCAGAGCTCCCTTTTGTGTGCCTGTAATTAAACATGCACTTTTACTGCCCTCTGCAGTGCTCCAAAGTATCTTTGATTCCAGCACATGAAAGTGGAATCAAAGAGCAGGCCCAAATCTTCATCTCTATATGGCACTCATATTTCTGAAAACAAAGTATTTCTCAGCAGAAATGGAATAGCCCCTTTCTAAAGAAACACAAAAGGGAACGTTGTTTTTGCTAATAATTAGAGCCATTCCTGTACCTCCCAGAAACTTTCTCAACAGAGACTTGGATAGATAGAAAGGTCCCAACACAGACAGCTGGGCCCCACTTGAACCCACAAAATAAGTTCCAAATTTCCACTCTAAGCGAAGTTATTTCTTGAGTGTATGAATCAGTGTTCTTTGGATAAATTAGTTTTCTCTTGTGCTTAAACACAATCCAAGAGGTAAGTGACCAGCTCAAAGAGTGAACAGCACTGGTAATCAAAAAATACAGTGGGGGCCAGCAGTGGCAGATGCTCAGTCTTGGTTCCTTGCATGTTTTGTATGTAGGTGTAACCCAAATGCCACAAAACTAAATACTACACAACAAAATTCTGCTCAGCATTACCACTTTCTCTCCTAACCAAAGTGTATATATTACATCCTAACTACACTGTTTCCCTTGAAAGTAAAATGGATTTTTGACACTGCACAAAGTAATTTCAATCTCTTAACTATTTATATAATATTTTAGCAAAATTCTCCTTAGTTGTCAGGAAGCACTCAAACTTAGTATTCAACAGCCAGCAACCAATCTTCTCACATTATGAGAAACCATATAGAAGAGGAAAACACAGAAGAGCAAGAACTTCCAGTAAGCTTAAAATTCTTTCAAAAGGGCTTTTTTTACCAGCCCAGTTTTGATAAAGAAGTGCCTGATCCCCCAGGTTTCCACACAGATCCATCCTCAGGCATACATAGTTGCTCTCCATATGCTCTTATTTACATTAGGAACACGACAAAACAGATAATCCTGAAAATAACTTCAGTAAATACTTGCATGAACAGTAAGTTTTTTGAATGGTATTTTGGACTTAAAAATGGATTCATGGAAGAAAGCTGGTTTTAGCTTGGCTTCCTTAGAGCATTAAATTGTTGTACTGGCAAGTCTCTTCCAAAGTCTCTGTCCTGCCCACCTTCTAATTTTTGGACTGGCTGTCCAGGTTCTGAACAGAAAGGTAAATATGTTCCTTAAGGTTTATGTGACAGCAGCTGAGTAATGAGGGAAGACCCAATTAATGCCCGAGTGAAGGACAAGCTGGGACAGCTCAGCTCTTTAATGTTCTGCTTGCCACCCTACCCACACCCGTGTACCCATGGCCCAGCCAAAACAGATGGAGCTTTAAATTAGCCACAGCCACCGCTGCTGTCAGCCAGGCAGGGCATGAGGATGCTGAAAGGGGACAGGGCTCCGTGTGAAGGGAGTAAGAGAAACACAAACCAGAAGGCACAGGTCTATAAAAAGCTGGGCTGACAGGTTCTGCTGCCTACGGAACAACCTGCTCAGTTTTATTTTTAGAGGATTTTAACCTAATAAGGCTAAAATTTGACAATAGTACTTGCCTGTTCTCCATCTGAAGCAAACTCCACTGCATGCAACTATGCACAACTGAACATATGGATATTATTTTTCCATAAGATCCCCCTATTACCAGATACTGCCCTAAATGGATGGAGTCAGCCCACTTTTAACCACTAGAGGGCTTAATTCTATCACAAAAACCCCCCCGGTCGTTTTCCAATTCGGTGTTCAGCACCTTTGGAAAAACATCCAAACTGAGTGCTCTCTTTAAATACCAACCATCAAAACTAAGTGCTCTAAGTAATTGAGGCAAAGGGGAATAACTGCAGTGAAGACACTACTGTGGATGGCCAGCTCCTTCAGGAAAAAGTAACAAATCTGAGCCTGTTTCACAAACAGCTACTGAACACCGACCAGCTACATTTCTAGTCTGGATCATACCCAACTGGTTCTGTGCTGCACAGCACAGAAATGAAAGCTGAACAGCACCTCAGATTGCTTTCAATGGCACCAACAGAATTATCTGTAACCAAGCTGGAGCACAACACAGGCAAAGAAAACAAGGGATAAACTAGTCAAAAAAAAATAAAGGAACAGTGACATAGAACTTTACAGTCTGAAGCAGAAGTGAGAGCACACTGAAAGGTGACAGGATGGAGCAGAGATGGAGCAGAGTGAGTGCAGCACAGTGACAAGCAACACCCATCTCAGCAGGGTGAGGTTGTGCTCAGGAGGGCACAGGCAATGCTGAGAACAAGAGGGTCATACCCCAAGGCTTTTGCTGAGAACCTTGTCTGAGTAGTAGCAGGTTAGTTGGATTCATATCAAATTATATACCAGATTATGGACTAACCACTGAGAAGTTACTCTGCAGAATTTTAAAAGCATCTCAAGAGATTTGCCAAAGGAGAATTATTTGTTGTGTGCTTCATTTTAACAGAAAAGTACATCCCAGTTGTTTGGCTGGTATCTTTCTACACTGCCCAGGGATTAGTGTTCTTCACAAGGTTTTCCACACGTTGCACCCAGAGCTGGGTGCAGCATTCAAGGCAGGATCTCACAAAAGCAGAAGAGGGGCAGAATCCCCTCCCTTGCCCTGGTGGCCACACTGCTTTTGGTGCAGCTCAGGACACAGGTGGCTTTCTGGGCTGTGAGTGCACATGGCTGAGTCACTTCAAGTTTCTCATCCACCCACCAACATCCACAAGTCCTTCCCCTCAGGGCTGCTCTCCATCTGTTCATCCCCCAGCCTGCATTTGTGCTGGAGAGATTGTCCCAACCCATGTGCTTCCTTATTTCTAAACCAGGTGCAAGTAACCTTACCCTTCAGAAGCCTCTAAACCATCTCCTGAATATCCACTGATCCAACCTGTTCGGGTAGCTACATCAGGAGAGAAAAACTGCCTTTAAAAAAACAATTCTGTGGGCAGTTCTGATACTCAGGTACAGACTGGCACACCAAAAATACTTTAGAACAACCAGGGACGGCATGGCCAGAAAATGTGACATGAGAAAAGCAATCTGGGGAGGACAGAGAGGGCTCAGTCCAGGTAGAAAGCAACTACCATTTTGCTGCCTTCTCTGGAAAAAATACATGTTAGGAAGGGCTGTCTCCTTAACATCAGAGCTTAGCACCAACCTTATCCCAATGCCACTGTTTCCTCTTGGAAGTTTCCCCATCAGATCAAGCTACCTGATTTCAAGAGTGCCTAACAAATTAGACAGCTGTAAGCAATATTACTTGCTAAGATAGTCCCTTGAGTTGATGAGTGTAAGTGGTGTAACATCAACACCCAGAAACTCCATTTTAAGAGATAAAAACAAGTGAGGTGACTGTAAAAAATGTCCTGTTGGTACAGAAGATTGAAGTGTTCACCCAGCTCTTCTAGCAGTTTTCCCTAGAGAACAGAACTTGGCAACCAGCTAATGGACAGCTACTAAACTAAACTGTCTCAAATTCACTCTGGTGGCCTGCACACAAGTAAACAGATTTTAAGGTCTCCCTCAAAACCAGAGGATGGTGCTAACAAAGATATATCCTGGCTTAGTACCAACACGAGAGACTTGGCTTTCAGTATTTCCCTGCACTTCATTATCCACAGAGCACTGCTAGCAGGAAATGAAGAGTTGTATGTAAAAGTAAACGCAGTTCTGTTTATTTTCCAGCAACATCCCACGCAAAAGCAACAGAAACATGAACTGCTCTCAGCAGAAAATCTGTACAGTTGTTATCATTTACAACAGTTTTACATTTAAAACCAGCAAATTGAAAGAATCAAGCACTTTCCCTAGATATTGTTTTCTTGACTGCATTAATAAATGACTGATGACTATTTACAAATTTCAAATTAAGGCTACTGCTTCTGAAAAAAACATTATTGCATAGACTTTACCATGTTGACCTACAATTTCTTGAGGGTATTTAATTTCCAATTGTTTCTGAAACATTTTTGCAAATAAAGTGGGTTTTTTTAAGGTAAGGTAGTTAATCTTACAGTAACTGCAGTAGATGGGTTTACTAGTACTAATCAGCCACATGGTTCAGCTACCACATGCATTATTTCAGACCTTTTAGAAGAGCCAGATGTAAAAGATAAAAAATATCTCCCTACTTGACTTTTGATCTGCAGGTGGACAACTGAAATCATGTTCACAGTGGAGGAGGGAATGGGGGGAAATTGGTGAGATCTTGCTGTACTATTTATAATTACTAGAGGATACCACAGCCTTTGGCTAGTTTTGCTGTTAAAAAGTTTTATTAAGAAAATCTGATATACATAAATTAAAAGTTAACAAGAAGTCACACAACTTAAATGCAATTTTACATAACTGGGGTCTGGAGAATATCTAGACCAACCACAGCTTTGAGAACAGTCTTCAACTTTGCTTAAGCTTTCTTAAAATTAACAGGTTAAGGATCAAGCTAACCTCTCAAATTAAAAAAAGAACTTTCTCTAAAATAGTGTGCACAAGACTATTTAACTCACAGTATCAAATTCTTTCAGTGGCTCACTCAAACACACTTCCAAGTCAAATTCTCCTTCTGCTTGATAGTCAAGATGTCTAACTTTAGTGGGAGTGCCAGAACAGGTATCCTGGAAGGCAAAGCCAATTTATAATTACTGCTTAAGTAGAGGTTATTAGTACAGGTAATTCAATTAACTTTTGTAATTCATTTAGACTGCCCTATAACAAAGGCTTACAAATGCTTTAAATGCCATATAAAACCTAATGTTAGTCTTAAGATTAAAGAGATGTAGGCTTCTGCCCATCCAACCACATTTGAAGATACCTTGCAAGTGTTCTAAGGAAATATATAAGCAAACATTAAAACATTATACAGATTGAATATTCATCAGAAAAACAAATCCAGGAAGAAAAGCATTCCTAGACCTTTACTGCTCAGCTGTGTACCGAGTGCTTTCTGGATATAAATGGAGCCTACTTCTGTGTGACAAGGAAATTCCAACCTATTTTAACATTAGATATTGCAAACTAAAGTAGTATTTCAACTGTACATTACAGTTCATAACTGAATTGCTTTCAACAGATACATTTGCTTTTGTAAGGCTATGAAAAAAATGGGATATTTTAAATTTGGGATGATCGTTTAAGTTCTAATCTTCTAGACCCAAGACTACAGACAGATAATGGCTATAGCTGGAAAAGACCTGAATTTAAAGATTGCTGAGCTTTACAAACAGTCCCTAAACAAAGCAGATGATGGAATTTGTCAGGTGTTCAGGCTACTCTTAATATAAATCTAAGCAATGAACCAATTATCAACAAATATTTATGCAAATGACAGATATACTTACATCATTATCTTGACAGCTTGTTTGAGATTCAATAGAATTGCTTCCAACAGATTCTGTCTCCATTTCACCAAGGTCAACAGGACAACTGTAAAATCATTTAGAAGAATACAGCATAAACAAATTGATTTATCAGTGTTAAGCTGCCGTTTGTGGTGGAGTTCTGAAAACAATAGCCAGGAGAGCAAAGAGACCTACAAAGACCACAGGGACAGTGGTGGCAAACTGGGGAGAGCAAACAGAACTGCAGGACAGCCCAGTACAGCCCAAATGGCCAAGGACTGAATTAAAAGTCTTGAGACTGAATAGTGAAACTTGTCAAAGGCAAAAACCCAATGCTCAAACAATGCCTCAATACAAGGGTTAAGGGAGAGGAAGGAATTTTTTTTCCCAGACAAGGTTTTCATCCATCTGGCTTTGCAAAGATTTAATGTCCCTTATCCAGAGAGCCAGACCCCAGCACCTGAGGGCAGCATTTCAACACCAATGCACACAGCAGGGCTCTGGCTGAAGGACCAACTCCCCTCACACTGAAGGCAAGTAAAGGGAAGCTGAAAGGAAGCTCTGCTTTTGGATCCTATTGCTCTACACTGGTTTTAAAATCAGCATTCCATCGAGGAAAAACACTACTTTATTGACACAAAACTGCTTCCTGAGGAGTCAAGTTCCATCTCTGTCCCCTTCATTCTCTAGTGCCAGTTTTACATCTCATGTTGCCTGATCAGCTGTATTGCTTTCTGTAGAGGAAAAGAACCAGCTCATCACACTACATCTTCTAGAGCTTGGACTGTGAACATGGGGCCATGCTTTGAGTTTAGTGGCACCTTGGAATGAGTTCACAATTCTCCCTCTCTGGCCAAGAAACAACATTTTATAGCATTGTTCTTGAACTAGCACGTGAGAAGGGTGAGGCAGGTTCTTGTACAGTGGATTGGTCCAAGCTCAATATTCAGGAGACCTGCCATTAGTGAGAACTCTCCAGCACTGCTCCTACCAGATAATCTCAAGAGAGCCCTGAAAGAATCAGCTCATGTCATTGGTGTGGTGATTTCTTTTATAGAGCAGTGCAAACTGGCTCTGCTTTCACCATTGAAAAAGTGAGGGATGTGTATGTATGCCCTTCCAAGGACACTGAGCAAGTCTTCTCCCACCAACAAGGTTCAGGAAGCTACTGGATATTTTCATTGAGAAGGAACTAAACAGCCCTAAGTGTGGGCAAATAATTAGTGAAAGCATTCAGCACTCACTAACTTGTCTCAAAAAGAATTATGCTGGGGGTAGTGTTTATTTCTTAAACATGAGACTTCACATCATTATTTCTATAAAAGCATCTTGCATACTCTGTACATACATTTCCTGCAGATCACATCCTTCCTCAGTTGGTGGATCCCAGGAATGCAGTGCCACTTTCCACAGTTTAATCTGCTGGTCCCAGGACCTACGGCTGTATTTCTTAAATTTGTTTGGAGTTTTGGGATGAACTCCTGGTATACGATGGCATCTGTTCAGATATTAGACATGGAAAATTTATCAGTGTTTTATTCACACATACATAACATAGCTTTAAATGTAAAGACTGATTGTATTATGTATGAGAAAAGACTAATGTGCAATTCCAGCACTTAAGCAAACATTTGCCAGCTCGATATGAACTTCTTAGTTTGTCTGGGTACAAGTCAAATAAAATAAAAAAAAGATTATCATTCATAGGCCTGAAAACCTCATTCCAAACTCAATAGCAACTGTAGCCCATTTTGTCTCATAGTTAACTCATGGGACAACTGAGTGCAAAAAGCAGTTTCATTTCCTCTTGTTGACAACTGAAAGAACTTTTATTTCCATTTCTGCAGCGTGAGGTATTTCTTATATACTGACTCATTAAAAAAAAAATCCAAACCACATCTCAGTTGATTGTTAGTGTGACCTAACCGTTCAAAAATATTGTAAAAGTTTAATTTGTAGATGGCTTCTATCTGGGAGTATATTGGATAGCAAGTTTAGTACATCCATGTGCTTATAAAGAACAGGTATGACTTGCAGGTGGACATTTGGTTTTCCAGAAAGTCAAGCAGCTTACCTAGGAACTTCTTTAATGTATCTATCATATGCAATCATGTTTTTTCCGTAGTTTATCTGTTTTTGTCTTCTCATCAAAACCACCTCATCTGTCTCAAGTTCTACTGTCACCGTGGACTCCTTTGAATCAGAACTGAAATAAAAAAACATTGTAGGTTTGGGACTACTAGAAAACCAGTGAGACTCAAACAAACCCTCTTGTAAAAGACTATAAATAAACATGTTAAAACTTTTCAAACAAATGCTCAGGGTGTTACTAAACTATGGTGTTGAAACAGACTTAAGATGAACTATTTTAAACTGTGTCGTTTAAGAAGCAACATTGTACAATGAAAATTCAGAACTATTTTCAAGATTTTTCAGCTAGGCTAGAGATTTAACCTACCTTCCTGAAGAGGACTTCCTTTCTCTTGAAAATTCATTTATCAGGAGTTTTCTTCTGTATCTGTAGGAATTCAAATCAGTATTAAGAACATATGTACACAAAGAGAACATTAAGCACTGTCACAGCTCACAGCAAACTTCTCAGCAAACCAGCAGCACCTGAGGCCTTTCCACTATGAAGTAAATATTTCAGTTTTCCATTAAGAAAAAGCAAAAATATAAGGACTTTCTTTTCCTAACTATTTTCCCTAAAACAACTTCTTATAGCAATGATACAAAAAGCCAGTCATTAGTGAGAGGGTACCTAAAGTATTTCAATCTAAGAGACTCAGGAAAAGCTTCTCCCAAAAGGGAGATATTTAGGGATACACATCCAATCTCGAGAGAGTTTCTCATGACATTCCTGCATTTGGGACTTAACCCAAAGCTGATCTAAAAGCAGCAGACAAGAGGCTAAGGTTGGCCTGATATTACTACTATGGCGAAGTTAAAAATACAAGTTGAAACAGATTCTACAAGACAACTTCCATTTCCCTTCCTTTCCCCCCTTCATCTGTAACATCCAGGGATACCTTGCCATTTCTTTGTTGACATTGGTCCTCATTTCATCTTCTTCCACTGCAGTTCCCCAGTCTGAACACCGGGAAAGGGGTCCAGGGCCTTCTGGCGTTGTAAAACTAGAAAGAAAAAAAAACTAAGGCTGTCAAAAGCTTGGGTTATTGTATTTATCTCCCCCACTCAGCTTGACCCCTTAAGCATAATTATCTACAGTACTCAAAATGGCCGTGAAAATCTTCTGCTGTTCTATTAAAATGTCATCATTGTAAAATTAAGCATCAGTTGGGGGTTCCACCTTGAGGTGGTGTAGTTTGTGTTGGGTTTTCTTAAAATTTATGTAGGTATGTATAGAAACACAGCATAGCTTGTTAACCCAGCCTGTATTTTCAGTAGCTTCCAGCTCATGTCCTTCAGAAAATGGTTGGTGAAATACCGACTTTACTGATTTACTCGTTTTCACTCTGCTAAATGACTTAGCAATTATTTATTCTTTCATAACTGCAGACTCATTAGCTATATAAGAGACAGAAGTTAGAACACAGAATTAAGTTGTAAAGCTAATTAATTAAAGTTCCATGATAGCACCAGGAGTTTCTCCATGTAAATACATGCCTAGTAGAGAAGGCAAAGGCATAAAAATGTCCTGTTTTAGCTGGGAAACTGAGACTTACTATGGCTTTGCAAACTGGTTTAACAACTTTACTGCAGCCCATTAGCATCACGAGTAGGTTCAGACTCTTGCATATCCCTTCCCAGCCATCTATAGCTGCCTGCATTCAGATTATTCAGTGTTTCCCCTGACCAACGTTCACTAAGTAAAACTCAAAACTGTATCCTACAGAGCACAGCTTTTTCAGTAGATGTGGAAATGCTCTGGAGACTTTCCAGGATTCTGTGCAAACATGTTCCTTGGAGTCAGGGAATTAGATCCATCTGCACTAAAACCAGCTCCAACTCCTTCCCTGCTCCCAAACTGGTTTGCACAACTTTGAAGGTTTTATTAAATTCAAACTAAAAGTTCCACTTAGATGAAACCCAGCTACCAATTTGGCAAAACTAAAAATCCATAGCAAACAGTACAGGTCCCTCTGCAAAGATCTGTTCAATCACCAAGGATTTTTAACTTTTCCTTTTGCTGATTTCTAGCTTTGCAGAGAACACAGGCCACGTTCAATTACGGCTCTCCCGTGGCAGAGAACAAACAGCAGAATCCCAGTTGTTCCCAACGCCTGAGCTTTTTCCTCAACCCTGTGTTGTACCTTTTCATACCTGTTTGATTCTGTGCCTGTGCTGTGATTATAGAGATGACCCAGCCTCCAACCTGATCTTCTTTACGTTTGAGAATTTGACATGGTTGGATTAGCATAAACAAAAGTCCTTTCGGCACAGGAAGAGAACAATTTCCTGTCAGAGCTCAATCCAAACTGAAACCAGGAAATATGCCTGCACAATTCAATACTGGAAGACACAGAAGTGTTGCTTATTTACGTTGAAACAGATGAAACTATCTGTAAAGTTTCATCCTTGTACTGCTATTCAACCATGCTTCCTGAAATTAGTTTAGGCTGCTCTGGATAGTGTAACTTGAGCCACTGAGCAACGTGTTCCCCGCTTGTTGTCAGCAAAGGAAAATGGGTAGTTACAAGGTACAACCCACCCTGTTTTAGATTAGAAACCTTGATTCAATCAGCTGGGCTCTGGCCACAACTCCCATCCACCGATCAGGGTGACTAAAGGGACTGTGGCACGAATAGCTCAGACTGTGAGTTATAAATGTGTTATAAAATAAGACACTGAAGTCCAGCTGTGCTGGGAAACACAGAAGGCAGCAAACAGCAGTGTGAATATTATGGGGTGACCTCAAAACTGGATCTCCCCACAAATGTGCTGAAATACAGCACAACTTCTCAAGGTGGTCTGTACTCCCTTCAGAAACATAAAATAGATGGTTTCTAAGAATTGAATTTTTGTAATTTCTTTTAATTTTGCAGTACAGCCTGTATTTACAACCGTAATTGGCCTGTACGTTATTACTTCTTGATAAATGGCAGTAAACCAGCATGAAATAGAACAGAAACAATCAAGAATATATTTTAAGAGGTAAGGATGAAAAATTTTGACTCTTAAGAATTGACTCCAAGATGAGGGCATTGCACTCGACCCTTTTCCCTCCTTTAAAACGAGCTATGTGTGGCTGACGAGTGACCGATGAACAGGCGGGGCTTGGAAAACGGAGCGGAGCGGCGAGTTCGGCAGCTGCTGGGGAGCTCTCCTCCTCACCTGTCCAGCCGGCTGTCCTCAGGCCGGGGCTTGTTCTCCTCGGACGCGCAGGGCTCGGGCTCGTTCTGCCTCCGCCGCCTCCCATCGGCGCCGCGTTTCCGCGCCTGGGCCCAGCGCGGGGCGTGCTGCGGGCTGGGGACACGGACAGCGACACGAGGTGAGCTTCAGCTTTAGCCCGGGTGGGCTCCAGCGCTTTATCCCCTTCAGAGACCGCGGTTATTTACAGATTGCCCTCCCACCAACACGGCGAGGCCACGCCGCTCGCTGCGGGCCCTCTGAGGGGGCTCTGCGG
>VZRO01003295.1:10903-25827 GCA_013397915.1 Daphoenositta chrysoptera | reverse complement strand
GGCTCCCCCGGGCCGGGCTGCCATGGCGGCCGCCGCCTCCCCCTCAGCCGCTGCTCCCTCCCCTGGCCGCCGTCCGCCCTCGCTCCCCCCTCAGGGACCCTGCGCCTCCCCGGCAGCGCTGCCTCCCTCGGGCACCCCCGGGCGCTCGCATCGGCGCCGATTGAAAGTTGATTGCAAAAGTCACGACGCGCTTTGGCCTCCCTCACCTTCCCCCCCCTTCCCCCATTCCTATTCCTTATCCTCATTCCCAGCCTCATTCCCAGGTTTCTTTTTTTTTTTTTTTTTTTTTTTTTGCTTTTCGGTCCGCGCGAGGGGCAGCCCNCACCGCCGCCCCCGGGAATGGGGGATGTTCCCTCGGGTGGGGTTGGAGGTTGGCAGCTCTTTGTGTGCCGGTGACATTCCCGGCTCGGGGATGTCCCCAAATGCCACCCGCCAGCTCCGGCTGGCAGCGGGAGGTGCCCAGCGAGGAGTATCCAACACTTCCAGGTGCCGCTGGATACCTCTGGCTGCCTCTGGAGCGGCATTCCCAGGCCAGGTGCGCCGGGAGCAGCTCCCTGCGGGGTGGAAGCGGGGGGGAGCCCTCGCTGCGTGCCCTAATTCCCAGAATTTCTCCCTCTCCGGCGGGATTTTGGGAATGATCCCGGTTACCTGAGGCTCGGGAGCCTTTGGAATGGTGACGTTTGAGCGGCAGGGAATGAAATCCATGGTGGAAAAGTCGTTTCCTTCCTGGGCTTTTCCAGGTGCGCCGTGACCTTTCCTGAGGGGAGCGGGGGGGGCGAGGCTGGGAGTTGAGGGCGGGAGCGTTTGGCGCCGATTTGCTGGCTGAGGGCTGGGATTAATCAATTAATCGAGTCATTAATCGATCGATCAATTAATCAATTAATCGATTTATTTATTTATTTATTTGTTATTTTGTTGGGTTCAATTCTGTCGGGAAATCGAGGGAAAAAACCCAAAAAACCCCTTGCAGTTGTTGCCACCGTGAGGGTTAAAAAAATTCAGATTTTTTCCCCACAAAAAAATTCTCAAAGAATTCCCAGAGCCACACGGAAAAGCGGGAATTTGGAATTCCCGCTGGGTTTCTGGATTTTTTTTGGGATGAAAATTCCCACCCCTGAGCCGGGTTTGTGTGGGCCGGAGGGAAAATTTACGCAGATTTTCTGCCTGGATTTGGATTTCCAAGGAATTCTGGAGTTGGCGAAGGGGTGGAAAAATCCCAAAAAAAAGGAGCAGAATTCCAAGGTTTTTTTGGGGATTGTGGTGTCCTGCTGTGGTTTGGAGGGGGAGGAGCTCGGAGGGGTTTTCCAGGGGAAATGTGGAATATTCCGGGCACCGGGATGTGTCCGGAAGTTTTTGGTGCGTGAAAAAAAGTGGGAATATTTAGGATTTATGGGTTTTTATGGATTTTTATGGATTTATAGGGAATGTGTGGTGGTCCTTGGGCAGCAGCAGAGAGAGAAACGGTGGGAAACGGAGCAAATCCAGGGATTTTCAGGGAAAAAGGAGGAAATTAATGCATTTTCAGGGAAAAACTGAGGAAATCCATGGATTTTGAGGGGAAAATGGTGTGAATCCAGGGATTTTCTGGGAAAAACAGTGCAAATCCATGGATTTCCAGAGAAAAATGGTGCAAATTCGTGGTTGTTAAGGGAGAAATGGTGCAAATCCATGAATTTTTAGGGAAAAGTGGAGTGAATCCATGGAATTTCAGGGAAAAATGGAGGAAATCCATGAACTTTTGTGGAAAAACTGAGCAAATCCATGGATTTTCATGGAAAACCAGTGCTCTGCTCCCTAAATTCTGCCAGAGTCCACTGGGATCTGCCCGTTTTTCCTGAGGCATTCCCGGATTCCCCCTCTTTTCCTGGTTTTCCCCCGGAGCCAATAATTCCCCAGCAATTCCATGATCAATTCCTCAATCCCTCCCCACTTCAGTCGGGATTTATTCCCAAAATTCCTCATTCCCAAAATTCCCGCATGCGCTCCTCCTCGCCGTGCTTTTTCCAGGAGGAAAACTGGGATTTTTCCTGGATTTTTTCCTGGATTTTTCCCTTTCCAAGTTCCAAGCTCTCATTCCCAGCTGGGATTTGCACCTGGAATTAGGAGGAAGCTAAAAATAGTCAGGAAAAGCGGGATATTTTCGGGAAGGGACGGATTTATCCGACGGGTTCTTCCCGTTCGGTGGCTTCGGAGCCTCCCGGTTTTTATCTCCGGGATCAAAGGCGGAGTGAGGGAAAAAATTCCACCTTGGAATGTTCCAACCTGGCTGGAAAACCGGGAATGGGGAGCAGGAAGGCTTCGGGAAACCAGGGAAAATTTGGGAGAGGAGATTCCCAAAGGACTTCCTTGCTGGAATATTGGAATCCAGGAAGGAATCTGGGAATTCCGTGGAATTTTCGCCCCTTTTTCCCATGGGAATGGATTTAATGGAGTTTTTTTTCCAAGGAAGAGGGGAAATAAATGGGATCTGAGCGGATTTTCCAGGGAATTATGTCGATCCTTCTCCATCAACAACAAAAGTTCTTTTCCTAGGGATTTTGGGAATTTCTTCCCACCCTGTGCTTCCCAAATTCTCTCTGGTATCCTCAGCTCCTCAAAGGCAGCGGAATTCCCATTTTCTGGAATTCTGGGAGCTCTTTTTCCTGAATTTCAAAATCCACGGGAGCTTTTTATTCCCAACTCTTCAGCTTCCAAAGGAATTCTCCCCAGTTTTTCTCCAAACTCAGAAAAGTGGGACAAAGTCCTTAAAAAATCCGGGATTCATCCATGGATTGGGAGGAGGTGGGATCCTGCGGCTCCCGGGATATTCCAGCCAAAATTCCAGCAAAAACGGGAAGCTGGGAATGCTGCTGGAGAAAAACATGGAATTTTCAGTGGTGATAGCACCAAAAATCCCTGGAAAAGTGGGATCTGCTCCCAGAAAATCCCAGCTGGGAGAGAGGGAAAGGAGTGGGATTGCGCCGGCAAATTTGGGAAGCGGGAAATCCAGGAATTCTGCCTCTTAAAGAGCATTTTTGGGGAATTTTGACCATTTTTCCCAACTTTTTTTGTGATTTTGGGAATTGCTTCTGCTCCTGGCCGAGCTTTCCCGCTGATCCAAACTCCTCGGGAATTTTCTGGGAGCTCTTCCCAGGCTTTGGGAACGAGATGGAAAATTCCCAACGATTCCATGGATTCTTTGCATCCCAAATTTCCCTGCCTCCAGCTGGGAACAGAGCAGGATTTTTCCCGTGGAAATCTGGGAATTCCAAGAATTCCAAGCGCTGGGAAAGCCGGGATCGGGATCAAGGATCTGGAGCTTCCTGGGGAATGCTGAGGGGAGAGAGGAAAAAAAGAAGGAAAAGCCCCAAAATCCGGAATTCCCAAGAACTTAAGGGAAACGGAATGAACCATCCCGATTTTCCCAGTTTTTCCCTGATTTTTCCAGCCTGGAAAATTCCTTTTCCTCCTGTTTTTCCCACCTGGGAATTGCACAAAAGCTGAGAATGGGAAATCCAAGGAAAACCGGAATTTTGGTGGAGTTTTATTCCTAAATTTTTGTTCTCACTGGAATTTTTCTCCTTCAGGAGGCAGGAATTGTGCTGGGAGTCTGGATAGGGAATGCAGGCTGGAATTCCTGGAATTTCTTGGAATTCTGTGGTGCTGGAATTGGGAAAAGCCATGAATTTGGGGTTTGGATCAATCCCAAAATCCCGGATTTTCTCTCCTCGGATCCTGGGATTTGAAGGGATCCCTTGGGATGGGAATCCTGCATTTGTGGGAATTGCGAATTCCCGGTTTTTTGGGGGGGATCCAAACAGCTCCTGATCCATAATTCCAAAAAAACCTGGGAACAAACTCAATCCCTGTGTCGGTTTTGAAGCTTTCCCACTCTGAAAATTCCCGGAAAACTGGAACTTGTTGGAATTCCAGCTGTTGGGTTCAGAAGGAGAGGAAAAGGGAGGAGTTTGGAGTTAATTCCTTAGGAAATTCCTGGTTGGATCACGGAAAAGCAACAGGAATGGGCATTTTTAGGATCGGCATGAAATTGGGATTGGGAGCATCCAGAGTTTTTCCAAACAGGAGCAAAATTCCAGGATTTTTCCAGGAATCCAAGAGCTTTTCCCTGAAATCAGTTCTGACAGAAAATTCGGGATCCTCAGAGCAAAATCTGGGATTTGTGAAATTCTCGGGAATTCCCAGAGCTGTTCTTCCTTCAGGGGTCCTTTCCTGGGAAATCAACCCAGGGAAGTCCTGGAAAAGCTCCAGGAAGTCCTGGGAAAGCTCCTGGAAGTGATTTTCTGAAGTATTCCCGGGATTTCCTGGAGCTTTTCCTGAATTTCCTGGAGCTTTCCCAAATTTCCTGGAATTATTCTGGAATTAATCTGGGAATTGGCTCTGGAATTAATCTGGGATCAATCTGGAATAATTCTGGAATTGATCTGGAATTTATCTGGGATTAGTCTGGAATGAATCAGGGAGTTTTCCAATTCTTCTGGGAATTGGCCCCAGAATTAATCTGGAATGATTCTGGAATTAATCAGGGAATTGGCTCTGCCATTAATCCAGCATTAGCCTGGATTTAATCTGGAATTATCCTGGAATTAACCTGGGAATCAGCCGTGGAATTAGTCTGGAATTAATCGGGACTCGGCTCTGGAATTAATCCAGAATTATTCTGGGATTAGCCTGGAATTAATCCGGACCTAATCCAGGAATTGGAACTGGAATTAATTGGGAAATAAACCAGAATTAATCTGGAATGATTCTGGAATTAATCTGCAATTTACCTGGAATTAATCTGGGAATTGGCTCTGGCATTATTCTGGAATTAAATGGGAATTAGTCTGGAATTAATGGGGAAATTATCTGGGAATTGGGTCTGGAATTAATTGGGAATTAATCTGGAGTAATTATGGGATTTGGCTCTGGAATTAATCCAGAATTATCCTGGAATTAGTCTGGGAATCTGCTCTGGAATTACTCGTGAATTATTCGGGAATTAATCCAGGAATTGGCTCTGGAATTATTCTGGTATTAACCCAAAATTAGTTTCAGATAATTCCGGGAAGCGCCTCTGGAATTAATCCGGAATTAACCTGGAATTTATCTGGGAATTGGCTCTGGAATTAGCCTGAAATTTATCTAGGAATTGGCTCTGGAATTAATCCGGAATTAACCTGGAATTTATCTGGGAATTGGTTCTGGAATTAGCGTGGAATTTATCCGGGAATTGGCTGTGGAATTAATCCGGAATTTATCCGGGAATTTGCTCTAGAATTATTCTGGAATTATTTTGGAATTATACAGGAATTGATCTGGAATTATTCCGGAATTAATCTGGGAACTGGATGTGGAATTATCCTGGAATTAATCTGGGAATCGGCTCTGGAATTAATCTGGAATTATTCTGCAATTAATGTGGAATTTTTCTGGGAATTTGCCCTGGAACTATTCTGGAATTATTCCAGAATTGATCCTTGTGGATCTCGCAGGATCTTTGTGGGGATTTTGGAATTTTTCTGGAGTTTTTGGGATCTTTGTGGACATTTCAGGATCTTTCAGGCTCTTTATGGAGATTTTTGGATCTTTGTGGGGATTTGGGGATATTTTGGGATCTNATCTTTATGGATCTTTCAGGACCTTAATGGATCTTTTGGGATCTTTGTGGCTTTTTGTGGATTTTAATGATTTTTTGGGGGTCTTTGAGGACATTTTGGGATGTTTATGAATCTTTCAGGACCTTAGTGGAGATTTTGGGATATTTATGTTTTATATTTTTTTATATTTGGAGACATTTTGGGACCTTTATGGATCTTTCAGGACCTTTATGGATGTTTGTAGATTTTTCAGGATCTTTGTGAATTTTTTCTAATTTTTATGATTTTTTGGGGGATCTTTGTGGACATTTTGGGATGTTTATGAATCTTTCAGGACCTTTGTGGAGATTTTGGGATATTTGTGGATTTTTCGGGATTTTTATGGACGTTTTGGGATGTTTATGAATCTTTCAGGACCTTAGTGGAGATTTTGGGATATTTGTGGATTTTTCTGGATTTTAATTATTTTTTTGGGATCTTTATGCATCTTTCAGGACCTTAATGGATCTTTTGGGATCTTTGTGGCTTTTTGTGGATTTTAATGATTTTTTGGGGGTCTTTGAGGACATTTTGGGATGTTTATGAATCTTTCAGGACCTTAGTGGAGATTTTGGGATATTTGTGGATTTTTCGGGATTTTTCTGGACATTTTGGGATCTTTACGGATCTTTCAGAACCTTAATGGATATTTTGGGATATTTGTGAATATTTCGGGATTTTAACGGATTTTTGAGGATCTTTGGGGGTATTTTTGGGTTTTTCAGGACTTTTGTGGATTTCTTTGTAGATATTTGTGGATATTTTGGGATCTTTGTGGGGCTTTTCAGGATATTTTTGGATATTTTGGGATCTTTGTGGATATTTTTTGAAATTTGTGGATTTTTGGGGATCTTTGTGGACATTTCGGGATCTCCATGGATATTTTGGAAATTTGTGGATATTTTCAGGATATTTGTGGATGTTTTGGGATCTTTGTGGATATTTCAGGATTTTTATGGATCTTTCAGGATCTTTGTGGGGTTTTTCAGGATCTTTGTGGATTTTTCAGGATCTTTGTGGATATTTTGGGATCTTTGTGGGGCTTTTCAGGATATTTTTGGATATTTTGGGATCTTTGTGGATTTTTTGGGATCTCTGTGGATATTTTTGGGATCTTTGCGGATTGAAAAACAGAGGAAATCCATGGAATTTCAGGGGAAAATGGAGCGAATCCAGGGATTTTTAGGGAAAAAACGAGGAAATCCATGGAATTTCAGGGGAAAATGAAGGAAATCCAGGGATTTTCAAGGAAAGCTGGAGTGAATCCATGGAATTTCAAGGAAAAATGGAGCAAATCCCAGGATTTTGGGGGAAAAACGGAGGAAATCCAGGGATTTTCAGGGAAAACCAGAGGAAATTCAGGAATTCCACAAGCAATAATTCCCAAAGAAATTCCCGGACTAATCCCCGCCCTTTCCCTCCGCAGGATCCGGGAATTCCGCCCTTCCCGATCCCCGGGAACATTCCCATGGAATTCCCAGGCTCGGCATTCCCGAGGCTTTAAGATCTTCCCTCTTCACCCTCGGAATTCCCGGAGAATCCCGGATTTCCCATGAGCCTTCCCTCCCCTCCGGAGAATCCAGGTGAGCTCGGAGCTTTTCTATGGTTTTTTTGGGAATTATTCCCGGGATTTGGGGGTTTATTTTGGGCAAAGTCCGTGTGGGATCATCAGGAATCACCGACAGCAAAAATCCTTGGAATTCCCCATCCTCGGGATCGTTTTCCATGCGGGAAAAACCCGGAAAATGGAATTATCCCTCAATTCGACGACGCTTTTTCTGTTTGGGATATAATTCCAAGGATTTCTGGGGAATTCTGGGAAGGTCCTTGGGGAATCGAGGATGGGATAGCGGAATTTCAGGATTGAGATGGAAAAATGGGAATGGTTTGAGGTGGGAGCAAAAAAAACCCGGGATATTCCAGAGGTTTTGGTGGAGAAATGGGTTGGGATGGAGGGAAAAGTCAGGAATGGAGGGAAAATTGGGAAAATCTTGGAAGCGGCGGCTCCCAAGGGATTGGGGGCTCCAGAGTGGTCCGGGATCCCCGAGAATTCCTGGGAAAAGCCAAGGGAAAATTCCAGGTTTTCTGGCTGGGTCTGTGGGATGGGGTTGGGTGTTGGTGGTGCCGGAATGCAGCAGGAATTCCGGGATTGGGTGGGAATTCTGGGGAAAATTGGGATATTCCTTGGGAAATTGGGATATTCCTTAAGAAAATTGGAATATTTCTTAGGGAAAATCAGGGTGGAACTTGGGATATTCCATGTAGGAATCGGGATATTCCTTATGGAATATTGGGACAATTTTAATGGAATTTGGGATATTCTTTAAGAAAATTGGAATATTTCTTAGGGAAAATCAGGACGGAACTTGGGATATTCCCTGTAGGAATCGGGATATTCCTTATGGAATATTGGGACAATTTTAATGGAATTTGGGATATTCTTTAGGGAAATTGGGATATTCCCTGTGGAAAATCTGGATTTTTAAATGGAATTTGGGATCTTCCTAAGGGAAATCAGGCTGTTATGGAATTTGGGATATTTTTAATGGAAGATTGGGATTTTTTAATGGAATTTTGGATATTCCTTGCAGAAAATAGGATTGGGAATGGAGCTGGGATTGGGAACTTCAGATGGGATTGGGAATGGGAAATGGACCTGGGATTGGGAATAGAGCTGGGATTGGGATTGGGAACGGAGCTGGGATTGGGAATTCCAGCTGGGATTGGGAATTGAGCTGGGATTGGGATTGGGAATGGAGCTGGGATTGGGAATTCCAGCTGGGATTGGGAATTGAGCTGGGATTGGGATTGGGAATGGAGCTGGGATTGGGAATTCCAGCTGGGATTGGGAATTGAGCTGGGATTGGGATTGGGAATGGAGCTGGGATTGGGAATTCCAGCTGGGATTGGGAATTGAGCTGGGATTGGGATTGGGAATGGAGCTGGGATTGGGAATTCCAGCTGGGATTGGGAATTGAGCTGGGATTGGGATTGGGAATGGAGCTGGGATTGGGAATTCCAGCTGGGATTGGGAATTGAGCTGGGATTGGGATTGGGAATGGAGCTGGGATTGGGAATTCCAGCTGGGATTGGGAATTGAGCTGGGATTGGGATTGGGAATGGAGCTGGGATTGGGAATTCCAGCTGGGATTGGGAATTGAGCTGGGATTGGGATTGGGAATGGAGCTGGGATTGGGAATTCCAGCTGGGATTGGGAATTGAGCTGGGATTGGGATTGGGAATGGAGCTGGGATTGGGAATTCCAGCTGGGATTGGGAATTGAGCTGGGATTGGGATTGGGAATGGAGCTGGGATTGGGATTGGGAATTCCAGCTGGGATTGGGAATTGAGCTGGGATTGGGAATGGGGCTGGGATTGGGATTGGGAATTCCAGCTGGGATTGGGATCGGAGCTGAAATCCCACCCGGCTGCTCCATTCCCGAAGCTCCGGAGCCTCCCTGGATCCGGCCCCTCATTCCCGGGGCCGGGGCTTTTCCGGCTGCCCCGAGGGAATTCTGCTCCACCCGGAGAAAATGTGGCCGGACCTGCTCGGCAGAGCCGGGAAGAGCAAATTCCGGAGGGTTCGGAATCCGGGAGGGATCGGGCTCCACGCCCGGAATGTGCCGGGGCCCCACAGAGAGGGAGAGGGGTTTTTCCAAGGATTTCTCTCTCTCCCGAGGTTTTTATGGGAGATTCCGGGCCGGAGGTTTTATCCCGGTGCTCTTGTTCCAAAGGGTGGCTCGGATGGGATTCCTGGGAATGTGAGAGCGGAGGGTGGGAGGGACCGGATCTGGATGGGGGAAAAGTGGGGAAAATTCCTCTTCCATGGGGATTTGGGACCCGGATCCGGATCTGGGAATTGTCGGGAGATCCTTTTCCATGGGGATTTTGGAGCCGGATCCTGGATTGGAATTAGAATTGGAATTACATCCTGGATGTAGGAATTGTAGGGAGATTCCCCTTCCATGGAGATTTTCACCCTGCTCCAGGAAATCCTGGATCTGTATTCAGGAAAAGTCGGGAAATTCCTCTTCCATGGGGATTTTGTACCCGGATCTGGATGTGGGAACTGTTGGAGATTCCTTTTCCATGGGGATTTCATCCCTCTGCTCCAGGAAATCCTTGGAGTCACGACTTGGATGCTTTGGGTCCTCTCCGGCCGCTCGGGCTGGGCCGGGATTGGTTCATCTCCAGTGCTTTGGGCCAGCCGGGATTCCCAGGAATGCCCCCAGATCCCGGAATTCCTTCCGGGAGAGGAGTCGGGATGGGGATGGATCCAATCCCAGCCTGGGAGAGCCGGGAAGGGAGGGATTTCCCTGGGAAAGGGGAGCTGGGGGTGGGATCTCGGGAAGGAATTCCCGGCTGGGCTGGAATTCCCAGAGAATCCCTGGGAGCGTCCTTTCCTTTTCCAAGGAAAGGTTGGATCCCCCTGGGAACGTGGGATTGGCCTGGGATGGGATTTGAGCTCCTTTCCCATGAAACCATTCCAGGATTTTTTCAGGACGATCCTCTGGCAATCCCAGGAATCCCAAACCCCTTTCCCAACAGATCCATCCCGAACATTCCCGGCGGTTCAATTCCCGCCTCGGATCCGTGTTTTCCTCCGGAAAAGCCCCTCCTGACCCTTTTCCCTCCTTTTTTCCAGGTGCTCCGTAGGATCCCACCATGAGCGGCCTCGGGGACAGCTCCACGGATCCGGCCAATCCCGAATCCCGGAAGCGCAAAGGATCCCCCTGCGACCCCGCCCAGAGGTACCGGAGCCCTTCCCGAATCCCTCAGAATTCCCGGATCCGTCGGCACTTCCTGGTTTTCCAGGGATGGCCGATCCCCTCTGCTCCGGGATCCCACGGATCTCGTTATCCTGATGGGTTTGATCCGCCCTGAGTTTTCCCGGCTCATCCCGAACTTTCTGCCGCGTTCCCGAAAAATCTGTGGGTCAGGAAATCTGCGAATTCCAAACTCCTGGAATTGCTCCGAATTCCCCTCAGAATCTGCCGATCCCGAGCCGATCCTGGAATATTCTCCTGAGATTTTCCTGGTGGGAAATTCTGGTTCTCCCACTCCATGAAGGGAATTTGGGAAAGGGAAAATTGGGAATTCCAATCTGGAATTCACGGCTGCTCCAGCCCTTTCAATATGGGAGCTTTCCATGGATTTAGAGAAAAAATTCCAGGATGGAGCAGCTGGGAGCTCATTCCAGAGGCTTTTCCAGGCTCCCTGTGAGGGCTTTTCCATGGATTTTTGGGAATGAGGGAGCTTTTCCCTGGAATCCCAGCTCTGCAACGGGCTTGGGATTTGTTCCCCGATTCCCAGAGCATCCCAAGGAATGCGTCATTCCTGAAGGAATTTTGGGATGGGAACGGGATGGGATTGAAGCTCCAAGGATCCCATCCCGGAATTCTGGGATTCTGGGATCAAGGAGGCTCAGAATCCATCCCGAGGGATTTTTCTGGAAGTCGGGGATGGAAAAGGGAAGGGAGAACGTGGAAAACGTGGAAAAACAGAGAAAAAAATGTGGGAAAATACGGAAAAACATGGAAAACTCCAGGCTGGGCCACTGTGAAATCCATGGAATTCCACATGGGAGCAATTCCAGCCTGATGGAAGCGCTTCCCGAAGGATCCAAGCAGGAAAACGAAAAATCCCTGGAAAAATCAGCAGCGGAGGAGGTTGACGGGGGGTGAAAAAGAGGGAAAAAAAAAATTCCCTGGCTCCGGGATGAGCTCATTCCATGGAAAAGCCGGAGCAGCGGCGCCGTTGCCGTGGCAACTTCCAGAGGGTGGGAGGGAGCCCGGGATGCTTTTCCTGCCAGGAAAAGCTCGGGAGAATATTCCAGGAGTGGCTCGGGATCCGTGGATTCCAAGGGGAATTGGGAGCAGTTCCAGGAGTTTGGAATTCCAGAGGCGCCGGAGGGAAGCGGGAATGGGGAAGGAGGGAGAAAGTTGGGAAGAGGGAAAAGCGGGGAGGAATTCCCGGTGGGAATGTGGGAATGGGATCCAGGCTTGGATCCAGGGGTGGAGGGAGTGCTCCCATAAATGATTTGGGAAAGGGATTTGGGAATCTGGGAATGCTTTGGGTGGGATCCATGGAGCTGCAATCCCATCCCGGTCCCGTCTCGCATTCCCAGGGGGATCCAAACTTCCCTTGGATGCTCCCAGGGATCCAGGGATTCTCCAGGAATTCCAGTCGGGAAAAAAAATCAGGAAGGAATCAGGGAAAAAATCAGGAAAAAAATCAGAAAAAACAAGGAGAAAATAGTGAAAAATCAGGAAAAATCTGAAAAAAATCAGGAAAATTTGGGAAGAAAATGAGAAAAAAAATCAAGGAAGAATTGGGGAAAAAAATCAGAAAAAAATCTGGAAAAATCTGGAAAATTTTTTGAAAATCGGGGAAAATCAGGAAAAAAATCAGGAAAAAAATCAGGAAAAATAAGAAAGAAACCAGAAAAAAATCAGGAAAAAAAATCTGGCAAAAAAAAAAAAAATCAGAAAAAATCAGGAAAAATCAGAAAATATCAGGAAAAATTCAGGAAAAAAAATCAGGAAAATATCAGGAAAAAAAATCAGAAAATTTGGGAGAAAATGAGAAAAATCAGAAAAAAATCGGGAAAAAATTTGGTACAATCCAAAAATACTGGGAAAATAATGAAAAAACCATTAAAAAATCAGGAAAATTCAGAAAATTTTGGTAAAAAAATCTGAAGTGTCAGGAAAAAGTCGGGAAAATTCAGAAAGATCAGAAAAATGTTGGGAAAAAGCCAAAAAAATTGCAGAAAAATCGGGGAAAAAATCAGGAAGAAAATCGGGGGAAAATCGGGGAAAAAAATCAGAAAATATGAGGAAAAATTCAGAAAAAAATTTGTAAAAAAATCAGGAAAATACCAGGAAAAAAATCAGAAAAAAAAAAATCGGAGAAAATGAGAAGAAGTAAGGAGAAAATGAGGAAAAATCAGGAAAAAGTCCAGAAAAAAAATCAGGAAAAATCAGGAAAATTCGGGAGAAAAAAAATCGGAAAAAAATTTGGTACAATCAGAAAATATCAGGAAAAATCAGAAAAATTTGGTTAAAAAATGTGAAGTATCGGGAAAAAGTCAGGAAAAATCAGAAAGATCAGAAAAACGTCAGGAAAAAGCAGAAAAGAATCACAAAAAAAATCAGTGAAAAATCAGGGAAAAAATCAGGAAACAAATCAGAAAAAATCAGAAAGTATCAGGGTAAAAAAAAAAAAACCCAGGAAAATATCAGGAAAAAATCAGGGAAAATGAGAAAAAAATCAGGAGAAAATAAGGAAAAATCAGAAAAAAATCTGTGAAAAAAATCAGGAAAGATCAGGAAAATTTGGAAAAAAGTCCTGCAAAAATTAGGTACAATCAGAAAGTATTGGGAAAAATCGGGAAAATATCAGGAAAAATCGGAAAAAAATTCAGGAAGTATGGAAAAAAATCAGGAAAAAATCCAGCAAAATTTAAAAAAGAATCAGAAAAGATCGGGAAATATCAGGAAAAATTTAGGAAAAAAAAATCAGGAAAATATCAGGAAAAAAATCCAGAAAAATCGGGGAAAATGAGAAAAAATCAGGAGGAAATGAGGAAAAATCAGAAAAAATCGGGAAATATCAGGAAAAATTCAGGAAAAAAAAATCAGGAAAATATCAGGAATAAATCAGGAAAAATCAGGGAAAATGAGAAAAAATCAGGAGGAAATGAGGAAAAATCAGAAAAAAGTCTAGAAAAAGTCTGGAAAAAATCAGGAAAAATTGGCAGAAATCCTGAGATGTCAGGAAAAAATGGGGAAAAATTCATAAACCTCAGAAGAATGTCGGGAAAAAGCAGGAAAAAAATCAGGGAAAAAATCAGAGAAAAATCAGGAAAAAAAATCAGGAAAATATCAGGAAAAAATCAGGAGGAAATGAGGAAAAATCAGAAAAAATCGGGAAATATCAGGAAAAATTCAGGAAAAAAAAATCAGGAAAATATCCGGAAAAAATCAGGAAAAATCGGGGAAAATGAGAAAAAATCAGGAGGAAATGAGGAAAAACCAGAAAAAAGTCTGGAAAAAATCAGGAAAAATTGGCAAAAATCCTGCGATGTCAGGAAAAAAATTGGGAAAAATTCATAAAGCTCAGAAAAATGTCGGGAAAAAGCAAGAAAAAAATCAGGAAAAAAATCAGAGAAAAATCAGGGAAAAAAAAAATCAGGAAAATATCAGGAAAAAATCAGGAGGAAATGAGGAAAAATCAGAAAAAATCGGAAAATTTCAGGAAAAAAAACCCAGGAAAATATCAGGAAAAAATCAGAAAAAATCGGGAAATATCAGGAAAAATTTAGAAAAAAGAAATCCGGAAAATATCAGGAAAAAATCAGGAAAAATCGGGGAAAATGAGAAAAAATCAGGAGGAAATGAGGAAAAATCAGAAAAAATCGGAAAATTTCAGGAAAAAAAACCCAGGAAAATATCAGGAAAAAATCAGGAAAAATCGGGGAAAATGAGAAAAAATCAGGAGGAAATGAGGAAAAATCAGAAAAAAGTCTGGATAAAATCAGGAAAAATTGGCAAAAATCCTGCGATGTCAGGATAAAAATGGGGAAAAATTCATAAAGCTCAGAAAAATGTCGGGAAAAAGCAGGAAAAAATCAGAGAAAAATCAGGAAAAAAAAATCTGGAGAAATGGTGGAAAATCTGAAGGCAAAGGCGGAGAAAAGCAGGGGAATGCCTGGGTTTGGTGTCGCTCCGGCAGCAATGAGAAGCGGCGGCGCGAGCAGGAGAACAAGTACCTGGAGGAGCTGGCGGAGCTGCTGTCGGCCAACATCGGCGACATCGACAGCCTGAGCGTCAAACCCGACAAGTGCAAGATCCTGCGCAAAACCGTGGATCAGATCCAGCAGATGAAGCGCCTGGAGCAAGGTGGGCCCGCGGGAAAAGCCCGGAGCCGGCCCCGGGAAAGGCGGGATCGGGGTGGGTGAGGGAGAGTTGGGGGTTTATTGAGGGGAAAGTGGGGTTTAGTGAGGGGTTGATTGAGGAGAAAAATGGGATTTAATAAGGGAAAATTGGGGTTTAATAAGGGAAAATTTGGATTTAATAGGGGATTTATTGAGGAGAAATTGGGGTTTAGTGAGGGGTTTATTGAGGGGAAAAATGGGATTTAATAAAGGAAAATTGGGATTTAATAAGGGAAAATTGGGATTTAATAGGGGATTTATTTAGGGGAAATTGGGGTTTAGTGAGGGGTTGATTGAGGGGAAAATTGGGATTTAATAGGGGATTTATTGAGGGGAGATTGGGGTTTAGTGAGGGGTTGATTGAGGGG
>VZRO01003291.1:28170-63338 GCA_013397915.1 Daphoenositta chrysoptera | reverse complement strand
TGAGAACCGGGAATGCATCGAGAGAGGGGCTCCCCGTCCCGCTCCGCCGTTCCTGGGAGGGTGGAGCGGGCAAGCCCAGCCCCCCCCCTTTCAGAGCTTTCCAAATAGGCCTCCTCTGTCTCAGCGGTCTGAGATGGGAGAGCGAGTTCAGGCGCTATTTGCAGCCCGAACTCCCCCTCTTCTCCCTCTGCCTCAGACAGCTCGGAGAGGGGGGTGACTGATGCCATGGGTGTTATAGCACCTGAGGAACCCTCCTGGCTCTGAAAAACTGTATTAATCTGTTTCCAAGTCACCAACAATTTAGCAATACTGAGATCATAGCATTCCATGAGCATTCCTACCAGGGAAGCCCCTATCTCTGTCCTGACCGCCTTTGAAACTATATTTCCGTCTTCCGGAAAGAAACCATGCAGCTTCCCCCAGAAATATATATTTTCCAAATCCTCCCTGGAAACCAAAACCGCCTTTACATCCAGTACTATCTCCAATACCTCCAACATGAAAACATCTTGTTGGGAATACTTAGAAAGCACCATTTTTAACAAAAAACCCTAGCTAAGCTAAGGGGAAAATTCTTTACCCGAAGAACAACTCACAAACCTGCAATAATAGGTGGAACCTCCACTTGTGGATCTAGGCCACAAAAGAAGCACTCTGAAACCGAGTTCTTTACAGGTCACAGGCCAGAAGGAAAAGAGTGCCTGGTTGTTTATTCTTTTCATATTTATATGTTTGTAGGAACAACCGTGGATTGGAGGACAATGTTACCACCTCCTCCATCTACATTGGTCAACAGAATAGCCCATCAAACATTCTCCACCCAGGAGAAAAGAATGTAAACTAAAGTTACAGTTAACTAAAACATTGCTATGTTTATAGAAAGTGTGTGAGAAACTTTATCAAAGAATCAACACATAGAAAACTGCAAGAGACAGGGCAACAGGGTTTATTTTTCAAATCCAAAGATGAAACTAAGTCCTTTTTTTGGCCTCAAAAGTGCACCTAAAGATTCTGAGACCATGCAAACAACAAGCTGTAAAACCATTTTAAAAGAGAAAATCCTGGTTCCTGCAAATGGGGAGCAATGTTTATCTCCAGTGTTTACACAATATATTGCCTGAGGTAATTGACTGCATGTAAATGGGGGTTTAGGGCTTTTTCTTTTCGAGAACGTAAATTATTTTGTTAGAAGACATCTGCAGCCTTTAAAAAATCCACATTACTGTGCCTCTTTCAAAGTATCATCCTTATAATCTGTTCCAATAAGAGACCCCAAGGAGTTTATGACATTTACTACTTTGCAGGTCTGCCCCACCTAAGGATCAATTCTGTTGCCATTTAAGACACCTAAAAAGTGCTGTTGATGTCTGTGTAATCAGATCAGGTCCTGCAAGTTTGGGGTTTTTTCTGTAGCTTTTTTCAGAAGATAACATGAGGAGGAGAGATGTGGCTGAAACACAGCATTCCAGTTTTTGAAATTTTATTTAGGACTCAATTTATCAAATAAAATTAGTTAAAGGCAGAAGAAAATACTAGATATTTTTATTGGTTTAATTTTAAATCCTTTTTTCTCAAGCCATTCCTGCTCATGGAGATCATCCCTAATTTCAGACCAGCTCTCCAGTGACCACTGCAAAAACTTGATATTTCCAGAGTTTTGAGACACCAGGTTCTCCAAAAGACTCCCAAAACACTGGGACCTATGTCCTGATGTTGGTCCCTTTATCTCACAGATCTAGATTCTCCCATATCTACCTCCAAGTCAAACTCAGGAATCTGACCAAGGACTTCCAAACGTCACGACTTTGTCCATGACTGCTCCCAATTCCCAAACCAGAAGATATCAGTCTAATGTACATCAGTTTAGTCCTGGATTTATGAAATTCCTGTGTTTGATTCAGGAAAATCTTGGCATGTTTGCTAAATATTTCCATTCACAAATAATTAAATCTTTCAAAAGTTAATTTGATTTGGTGCAAATTTTCCTTTGGCAATAGTTTGCCATCCAATTGTGTTTGAAGCTGAGTTTGTCTGTCTCTTTTAAAGCTTAATGGGAGGTCAAGGAGGTAAATGAGAAGGAAAGTAAGGGATCTATTTTAGATGAGGGAAGAGTGTAAGGCTACAAAAAAAGTCGCTACAGTGTCAAATCAAATGGAAAATTTCATTTTATACTGTTCTCTTAAAGAGAGTTTTTATGACAGTGCCAAGATAACCTTGTTAAAAATACATCATAGAATCACAAAACAGTTTCGGTCGGAAGGGACCTTTAAAGGTCTCATTCCAACCCTCCTGCAGTGAAAAGGACAATCTTCCACTAGACCAGGGTGCTCAGAGCCCTGTCCAACCTACTGTTGAATGGTTCCAGGGATGGGGCAGCCACAGCTTCTCTGGAAAAACCTCTGCCAAAGTTTTAACAACCTCATTATAAAGAACTTTTTCCTGATATCCAATCTTAATTGACTCTCTTTTAGTGTAAGACCATTACCCCTTTTCCTATTGCAACATTCCATGGATGACATCCCACCCTTCAGGCGTGTCAGCCACAGCCTGGCGTCATCTGCAAACGTGCTGAGAAATTAATTCAGTATTTAAAAAATACCTTCACCACTACTTTGAGTGTGATTCCACTAAAAATTGCATTACAAACAAAATTACATTTATAAGAATTGATTTTTCCTGGTGTTCATACATCAGAAATTTTTGTCCATTCTTACCATCTTTTGGCCTGGTCTCCAAAAAACCCTGTTGCCACACCAGTCTTGGCAGAATGGATTTTCTTCCTCTCCAGACCCTCCTCATGGGGATTTATGATGTGTCCTTCCATTCTTCATGTTGGGGACAATGAGCAGAGCCATGACAGACAATCTCAGCAGGCCCGGCTTGTTTTTCATGCTCCCGTTTTAATGTCAGACCTGTCCTTCTGTTTTTCTCCTTTCTTTTTTAAATTTTTCCTCCCTGGAAAAAAAAAAAAAACCAACCCAAACAAAAAACCCCCCAAACCCCAAAAAACCCCAATCCCTCCCCCCCCAAAAAAGACCCCACCCAAAACCAAACCAAAATACCCCAGAAAACCCCCAAGAGCCGTAGACTCTGTAAATATTTAGAAAGTTTTCATGGAATAATCATGTTGTGACCAGCAGGATGTAATGACAAAGTTCACATAACCATTGCACATTAATAGACCCAATGCACACGAAGACTTCAATACCACACTTGCAACAAGAGATTTGTGGAGAAAATATAATATTTCAGCTTATTCTCTACAGAATGTGGATTTACCTCTGAAAGTCTGGTCTTCATAATTTCAGTTTAAATGAGTTTTTCAAATGCGTTCCAGTTTTCTATGCTGAATCAATGTCACAAGTAATTTTTCTCCAGAGAAAAAAATTCCTTCAAAACATCAACTTCTACTCTTTGCAATCTCAATTTGAATTATTTCTTTTTTACCCTGTAGTAGCCAATTTTTGCTGAAGATTATAGTTTGGTTTAATATGCTGTACACTGTAATTTAATTTTTTTTTTAAACACAAATATTTATTCAATCCACAAGAGTAGGAAAGCATCAGAGCTCCAATTCAGATTGTTCAAGATAACACTGGGAGAAAAATTTTCAAGGAAATTCAAGTGCCCTGTAATGTCTTGGAAAGAAAATCCATTTTGGAATGGAAGGAGTGGACAGAAAACAGTTAATATTTTAAGACTAAAGACTTGTTCGAACAAATAGTGGAGTCCCCATCCCTGGAGGGATTTAAGAGACCTGTGAATGTTACATTTGGGGACATGGGGTGGTGGTGGCCTTGGCATTGCTGGCGGAAAGAGTCAGTCGATGACCTCAGAGGGATTTTCCAACCTAATTGCATCTGTGAGTCTGTGAAATTCACAATAAGTAAGTGAAAGTAAACTAAACATGCAGTTAATGAACCAAACCTGCTGCCTCTCAAAACACCCAGAAGTATTTCTGCTTACAGAACCAAAGATATTTTCCTAGATATTTATGCAGCACTGTAGCTGTTATGCAGTCTCTGGAAGATAAATATTTCCTAAATAAATATGGTTTGAGTTGAAAAGAAATAACGTGTGTCGTGATGGATATAGAATGAGAAATGGTTGTGGATTCTATCAGTGCTTACAGACAGCCAGTGTGAGTTCTGGTCTACTCTGAACTGTCGTCCAGACACCTCTGGATGTCATGATTTCTATTATTCCTAAGACCAAATTAACTTGCATTTTATTTCCTGCTGAATTCTTGTTTCCCAGCAGCTAATTTAAGCAGCTGCCTTGCTCTCCTCTTTCCATTAGGCACATGCACACTTTTGGGGCAGCAGGAATTCCAGTAATGCTGAGTAAAGGACTCCGAAATCTAGACCTGATTTTGTTCTCTTTCCTCGTGTCGGGTCATTTCAGAAAGTTCTGGTTTGTGTATTCATTGGAAGGACAAGGTCTACATGTAACATTTCTGAGGGTGAATATCAAGAGTCTGAGACCCCAGGGTGGAAATACATGATTGATGTTTTGCTACTGTGCCAGCACGGCCTGGAGTACAAATGTGACACCGAGTCGCACATGGGGATCAAGCAGGAGGCAGTTCTCTGCCAGAGCTGATAATTTAATACCCTATATCCAGACCAAAAAGAGTGGTTTGTATATTTGTTTTGGGGTTTGGTTTTTTTAAGTAAAAGTAAAAATTAGAAAATGCCCCATTGGGCTTAAGTCCTTTAGTGGACTTAGAAAGATGTGCCATCAAATTTAACAAATGCCTTCACTCAATGACTACGACAATGTAGCTTTAAAATATTTTCATAGAATTTCACCATTATCCCTTTTTCAAACAGCTCGTTTCAAAGTTTATTTCCTTGTGAAGTCAAGGGCAGTGCTGAAGTACCCCTTCACAAGCTGTCCAACAGTATATGTTTACATTAAACACATAAGTACAAAATTAATAGGACTGAAAGATTTCACTAATCTTCTGAAATGTTCTAAAGGTCTTTTCAAAAAATAAATAAAAGAAGTCCATCCTCAAAGGCAGAATCCAAGTCAGTGTAATGTTTTATGTGAACACAGCTCGTATCTGATTGATCTCGTTCAGGAAAGACTCATCAGCTGAAAAAGAATGGGATTATTTGGAGCTGTGATATCTATTGCTGTGTTCAAACTGACACAGAAGGAGATTAATTTTTTTAACTCCCATGGGCAGCCGTGCCACTGTGTCACTGCAGATCAGCCATGCCCAGATTTATTTTTGTGCCCCAAAGATAAATTTCATCTCTTAGATAACGGAAGAGTAAAAAGGAGAAATCAGCTGGTAGAATATCTGACCTAAAGGGCAAACAGGCAAGCTAAACTTCAATCAAGTCTTTGTTGGGACTGAATGCCAAGACCTACATTAGCTCTGCTCCCCCTTGAGGAATTTCTGGTAGCTTCCAGCTGGAATTATGACTCCAGACAATTCCTATCTTAGCATGCTGATAATTCCCAAAGGTTCTAAAAACTTGTGGTATTTTTACAAGTTCTAGAAAAATACGGTTTCCCCTGGTTTTGTCACTGTTGTTTACCTGGCAAGGAAGGCAATCCTTTGGCATTCAGAGAGAGAACAATATTTCATACTTGGACTGCTTGGTGGCTCCCTCCCTGATGATCTGCAGAGTCTTTGTTCTATCATTTAAATGGGTAATTCTGGCATGCTTTCTGAAGTGATAATTGCTGCATGGAGAAAAGAATCTTCCTTAGTGAGGTCATGTGAGGGATAGAATTGCTCATTTTAATAGGTAAAGTTGGGAAATGCATATTTGGTGTTCTCCAATAAATGCGGGAAAATGCCCGATATTTAAAGAACTTACAGAAATAAAGGGAAGAAATGCCCAAACAACAATTCAAACAGGTTTGGAAGTGCCTTTTCTCTGTCCTGCTTGCTGTCATTTGGGAATGGAGCAGACAAACATTAAATGAACATGAACACGCAGAATTGGTTGGTGCTTTTTTAGCTGTAGTGACAGGACAAGGGACAGTGGCCTTGGACTGACAGAGGGAAGGCTTAGATGGGATATGGGGAAGAAATCCTTCCCTGTGAGGGTGGAATTTTTGAGACACAAAGCAAAGCACGGCAGCACAGGGATGGCTGGATGGGAAGGAATTTAATCCATCCCAGCGAGCTCAGGACACTGCTTTAGTTGTGCATTAAGATCTACAGGCACCAAAGACCTTAAAACCATCAGCAGAGAGGTGGCAAAGATTGTTTTTCCCATTATTATTTCATATTATTCTGTTTGAAAGAGCTCTTATTAATACATATATGAACATGAGAAATATTGCATATAGAGAGCCAAAAGTGCAGAATTCTGGTCAAAAACCAAAATATAACAAACACCAAAACAACTGATCCAAACCCAACATACAGAAATGAAACAAACTCTCCCTCCCAGAAAAATTAACAAACTGCCATAACCTTTGTAAATTCAGTAAGGTTAGAATACCAGCTCTGAGGCTGCAAACCAAGCAGTTTTCAGTAGATTTTTATTAAAATTAAGTAATACACAAGATACTATTACCATAAGTTGCCTGGAGGAGTGGGAGTGGGTGTGTTGTTTGGTTTATGGGGTTTTTTTTTTTTCCTTTTTGACAATTGGGAATAAGATTTTTTTTATGTCTGCATAAAATATAAATGAACTGTAACATTCTTTTAAATAACAAAATTCTCGAAGGCCTCTCAACAAATTGCCTACAAAATGCAATTCTTAGAAACCAGTAGATTAGTAATTTATGCTTAGCTCCTACGGGCTTTTCTGTTTCTTTTCTGGTGGTTAATTTAAAACTTTTTTACCCCCCAAGAAAAATAAACTAAAACCAAAAATTAATAAAAAGTTCTTCTGTTTTATCTGGAAAATAGCTCTGCAAAGTCTGCTAGAGAAAACCATTTGGCTTGAGAAGGGGCATCATATAATCAACACCGCGTTAACGCAAGTGAGAAATGTAGTAATTTTTTTACAAGCTTTGACCAAAAGTGACTTAATAAGCAGAGGTATTAAAAAAAAAAAACAAAAAACCAACAACCAAAAAACAAACCAAAACTGTGAGAAACACTTCTATGATAGCAAAGGTTTTGTTCAGAAAAGAAGGAAGGGAAGAAAGAAGGAAGGAAGGGAGACAGCTAAGGAGATGGTGCTTGAAAGTCCCTTCCAGCAGCACTGCAGCAGTTGGATGAGGAGGAGGAGATGAAGAAAAGAATTCCTGGCTATAAAAATAACAATTATCCACTCCTCCCCTCTGGATCCTCCCCAAAAGAAGAGGGAGGAAGGCACTAAGTAGAAATAGCTGATAAGTGGGAGTATCACTTTACACACTGTTGTACCTAAATATGTGAAGAGCCAGGGACCGAAGAAGACAATCCTAATTAATTTCACTCTAAAGCATGTAATTTCCAAAGAGCACCAACACTAGCCATGTTCTGTTCTGTTCTGTGCTGTTCTGAAGTTATTTCAGCAGATGTGCTCTTATACTGGAAGGTGAGTGATTTTTGAAAATTTCAGTGTACACTGAATTCCTGGCTGATGAGATGAATATAATATATTATTAATTTACATCAGCGATTTTCTTCTGCAGTTAAACAGAAGTTGTGCACTTGGAAACGAAGCCAGTAAAAGTTCTATCTGGTAAACAAGACTACATGTTTTTCATGGTTAATAATCCTACTGTTTCTGCTGTTTTGCCATCAAATTTACTCCACATTGATGCAATGTATCCTAAAAGGGGCACCTCCCAAGATAGCCTTTTTCAGAGCCATTATAATACAAAATAGAACAAGATTGGTAGACCACATATCTCAAAGAGAAGTAGAAAATTGGGATTCTCATCCATGTCATCCCTAGTAATTTGCACAGACCACTAGAAATAGCACCTGACTCCTTAAAAAAAAAAAAAAAAAACAGCCACAATCTTGTCACCTTCATTTGCTGTAGAGGCACACATTAGAAAGAGAAAAAATTTACACAAACTTTCTCAGCTCATTCAAGAGACGCTTTTCTGCAGATTTTTAAAGCTGTTAACTAGTTCTTCATAATTTCCTTATTAAGGCAGAGATGAAAAATTATTGCTTCATTTGGCAAAAATAATTAGGCCTGGGTGCTCTCCCTGAAGGTTTGGGTAAGATTTCCCTACCAAAATTAAGCCAAAGGGAATAAGGGGTGCATTAGAAATTGAAAACATCAGGTTCAAATTAACCATGTTTTCATGCATCATGTGAGCAAGGTGTTTTTGTAAAGGGCTAAACGCAGAACTGATAAATTAAAATGCCACTAATTTAGGAACAAAGGGTGGCTGTGATGTGACTGTGATGTCCCACAGCAGATGGACATGGACAAGCAGGGTGGGAGCAGTACCAGAGCTCTGTCTTTAAAGATATGAAAAGCTACAAACTTTTTACATCTGTAAGAATTGACTCCATTGCCTCAGGACCAGCGTTCTGCCCCTCTTCACCCTCCTCATCCTCCTCGGCTGAGCAGCCTTTGTGCCTCAACCAATTGTCACATAAAAGACCCAATTATGAAGGAAACTCAGCTTGACCTTCATAACTTACAGATTGTTTGCCACAGGAGCATAAACATCTTTATTTTATGCTGATTCCCAGGGAATTTGAGGGCTCCTTTGGAGTGCCTCCACAGTTACAGGGTAATTCTTCTTCCTTCCTCAGCAGTCACACAGGAGTTCTGTGAAAGTCAAGGTGTAAGACCCCAAATGTTCCTTTGGAGGACTGGGTCCTGCTTTTCCTGTGTTTTTCTGTGTTGACCGAGCTGTGATTCAGTGCAATGCTGTAAACTGACGATGTCCCTTTGATTCATAACTCAGCAAGCTCAGAAATATGATAAAGTCCACCCTCACCCGAATTTTCACTTCCGGTAAAATAAAAGGAAAGAAACACAAGGTATCATCTCCATCTGAACTAAACAATAGTAAGATTTATAGTTCTACAGTGTTGCAAATTCAGCAGTGCTTGAGTAAACAAAGGTAAGATTTGCTATTGAACTTTTTTCTGGGTTAAAAATTTTCCCAGAAGAACAACAGAGCAATTTACAAAAAGTACGATGAAATAAAGAAAAATAGAGGAGCTAATGTATTTATTCTTCAGTAGAATTACAAATAAACACACCAGTGAAACAGGTGATGTTGTATTTTAATAATACCATAGAATTGTCTGGGGGAGACAGCAATAGAGATATTCATTAATATCCAATAATAAACCAAATGAAAGGAGCAAAAGCTGCTGGTCTTACCTTGGCAAGAAGTCATGTTAAATTTATTGGGAATTACTAAAAGGAATCAGAGGGAATTCATAACCTAGAGTTAAGTTTTAATATTCACGGTGTCACATAGTTGTAGATGACACTGTAATTGCAGCACTGGACTCCAGAAAATACTCAAATATAAAAATGTGAAATCTTGTACTGTCAAAAAAAGTGCAGAATGCATCTGCAAAATATGTAGATGGAGAACTGTAACTAGGAAATCTGGGAGGTGGGTTTTTGTTTCTATTTTTTTCCAAGAATAGCTGTAAAGCTAGAAGAACCTCTGATTTTATTTGACATGTGTCAGTAGCATAAAAATGCCCAAATAAACCAGACAATCATCACTCATGAAATGTCAGTCTGCTCTAGGCACATGCCATGAAAAACCTCTTTCGCATGAGCTGAAAGTGAATATTTACTTACGGCAAACTCCAGCTTAAAATATTTTCAAGTAGCTTGAAAAGCAAAAAAAGAGCATTTAAATCCTCTCAAAAATCCATCTCAGAAAATTTCTTGTCTCAGAAAGAAAGGAGTTCAACAATAGGAAAGGAAAGTTACACAATATAAATTTACATACCTGAATAAATGATCTATAGCACAGGAAACAGCATGGCGGAAATCACAAAGCTGATAATCTCATAAAAAATGTTACCATAGTTATGGAGAGTTTAACATGATGGCTAGAAGTGTCTAGAACCCAACAAATCCTACAAATTTCAATATACACTCAGTGAGACATTAAGTGGTTAAACTTCATCCACTGTATTAAATCAAATATGGAATCCACAGCACTAGAGAAACCTACAAAATCTGAATTCATTTTAGCAAAAAACAACCCTTCTTATCACTATGCTGGTGTATAGAGTCCTTGCACATCCGGCTCTCACAGACTTGTGGCTCAAGTTGCAAAAAACTGGAACTAACTACTTAAAAATTGGAATTAACTTCAAAATTGGAATTAACTACTGAAGACTCATTCATGTTGTTGGCAGCCACTGTTTCCTCTCTCCAGGGCAGCTGCTGAAAGTTCCTATCTAAAATTGACAGTCCCATGGATTGTATGATTTCTTACAGTCACTTCTTACTGCATAGAAATCTAAACGTATTAACATAATATTTCTATAGGTTATTGTGAAGCAAAAAATCCATTCTGAAATCTAAAAGGATGGCAAGGGACCTTAAACCCGAAGCAATCAAAAGATCTAAAGAGCCTTTTTACAACTGAACTAACTCAGCTATTCCCAGGGACTGTGCCTCTCCCCGTGGTATTGCGAGGCCTCTCCCTCTCCTTGTTGCAGGGATGGGATGACCAGGGGAGATTCCCTCTGATCTGAAGTTTCCAGTGGCAAAAATGACAGCATGAGGAATTTCTAGTCAGTCAGACTCACCACCTGCAGCAGGTGACATGTGGAGGCAGGTTGAGGGAAATGGTTTTGTGTGATCTTGAGATAAGATTAGGAGAGGTCTCAGCATTTCTTCAGCCACATACAAGAAAGGCAGAGAGAATTTACACTGAGGTTCCTCCTGGAAGTGCACAGTGGTGAGACAAAAGGCAGTGGACATAGGTGGAGACAGTGGAAGCTAATATAGACAATATTATAACACGTTTTATATATACTGTAATAGAGTGTGATATATGTATAATATATAGTGGCTTCAAATAAAAAGAGGGGAGATTTCAATTTGGTATTAGGATGAAATTCTTCCCTGTGATTGTGGGGAGGCCCTGGCACAGGGTACCCAGAGAAGCTGTGGCTGCCCCTGGATCCCTGGAAGTGTCCAAGGCCAGGCTGGATGGGGCTTGGAGCAACCTGGGCTAGTGGAAGGTGTCCCTGCCTATGGCAGGGGTGGCACTGGATGGGCTTTGAGGTCCTTTCCAAACCAAATTATCCAGTGATTCCATGATTCTATAAATATATAAAATTTCATAATAATATTGATCAAACATTGGAACAGGTTCCTTGGAGAAGCTTTGGAAACTTTGGAGATACTGCCCTGGGCAGGGACACCTTCCACTATCCCAGGCTGCTCCAAGCCCCATCCAACCTGGCCTTGGACACTTCTAGAATATCTTGAATTTGATGGTTTTTGATTCAATGTAGAACTCAATCTACCTATTTTTGCCATCAAATGTGGCCAGTGAATGTCACAAAACATCTATTACAAATTTGGTTATTTATGTTTTTCCTAGAAGATGCAATTAATTGCAATTGATTGATGCATTACAGATCAATGCATGGGGAGATATTGTTAAACAAAGAAAAAAATAGCTATGATATAAAGACTGTCAATAAATCATGGAAAAAAAGGCAGAAGTCCTTGAAGCCATATTCTATATTTGTTTATAATATGTATTATCTCTTCAGTGTGTTTCTTATTCAGGAAAAGAAATTTAATTTGCCAGTCCTTGACCTGATTTTGTTCCCTGTCTATTCATGTACTCCCGTGGGTAAATGGAATTTACAGGGTCTTGGTCTGCAGTCTGGGTGGCTGCAAGGTTAGGACTACAGACCAAGATTAACTTTGGACTTTTAATTTCTGCAGCGCTCCTGATCCAGCAATCAGGCAGCAATCCTTTGTCTGTCAAAGAGCCAAAAACCACAAGAATATTCTCTCATTTAAATCTGGCCTGGATAGGCAAGCAGTTAAAAATTCAGAATGAACAGAGCTGACAACTGAAATTCTTTCTCCTGGGTGTGTTAATCTCCAGTGGAATATACAGGAAACTGCAAATAAATAAACACATAAATAAATAAATAAATAAAATATACCACATATAAATATATAAATAAATACATTATTTAAAAGCGCAGGCATCACATTTTGAAAGAGAGACTTCCAGAGTGCACAATCATTTCACTTAAAGTTGGTGAGTCCAGGCATCTGCAGGTTTGGTGCCCCCAGTGACCCCCACAGAAAGCTCTGCCCAAGCTTTAATTGGTTCTTCTGAGCCACCAGAGAATGCAGCACAAAGGAGAAAACACCAGGAACAACCCCCGTGCTGGAGACCAGAGGGGACAAAAGCAGTGCTGGGAAAGATCTTGTTCCTAACTGAGCTGAGGAGGAGGAGGAAAGGAATTTCAGGGCACTGATTGATGGTGAAATGTGATCATCCAGTGCCATCCATAAATGGCCACGACATGCTGCTTCTCCTGCACTGGAATGAAGAGGGTGAAATAAAATCCTGCCTGTTTTCCTCATCATTAAAATGTGGTTTTTTCTACCAGTGAGACAGTTTGTGTCGCTGCCAATTAAAATTAACATTTAATTAACTTTATAATTGACATTTTGGTATGCTTGCCCGATATTAAGGACTTACATGCTACAGAACTTCTGTAGCAGCCCTTTCATCACACTTTAAAAAAAATGTAATTTAGAGTCAGAAATTGCTGTACTTCAAAAATGACACTGGCAAGGAAAACAATCCTGGAGAGAAATTTAAGAACTTGGTACAGGCTGTGAAAAGCCCTCAGCCTCCTGAGATATTTGCTGTGTGGACATGGTAGGGTTCCTGTCCTTTTCAGTCTGGAGTAGGCTTAAATTTGTTTTGATGCAAGTCTTTATCCCAGCATCCCAGTCCTTCTCCCAGTCTCTCTCTTTTCATGTCAATCCACGAGCTTTTTCATCTTATTTTCTCCCTTGTCCTGTTGAGGGAGTGCAAAGAACTGTCAAAAAAATGTAATTAGAGATGGCAATGTAAATGTGTTATTTGGAGTGCAAAAAGACTCTCTAAATATATGTAAGAATATAGCAAATAACATGAGTTTTTATTGGCTTTGGAGAGGTTTTCATTTAAAAAAAGTAAATTTTGAGTGTCCTGGAACGTGATTTAAAACCCATCTTTCCATAACACTATAAAGAATAATAATATTAATAATAATAATAACAACAACAATAATAAAAGTAGCTAAGTAGCTATAGTGTTAAATAATCTTCAGTGAACCCTCCTTCTATAAATTTATCTAATTGTTATATTTCCCTCAGTACACTGTTGGTACAGTGGTATCCAAGGCATCTATAATAAGGAAATCGAAAATATATTCACAGGTTATTTCCATTTTATTGGTTCTACAACTCGCATGCTGTGGTTTCACTACAAGTTTTCTATTTCTTATAGTTTAACAAATATTGAGAAATAGGCCCCTGTTCACTTTCTGTTAGAGATTTTGCTAATGTTTTCTCCATAGTTTCATTTATAGCTTTCCCAAGCAGAAGAATCTCAGTTTACTTAATGCATGCATCTGCAGAATGAAATAGATTAAATTTTATTCTTGAAGTAATATTTGTTCCTGTTCTACCATCATTATTTTTACCTCTTTTATGGCCCTGTAGTTTTACACAGTGGTACAATGATATCTTCTCTCTTGTTCTCTTATTCTTTTCCTAATTTTTCACATATTTCCTGCTTGCTGAACTCCCACTAAAGCTGATATTTTCATATAATTATTCATGATATGAATTCAAGAGCACTTTTGTAAGCACTAACACTGGTTTCGAGCCTACCTCACGTACTGGCAGAGCTGTTTTCCATCAGCTGAACCCCTCTTGCCACAATTTTGTCCACACAGCCCTGTGGAAGCTCTCTGGAGTTCACTGCTGGATTCACTCTCTGCATTAGCAAAATTTGTATCGCTCAACCTTTGCCACCTCTGTGGCAGATGTTATTTTGCATGGAGACTAATTAGACAACAGATTTATGTGGGTGGATTCCTACTGCTGACCTTCCAGGACCCTCTTTGGACACTCCAATACTGGGGACTTCCTCAGAGAAACTTCATTAAAAATGAAAGTTCAGTTTTAATCAAATCTTCTGTCCAGTGCCCTGCTAAGAGGGCCCAGTGTAAGAGACAAAACTTGCATGTTTTGAAGCATGTTTGTACTCCTAATACACTGTTATTTCACTATGCCAAGTTTAGCACATGTATCCATTTATACTTCACACTTTATATTTTATATATTTACAATTTTTTTTGTAAATACCAGCTTCATTGCTGGTAAATGAACCATTACTGCATTTTTCTTTATCATCACAAGTACTGAAAGGAAATTTACCCTGAAATCTGGAAGTGGACTTAGGAGTTTTGGACTAAATTATGTCACTTCCTTCTGCAGAAAAGAAGATCTGATAAAGGATGCCATGTAATGGTGCATTAGATGACAGCAGGATCAGCACAGGTATCCCTTGAAGTTGAATAGCAAGTTTTTTCTTTCCCTGTAATCTTTAATGAACCATCAGAGCAGCAGGACCCATGGGAACCATTCCAGGCAATTTTAACTTGCTGCATGTTTTCAAAACAGAGCCAGAGGTGCATTTAAAAATAGCATTTTTAGAAGGGGAGATAAATTATTTTTCTTTTATTTCACAGAATCATGGAATCCCGGCATGGTTTGGATTGGAAGAGACCTCAAAGCTCATCTTGTTCCACCCCCTGCCATGAGCAGGGACACTTTCCACTAAACCAAGTTGTTCCAAGCCTGTTCTGACCTCATAGTAATTATTTAAAACCAAATGAGTTCCTAATGAGATTTCCCTCTTTTCTTCTCTCCCTGTCTCCATCTTGTATGATTTCACTTTTCACACTTGCTGTTTATTCTGTATTTATGTTTCTCATTTTCACCTTACACAGATTTTTGTGTAGCACAGATTTTTTCTTTCCTTGGTAGCAGTTCATTGGTCTGGGATTTGAAGAGTGTGATTCAATTCACTTTCCAGAAACACCATTAGCTGTCACCTGCATTTTCTTTTCCCTTGGGTTTACCTCGATATCACTCAGTAATTTCTCTGGTATTTCAGATTCCTATGTCTGGCAGCTTTCATGCCGGCTCATACTGTTGCTCGCCATTCACTAAGGTGAAAGTAATTAATAATTATGAAAATTAATTGCTGTGAGGATGGCTGGGGTGTGTGGCAGTGACAAATCCATGACCTGTGTGACCCGTGCTCAGGAATTCTTCAGAGAATTTGTAGTCTTGTGAGGAGGAACCTGTGGTCTCCAGCGCTGACGGGAGCAACTGCCCCAGCAACCAGAACCTTTTATTCCTCCTGATTTCTTGGTGGAGGATGCTCTGGAATCACCAGATGGGATGTAAGGATACACTTTTCGTCCAGATGGGATGTAAGGATATGCTTTTTTCTCTGGATGGGATGTAAGGATATGCTTTTTCTCCAGGTGGGATGCAAGGATACGCTTTTTCTCTGGATGGGATGTAAAGATACACTTTTTTCTCTGGATGGGATGCAAGGATACGCTTTTTATCCGGGTGGGATGCAAGGTTACACTTTTTATCCACATGGGATGTAAGGATATGCTTTTTTCTCTGGATGGGATATAAGGATACGCTTTTTCTACAGGTGGGATGTAAGGATACAATTTTTATCTGGATGGGATGTAAAGATACACTTTTTATACAGATGAGATGTAAGGATACGCTTTTTATATGGATGGGATGTAAAGATACACTTTTTTCTCTGGATGGGATGTAAGGATACACTTTTTATCCAGATGGGATGTAAAGATACACTTTTTATCCAGATGGGATATAAGGATATGCTTTTTCTACAGTGTTACAACAAAAGAATTTTTCTACAGGTGGGATGTAAGGATAAGCTTTTTATCTGGATGGGATGCAAGGATAGGCTTTTTCTCCGTGGGGAGAGCGTACCAGTGGAAGGGGCTGCCCAGGGACGTTGTGCCATCTCCACCCTCACAGGTTTCCCAGCCCTGAGCAGCCTGGTGTGACCCCGGTGCTGTGAGCACGAGGTTGGGCAGGACCTCCCGAGGCCCCTTCCAGCCTGGATTATCCATGAGTCCATGACACCTTCCCTTTCACAGCACACTGCAGCTGTTAGACAAATATTAGACCACATCCCTGTACACAAGGAAGAGAAAAGACAGAGGGAATACAGAAAGTATTAACATAATGGATTTCAGTTTCAAGCAGAGATCTCCTTCTCCAGCTTATTGGAGATGACGAAGGATCAGGACATACACAAAAAAATTTATTCCCTCTGAATGGAAACAAGAAATTACAGATGTGGAAAATCAATCACCAGAAAGCCCAAAACACCAAGTTCTGCTGTTGTAAAACAAATTTGTAAATTCACTCATCAAATTAAACTCCATGCCTAGCTTGATGTTTTTGGCTTTGATAAATTTGGAAAGTGATGTTCAGTACTGTTTTTTATTTTCTTAAGATTTCTGTCTCTGTTATAAATTAAACAATGCAGGAAAAAGACGCCAGAACATGAAAGATTAATCCTATCTCACCTAGTCTGACCAGGAGCATTTTTTGATAAATTAATTTCCTTGAGGCATTAAAGCCTTGCCCCTTCCCATAAATTGTATTGGAACCCATCTCTAATTATGGGTTATGTGTCCGCCCCACTCTGATCTTCTTTCAAATACCAAACCCTTCAATAAAATTTATCCACATCAAACTTCTTATGTTTAATGATGACACCAATGATGAAATCACTCATCAGAATTCCTTTTCAAATTGTGATAAAATCAGTATTAAAGCACTGGTGACTTGTACTTTAACAGATCCCAGGTGGAAGGAAAAAGGATTTTGAAAGTCATATTGAACATGTGCATACAAAATAATACAGAATACTCATTAAATTCCTCCAAACTCTTACTGTATTGATTAGCAGTCAAACTGTCAGGGATCTGACCTATTTGGTCTTCCACATAGCATCCTCCTGACATTTACTGTAAGGAGGAGAAATGAACCTCCTTTTCCAGTAGGATCTGGTGGCAAATGAGGAAAGTCAGCGAAGGAACAAAGAAAGCAAGAAGCTGGGAGTGGTGACAGACTTATCCTGGTTTGCTCTTGGTTTATTTAAATTAATTATAAATTATCAAACATGCACACGAGATGTTCCTTTATGTATTCTTCGGACCATGGAATTGAGAGATGAGAGAGTTGCACTTCCAGTTTTTGCTTTCTCTGGGTGGTTACACAATGCTTCAGAGATGCATTCAAAGCCTTGTCTTCAAATCACAGCACCCGTGGATCTCCATGGGTGAGGCATCATCACTGGAAGCTGGTGTCTGTTGTACATAAAACAGGAAGGGGCTGGCCCCATTCCTGGTTTTCTGGAAAGAAGAGGGTGTGACAAGATCCATATCCATTGTGAGTGACAGTTTAAGAACATCCAAAGCAGCTGCTCAGATCAAGCACTTCCCCTCCCATCGTATCTCGGTGTGGGGACCAGGGCACAACCCCGGCTCTGTGCCGCTGAACACTTGAACTGCACATTTCCCTCTCTGCCAGGTCGGATATTTTTGCCCCAGCAAGGACGAGGCATAAAGTAAAAGCAGCAGGATTCCAGTTAACAGAGCACCCTCTCAATTGCACTGTTCACATTAAACAAGCACAGCGATTGATGCAAAGGAGCTGCTCAGACCAATGAATCAGGCACTCCTGGGCATGGCATGAAATTGTTCTATCTATCACAGGCTGGAGTAGTCTCTCTGTATTGCACATGTAAAAGTACATTAAATTGGGACTATTGTACTGTGACATTTCTATTCTAGACAATTGCCAGTTAAATCAAGGCACATTTTATCATGTCTTTGGATGTCTAGAAATAGTTTCCTACACAGTGCCTTGTCAAACACTTTGGCGTGAATATTTTCTCAGGAGAGCCCTGTAATTCTGCACAGCCAACCCACACTGTGGTAAAAAAGCCCGTCTGGGTCAGAAACATTGTTATTCACATCCTGCTGCTGCTCCAGTGTGGAGGAATTCGGGAGCACTCTGTAATTCCTGTCAGAGAGAATAAAAGTGGAGTAAAGCTCTTCCCAGCCCTTCACCACCACTGGACTACACATGGCCAGGCAACTGGGCTGCAGGAGACAGCATCAACTTCTGACAGCAGAACTGGAGTAAAATCTGATTTGGATGAACCAGAATTTGGGACTTTGCTATTCCTTCATCTGGGCAAAAAAGCAGAAGCAGGGCAGACACTAATTCCTGATCCTCATCGCTACTTGGGCCTGAATCAGAATGAAAAACAGACAAAGAATATTACATTCCATTTCTCAATCAAAGCCAAAACACTGAAATTATAGACAATGCCAATCCCAAAATATCTGCAGAATTTGCACTTCAGGTGGGTCTTACTCTGATATATTTTCTGTCATTTAATTTCAGAATTTAAAAACACCATCTTAGCACAGACCTAAAGCCGAACCTGTAAGAGCCAAAGGACACTGACAGGGTTGGAAGCAGGCTGTTAAAATGAGAAATCACCATCCAACTTACAGCAATCCTCTGAGCAACCTAGGATTGAATAGAACTGGCTCTTGTTCCCCAGTTCAACGTTTCTTTGCCTGTTTGATATCTTAGGAGTAAATACAGCTTTTAAAAATCAAACAGAACTAATTTATTAATGTATTCTTAGCACTTTAAGAATGATTAATGTCAATTTTCTAGTTTCACATTGCCAATGTTTAGCAGACAGCTATTATAAAATCAGTGTTAATGACACTGCTGAGGTATTTACTGTTCTAACAGCAACACTGGAGAGAAAGATTCTGGACTCAAAATTTTTACTTGTGGCAATTAGCTGTGAAGGTTGGTAGTGAAATACCTGGGTTCTTTTCCTTTTTGAATAAATGGAAACAATGTTTTTGAAGAAATGGAAAGAATATCTTTTGGGAAGAATATATTTACTTTTTGAAGCTACAGAAATTCTCACATAATCCAGGAGTGGTGGGAAATCCATAAAAATGTGAATATAACATTTACTACTAGAGATTGCAACAAGGCATCCAAAGCTCTTAGAAGCTTTCTTCAATATCAACAGCTTTTAATAAGCTTGGACTTGGCAATCTTGGAGGTTTTTTTCCAACTTTAATGATTCTGTGGGAACGAAAGGACACCAGATCTCACTGCCAGTCACTCAGGTTGTCTATCAACCAATTAGGTGGATAAAAATTGAGACATTTCCTTTCTTCTCCACAGAAATACTAGAAGTCCCCAAATGCTTCTTTGGAACAATAAAGTAACCAACTGTCTTGAAGGTGTTTCTTGGCCTTGGCACAATATTAAGAATATCACAAAATTATCCCAATGCAGTTGGGTTCCAAGTACTCCTGTTCATTCCCTTTGCAGAAATATATGGGAGCCAACAGTGGAGCACGAGCACATCCAAGTGACACTAGGCACCAGTGAAAAAAGTCAATGAACATTAGAAAAACAGAAAATAATCCCTGATTCGTGTTTAAAGATACTTAGAAAAAATTGACATCACGAGTGCAGAATGGGAGCAGCTGACTGAATCCAGTTCCTAAGGAAGGGATCTTTGGGTAATGGGAGTATTTCTATTGCTCCATTACAATGTGCCCCTGTTCAAAAACTGGATAAAAGGAAAAATTAGGATGTGGAACAGATTTATACAGGTCTCTTTGGGCTTCTTTTCCTTATTTGTTCTTAGTGGCTCTGTGGGTTTATTTTCAGTCCAAGCTAAAATGAATCATTCTCCATCCAAACAGGAGACAGTAATGTCGTGGTCGTGGAAAGGCAGACACCATACTGGAAATATAAAGATGAATTCTGAGTGCCCATGAAACAGCTCTTCTCCACCCAGCAGCACAAATCCACAGCTGAATGACCGTGGAGTAACTAGAGAAAATACAGCTGAGGACAACAATAATGGTCACAGGCCTGGAAACCATGACTCAAGAGAAATGACTGCAGAAAATGTAAAATAAAGGCTGAAATGGCTGAAATTATTTTAAAGACCCCTCAGCTACATTTGCTGGAGGAAGAAAAATTGATTTTCCTATATGCACATACCCAGAACAAAAAGAAACCTGGAATGAGAAAGGTACAAATGAGACATTAAGAAAAACAAACAAAAGGAAGCCCACAATTTATTAGAGAGGGTCACTAGCAAGGAATAAGTTACCTGGTGATTGTGGACTCTTATTTTTACTGGTCTGATGAATTACACTTATTTAGACATGACCACTGTAAATGTAGTTGAAATTATTTAGGCCAGCTGGACAGAAATAAATTCTGTGATTTCATAAGCACAAATTCCTTCCTCATCTTTAACCAGGAACAGAAAGAATCTTCAGGGAACAGACAGGAACTGCAAAAATCAGGGAGCAAAGAAGAGAGAGGGAGTGAAACTCCACCTCAAGTATGGTCGATATAATGTTGTTGTTCAGAGAATAGAACACCTTTCTGTAGTGCCCTTCTGCAGTGGCCAGCACAATGAATCCCTAATTGAAGGGAACAGCTACTAAATAAATGCAAACCTGACTGTAAAACACTCTTGTGGTCCTGCTGGATGCGTTTATTCTACAGGCTGATAAACTGCAGGATGAATAATGGGTTTTGTAATTTCTTTTTGGCCAGAAGGATGAAATTTGCTCTAAAGCTTTTTTTTCTCCTCTGTTGAATGACAGAAAAATCCTGGTAATATGCTGTCAGAGTATTTCAAGTCTCATTTAGCACTTGTCTACTGCAAGTAGGGTCTTTATGTGCTGTCACAAAAGAGGGACACTTCTGGACACTGGATTTTCTAAATCAAGAATGAAATGACAAGATTACTTCAGTTGGAATGGAGTTTTACACCCTTGACTTTTGAATAATGGCAGTAACCTGGAATGGTTAATATTACGATGGTAATATTCAGGTTGATTACCTTTGCTTTCTATCTGTATATATATAACCTAGTTTTTCCCCTCCACTATTCAAGCATTCCAACAATTTTTCTTCAGAGGAACAAATCTATCATTTGCACTGAAGAAATTATAGTAATTCAATGGAGAGTATCAATAGCTAAAAAAAAAAACCAACTGTCTGTCAGCATCCACATCTCCTATCCTTGTAAAACTTGAAAAAACTCGGGGAAGTTGCCAGAAATCATTCCTTAGACCTAAAAGGCATATGAACAAAATATATGTAATAATTGCCTGGCAGAACTAGGAATGTAGACACATTTATAACTTGCAGGAGCAGTGCAGAATACCTAATAAAAACCTGTTCTAAAAGGTATTTTTAATGAAGTTGATCATCAGCACTGGAAACTGCTTCCCAGTAACAATAAAGAAAAAATTGCAACAGAAGGAGCAACTTGCAGTGTTACAACAAAAGAATATGATATAATCTTTCTCTCTCTTTGTACCTACAAAAGAAAAAAAAAAACCGCCAGTGATATTCACAGAATATTTACAGATTTTCTGTTCTTTGTGCAAAATATATGTCACTTTGTAAGTGACAGTGACATTCTGAAAGTTTCTTTTTCTGCCACACATGATCTTTCTAATTTGTGATCCATAGCTCAGGCACCTGTGATTTTACATTATTCCCAGTTCAAATCCACCTGGAACACTTGCACATTTTTGTGGCTGTAAGTGTTGATAACAGCTTTTTTTGCAAGGATGGAAAATTCTGAGTGCATTTTTATAAGCCCTACACATAGAAACTTTTGCAGAAAACCAACCAATAAACAGTGGAACAACAACTCAGGGAGGCTGGAACTGGATAATCTTTAAGGTCCCTTCCAGCTCAAACCATTCTGTGATTCTGTAGAATGATTCATGGATAAAACACTTCTGCTTTCTTCCACATCCTTGTTAGCCCGGTACAATATTCCTGCCTCTCTGGAAACCTCCACTGAAGCCACTGGGTGTTGGATGCCTTCAGACTGGTGGGTTCAGCCTTCATTGCATTCTTGGTCTTGAAGTATTCCGAACTTTTAAATTTCCTTCTACCAGACTCTCACAGAGCCTTTCTCCATTGTTTGAAATATTAATTTTATTAATAAATGTTGGATGATACACACATGCAGTACGTGGCATAAGAAGATGATTAGTGATTGTTAAAAATAATTTGAAGACATGGTGGTTGAAAACAAATAGCTTCCCTCTCATTCTAATTGATGTAATCCATTACCAGGGTGCAACTTCTATCCACAACTGCTTCTAATAAGCAGTCTGCCTAATTAAAAGTGCACTGATAACTTTTCCCTGGAATCTCCCTTGCAGGAGCTCAAGTCCATCCATGCTGAGTGGCACAAATGAAACACAGACAGCAGGAATGGAAAATTTCAAACATTTAAAACACAATTTGTGTTGGGGGAAATAATAGTGGGTAGGCTTTCCAACCTGCCTGGAAGGAAAGATAAACAGAATGCAAAGACTCTTTTATTCCTCTGGTTACCAGGTTGTGGGAGAATCATCAGGGCTGAAAACAGATCATTGAGTCCAACCATTAATGCAACACTGAATCATGAAAAGTATGAAGCTTCCATAAATGAATGGAATTTGTTGAATTACTGACATACTGCAAGCAGAGCCAAACCCACATTAACCCACACAGGCCTTTAAATACACCAGGACTTGGGGCATTGTGAAGACAACCTGCCTTCAATCCAAGACAAGCCAACACAGGACTCTCCAAATGCAGGGGTTCTGGGATGAATGACCTGATCACACTTCTGTCATTTTGTGTTTGTCTCTTCTTCTCTGTGTTCCTTGGTAGCATTTCCTTCCCACTGATGAGCTCATCCTACTGAGCTCTCTGACCCTCCCCAAAATGCTGATCAGTGACCACCTAAAGGGCTGGGACAGGGAATGGAAACACGTAGGAAATTCCATCAATCTTAACTTAGGATGGACACTCACAGTGCCACCTCCAGCCATGGTGCTGAGGATAGGTTTGTTACTTGTTCATTCTGAATGTTAATCAGGTCTGCACACATGTGGCAGTTTTGAGGCAGGAACCCAGCACCAGAGTGAACACAGCCCCCATCCCTCTGTGGTTCCAGGAGGTTGGGAAGCTCAGAAATGCTCTGAACTGAATTGGTAACCAGAGACACACAGATTTTCCTCCAGGGCTTTTTGAAAGCATTCCTACAGTGCCTGTTAAAATAATTTCATTATTATATCCCGATCCATTAGCTAGGGCAAGGATTCAGCATCCCCAGAAGTCAGCATTAATTAATTACAGCTCGGTGACAATAATGAATTATCTCTTTGCTTCCCTGAGAGGACCAAGCATCAAACTGTCTCCAGTGGTCTCCTGAGCTCACCACAAAGTCCCGGCCAGATGACCCACACCACTTTTATGAACAGTGAGGGCACCAGAAAAAATCAGATGCTCTGCATTGAGACTTGGTTGAATTTAAAAATCCCTTGGAGAGCTCAGAAACATCTGGACACTCATATTCCCTATTTCACTTTTTTTATAATTAATCATGATTAATGAATAAGCAAGAAAAGTGTCTGGATTTAGCACCTGAGTAACATCAGTAGTAAATGTTTAACTCAGAAAGTTTCTTGCTTCCTTCTACATTCAGTCTTATGATGTTATAGCCTTACTCAATTATAGTTGAAAAAGCCTTGAATTCAAGTTCAGACAGTATTTCTGAGCCTATTGATTATTTAATGGATTACTGTAGTATTTTCTTTTACATTATTCCTTTGACATAGTAAAATAACAGCTTCAAAGGGAAACAAATAACCGTGGCTGAGTGGTTAAACTCGAGTGGACTCAGTGGCAGGAAGACTTGGTGACCAGAGAGGTTTCCAAACACAGCAGTGGTGTGATAGCCTATTTGAAAAGGTATGGAGGCATTACACACTTACTATAAATGAATTAAATAAATTTAAAGTGCGATATCAGGGTATATTGTTTAAATGTCATCAAATGTCTCTACAGGCATTTATCCAAATTAAGGCCAATCCCCACTGATTTAATGATATTTAGAAATAAATTCAGACTCAATATCCTATTTTCTTCTACATAAAAGCTTTACAGTAATCCACCCTTTACAGCAGAGTCTCACACACTTACACACAGAAAAGCCAATCAAAAATACGCCAGTACTGATATGCAGTAATAAAACTGCTGTTATTGAAGGCTAAGTAGGAACTGGGAAGCAACGGTTTGGTCTAAAAAGAACTAAAACCGAAAGGGTTCCTAAAGGGGACCGCAAAAAACTGGGCGGGTTTTTCTTTCGAAGGAAAACCCGAAAAATCAAAACAAAATAATATTTTCTGTAGGAGAAATGGATTTCAGATGAAGTGAGTCTAGGTTTACTGCTTTATTTTTCTTAGTCACCATTTGTAGACTTAATAATACAATAAAAATCTCTGGGCTTAGGCACATCTTTCCTTGTTTGATCCTATCAGAAATTCATGCTCTGTGACAGAAATTACTCTATATTGCACAGAATATGGGAGTGTGAAGAATGCTAAAACAAACTCTTACCTGTGAGCTTTACATGTAATCCCTTTCAGATCTCCTTTCCAAACAAACGTGCCAGGGGGCTCTAGGGGTGACATTTAACAAGTGAAAAGAAAGCAGAAATGGGGTCTCCAACCTGCCACTAAATTCCCTCCTGAGAGAAGAGAAAGAAGGAAAAGAAAGAAAGAAGGAAGGAAGGAAGGAAGGAAGAAAGGAAGGAAGGAAGGAAGGGAGGGAGGAAGGACAGGAGAAAGGGGAAAAGAAAGAGAAAGAAAGAAAGAAAAAGAAAGCAAGTCTGCTAATTCAAGAGAAATGTAGCCAGAGCAGACAGAGGTAACCAAGTCTCAGTGTGGGCTTTGAGTCCATCTGGCTTCTAACCCAGGCTTCCAAAGGAATGGTCTGAAGGAGGTCTTTGCAAGCAGGATGGAGCCTATAAAGCAGCGAAAAGCACGGAGAGCACCTCCCCAGCAACTGCACTTTGCTTTTCTTCCTGGTGCTCAGCTCTGTCCCTCTCCCTTCCCATTCCCAAACGATTCCAGCACCTCCTGGGAACACCATTCCAGCAGGATGCTGTCTTTAGTACTTTTTCTGACCCCTTAGGTGGGGTTTCTGGTTCTCTTTGGTCTGGGATGGATAAATATTGCCACCAGGCTGAATTGAGGGCTGGACAAAGTGGTTTCCTGAGCTCTTCTTTTTCTCTGTGGTGAGACATCAAAAGCAGGAAACTCCAATAAAAATTGATCTTTATTCTTAAAAGGCTTAAGGTTTTATGGCACACAAATGTTATAAATGCCCTCTGTGAATGTTTACATTTTTCTTTTGTATTAAACATGTGTTCTTATTAAATAGGATGATTGATTGATGGATTGATTAATGAAAAGCAAAGTTGTATCACAGCAGAATTCAATACCTAGGAGACTTTTCCTACTAAGTCTGCATTAGTTTCTACTGCCATCAGAACTTTGAAAAGTGCTCTGTTTAATGCTCAGCTATCATCTCCCACAGAACAAGAAATGTACAATAACGGTTTTAAGGCTCAGAGCTCTTGTCAATATTGAATATTATGGTGTTAAAAGCAAATTAAACTCGAAATGACAAATTTTTTCCATCCCCAAAGGGGAAAAAACAGAACTAAGTTTTGAATAAAAACATAAGGGCCATGAAACATGGTTATCTCAATTAAATACTAGACACCATTTTTCTTATCAGAATGCTTTCATAATTGAGACAGGGAAGCATTAGTATAACAGTCACACTTCTGTATTGATCTAAGGTGATTTCAGAGCATGTGGGATTCTCCAAGGTACTTCAGCTAATATCATGAAAAAATTCAAATTCCATTACAGTAATGATGTGCCAATACACTGAAATGTTTGCAAAAATTACTGTTAGCTGTGTTTCCTCCCTAATCTGAATTAATAAGATGCTGAAATAGGAAGTGGTTGTTGACTCTTAAACACACAATTGACATAGTTGCTCCTACTGATATTGCTGATTCATTCTCCTTGTTCTGACTTTTGATGTAATTCCATTGTTCTGTGTTTCTGGCACGTTTCCATCTGCCCAGGAGTAACCTCTCTCCTTGACTTGTGTGGGATTTACTTAATAGAACAGCATTTCACTGGAATGATATGATCAATTATTGGTAAAACACTATACCTGAGAATTTAAATGGACTGTAGTAACACAGAGAAAGTTTCTGAGGTCAACATGCAGAAAAATCCAATACAATTGGATTTGTTCTTCTCTGTTATGAAAATTTACTTTAAGGTCTAGTTACAACTTAGACCTCTTTGGTAACATTTGTATCACAGCAGCTTTTTCTCTCACTTCAGACTTCAAAAAAGAAAGTAAGCGCTATGAAAAATAGCATTACCAATCTGGATATAAAGGAGGAATGTGCAAGTGTAGTCTCCAGCATAAAATTCAAGATGACATCAGCACGCTGGTGTGTCCTGCTCAGACTCCTCAGAAGTCCCAGACCTACTGCAGACTACTGTGTAGCTGCAAGAAATTAAATGATAACTAATTTTGTTATGTCACAAGGAATAAAACCCAAGGAAGTCTGGATCTCGCAAGACTTTCTTCAAGATCTTCAAATCTGGTAATTGTGAACTCATGTCTCATCTCCAGATTCTTTCATGAAACTTTTACTGTCTTGTTATGCTTTTAATCCCAAAGCTTCAGTATTCATGTCTCCTAAGCTTAAATTTATTCCTTGACTGTAATTTAAGTCTTAGTTCAGTGAACCTAAAGTTCTGGTTACATAATTTGCCAGAGAGTTAAAAGTTATTTAGAAGGTACTAAAAGGAAATGGGGATAATGAACTTAAACAAACGTGTTTTAAAGTATCTGAGTATTTATTTCAAAAAGGACTCATGGAGGTTCAAATGCCTGCCTTCAACACGGTGCTTGCAACTCAGGGCTGAACTAACAGTGCCAGCCTTTCGTTCTTGGCAGGATATTTAATGTTTCTGTAATTAAATCTCTTAGATATGTGCAGTAAAAATAACTGCAGTATGTGCAATAAAAATAATTGCGGTAATCTCAAGACAAACCAAAAGAGTTTTTTATTCACAGAATTTCAGAATATTCTGAGTTGGGAGGTACCAGTAAGAATCACCAAGTCCAACTCTTCAGTGAATGGCCCATATGGGGATCAAACCCCCAACCTACCCTGACCAACTTACCTAATAGTTCAAGGCCTTTTTCGTTCTCTGTGATTGTTATTTCATATCTTTTAACCTTCTTTTAAAGCAGAAATTGGGTTTAACAGATTCCTCTTCCACAGGCAGAGAAAAATATACACAATAAAATACTATGCAAAGGAATTTTGTTTTCTTCCATGCAGAAGAAAGGGCCCGATTTCTGCTCAGATTTAATGGGCATTCTTGGAGGGGAATTTTTCCAAACTCATCTTTGGAGCATCCAACCCTGCTGGTCTGCCTCCAAACCTACCTAAAGCCCAGCAAAGAAACATTTGTGTATGATGGGGACCATGGCCTGAGCTACCTGTGTCTGAAACTTCTTTTGAAGTTCTCTCTTCCATGGAAACGTGAGGACGTGAATCCAGGGATGGGATAAGAGTGCTTCCGGTGGTGCCTACTTCCTAATGGATGAGGAGCAGAACTGTGCCAATCCATTTACAAATCCGGGGGCACATTTTCCTCTGCATTCCCCACTGGGGTCAGCATCCAGAGAAAGTGCTGGAGTGAACAATGGCTTGTGGGAGTGCAAGAGTTGAGATGCAGCAAAATATTCCAGACGGAAGATCTCGGCCCCACTCAGTACCTTGTGAACAGCTTCTTACTGCTCCTGCCATTATTTTGTTATTCCAGTCCAAGAAAACTGCCCACGATTATTGTTGCAGTAACTCAAAGAGTCATCCAGAGACTAAAATACACTCCTGAATTTTGATCCAGTCCTTTTCAGCCAGAAATAAAAGAGCACTAAATGCACTTTGAGCACCACTGCAGTTTGAGTAGCCAGATATTGGCGTAGTTCCAGTCACTTGCTGCAGGTATTTGTAATAAAGATGGATTAGCAACTCCTCATATTCCTTATGTCTTCCAGGGCACAGTTAATCCAAACAGATGCATCTGGACACTGCGTTGAATTAAGTAGTAGTTTTTATTGCAAAGCCCTTAAATTAGATCCTGTGGAATAGGCCATTGAAAAAAATGAAAATGTAACCAAAAAAGAAATTGAAACTTTATGATACAGACACTGGATTTAATATGTTAATTTCATCCAAGAAAAGAATTAGATCTGGTCTAAGCCCCCTGTTGCTTGTGAGTCAGCTGGAATTTTGTGTGTTTCTTACTTAAATTCACCTTTAGTGTAATAACTAAACTATTTTTAAAACAGCAAACTCAGTCATCATATGTTTTAAACTGGTAGGGAATATTCCAACTCACTTTACTTTGATTTTTTTTAAATTCTGAGTGAAATCTTTGAATCAACAACAGTTTCAACATGCCATAGGATATGAGTCCTCCAGGGAGTCCTTTCACCCCCTGTCCATGATTGCATCTCAGCTGGGAGTTTTATTCATGGCCTTTTGTCTTCAAGGGGCTGAGGCCTTTGACTTCAACTTTTTAAACTTAATGTTTGCTCTACTGTTCATCTGCTTGGTTTCCTGACTGTTCTGGTTGCCTGTATATTTATTTTGATTTTTTAAAAATTTTTTGAGTGTTTTGCAGCCACTTTCTGGCTCTTACACCATATTTCCTGCTCTGAAGGTGATGGTGAGTGTAGGGATGGTGCCTCCTGCCATGCAAATGAAATGTGATATGAAAAGGAAAATTCTATTTTTTCCATTTCCTTTCTCTCCTAATAAAGGACCAAAAGGCAATGTGACCCAAAGTCAATATGAAATCTAAAAGAGATTATAGATCCCCCCAAATATATGTACCAGAGCCCTGCCTCCCGCCTTGCTGTAATAATATCGCCCACATACAGTTGTGATCTATCAAAACCTTCCCTTTAAGTGGTGCTATTACTTCCTAAATAAATAGAACCTGGATAAATAAATAAAACCCCCGTCGTTTGTATGCATTCCTCAAATGGCCTTCACCCATTTCATGGATATTTGCACTACAGAAAGAAAAAGCATCATATAAGCTCAATAATAGAGGCATAAAATTCAGAAATTACTAAATTCCTTTTTTTTTTTTAATATCTTCTGAATACTTAGATTGTGATTCCATTTTAGCAAAAAGCAGTATTGAGCTGGGTGAAATTAGAGAAACTCTTGCCTCTCAAACCAGTGGGTATTTCTGTGAAGGTTTTTTTGGTTGAGTTGGCAATTTCAGATAACAGTCTTGGTAATGAAAATGTTGAAATAACTTTAACAGCCCAAATGGCACCACAGCAATAAACTGCGGCATAAAAATTCAAACTCTGTTTGAGCATATAATCTTGGCTTAAATAGAGCAAAGCCTTACTTAAGTATCATCTTTTTATTTGTTTGGATTCAGCATATTTTGCAAACAGAAATGTGAGCTAATATAAAAAGAAGTAATGACTGTTGGGAGCCGAGTCCTTCCCTTTCTTTACATTAAAAATAGACTGTGAAATGGAGCATTGCCTCAAAAACACCTCCAAGCAATACAGGAATAATACAGCCACCCATAAAACAACACATTATCAGAATCAGCTCCTTTAATGGTTTCATTTTCTTCTTCCCGAAGTCCCCCCATAATGAGATCTAACAGAGGCAATTCATTCACCAAGAAGCAAAATATTGGTATCTGCTTTAACTTTTTTTTAGGTACTTCTGCCTACTTTCTTTTCTTAAAATAAAATAAGAAAAAAACCCCTCAAGCGAACAAACAAACAGAAAAAAAACCACACTCCAAAAACTAACAACTACAAACAGACATAAATAATTTCTTTTTCTCAAAGGCAAAGCTTTGCTTTACATCCTGGCTGTGACCAACAACGCCATCAGCTCAGGAAAATGGTCTCATTCAGATGGCAAAGGGGACTTCAGGGACTTCTGCATCCAAGATGAGTCTGTAAAAACAGAGTTCCAAAAAAATTTTAGCTGGCAAACACTTACTCTGAGCTATGATATTTCAGACTCATCTGCATCACAGTCCAGCCTTCCTCCGAATCTGCGTTGTGATACTTCATGTTGTGACAAAACCTTTTTGGTAATCAAAAAATTGTTCTTCAGTAAAACCCACGTTTTGTGTCTCAGTGAGACAGAAATCAGTGATCATTAGCACATCACACTCGCTGTGCTGGGGTTCATATAAACGTCACACCACAGGTTTAATATCCTGTCTGTTAATTACAAAGAGACAGAGAAACACAGAGAGAGAGAAACAAAGCAAGAGACAGAAAGAAAATGAGAAAGGAAGAACCTGCCAGTGGGTTTTTCTGTCTGATGAGGAGCCATTTGTGGTGTAACATCACAGCACTACTGCACAGACAAAACCTGGAACCCCATGGGGCTTGTGAAACAGGAAAGGAAGGGGGAGGCTGAAGGACCATTTTTAAACTTTCTGCTGTTTTTCCTGATGTGATGAAATTGCTGGGGTGTGTGTGTGCACTGCAATGTTCTCCTTGAGCTTAACCAATAATTCCTGGATTTCAGTGGCAACGTTTCCCTTTCCTTTTCAGTCCCCGAATGCAACACAGGAAAAGCTGACCAGCCTTACAAGAACATTGTGTACGGCCACACACCTCACCACCGCAGCGCTGAATGTTGGACTTGGTCTTGGAGGTCTTTTCCAACCTCAGTGACTCCATGATTCTGTGCATCCAGGGATACACCCATCTTGTTAACCATCAACAGTCCCTGAGGGTTTACTGAAGTGGGGACACAGCTCTAAACGTTGCTCTTCTTCAGGGATAAATTCTTCCAGCAGCCAAATTATTCATGGAGCTAAAAACGTAACAGCTCTACTCACTGACCTTTTAGAATGTGTGCCCAGAGAAGCTCTGGCTGCCCCTGGATCCCAAACACAGGCTTGGAGCAAGCTGGGATAGTGGAAGGTGTCCCTCCACATGGCAGGGGGTGGAACAGGATGATCCTTAAAATCCCCCCAGAATTCTGAGTTTTTATGATTCTATGCAGAAAGAAAGAAAAGGCTAAAAGGAGATGAGAACAGCTCACATTGTTGGATGGAGACAAGAATAGCTGACATGTGCATGCAGATCTCTGTGTGGAGAATGCTCCTGCCTTTTCAAGGACTCTGAAGGTAAAGCACTGAGGGAGGAGGAACTCACACAAAGGATAACGGAGCAGTGAACAAAAGCAACAAAGAAAAAAAAAAACTTTTAATGGAAAAGGCAGGCAACTGAAAGTTTCTGAGTAGTTTTAAGGGTACTTAAGGCTATGAGGAAATGTATTCTGTCCTGCTTTTTAATCTGTCTTTGATAAAACAATAGATTACTTCCCTCAGGCATATACTTTATCCCAGTATATCCTGATAGCCATTAGCAGGTCGTGTATCTTGTTTGACTGTCAACATTCTGGAAGAAACATTTGTGAAGGCTTTCCAGGCATTAATATAATACCAGGATATATCTGCACAGAGCCTGCTAAATAGACTCAAGAAGCTTCTTTCCAATGCAAACTGAGAAGCAGAATTTAAAGCAAAATATCCAGTATTTCCAGTCTCATTGTAACTACAGTCTGCTTTGGTACATCAGGTAACATCAGGCTGAGAAAATGCAGCACAGAATCCCACACTTTGGATTGGGAGGGACCTCAAAGCCCACCGAGTGCCACCCCCTGCCATGGGCAGGGACACCTTCCACTAGCCCAGGCTGCTCCAAGCTCCATCCACCCTGGCCTTGGCCATCATTTGTGCTCTGCTCTTCTTCCCTGTGTATCATGGGACTGCATCCCCCTCTGGGAGGACTGTGCCCCTGCTTGCCTCAGCTCCCAGCTGGAGACACCAACTCCAGAACAAGGGCTAAATTGCCAGAATAGCTCCTTCAACTACTGTGTGAAAGGCAGGAACTGGCAGGTTATTTATCTGTTTCCATTCCCATCATTGATAGTCAGCTGGGAATTCCTGTGTTTGACTTTATGATCACGCTCAGTTGGAATTTTTGCAGCTGAGATGTAGGAATGAATATCTGCTCGTAGTTCTGTCACGTTTTATTTTATGCGCCTCATTCTTTTTCTTTTCCAAAGTCATAATGAAAAAAGTCATAATATCACAAACTAGTTATCTGCAGGGGAAAAAAGAGTAATGGGATTAACTCAATCAAAACGTTAGATTTAAACAAGTAAAGAGATTTGTAACTTTTCATTGGTGGTTCATTGTAAGAAGCAGTGAATTTCATGGAATCACAGATTGGTTTGGATTGGAAGGGACCCTAAAGATCATCTATTTCCCATGGGCAGGGAAAATATGCCTTCTGTGAATTAAACTTTCTTCTAAATCTAACAAATTATCTCAGCTCAGTGGTACCTGGACACTTTTAGGCACAACTTTGCATTTTTCAAGTACTGCAAGAGCATTAACTACATCCTGTTAGCACAGCCAGGGTGGTAAAGCTGCCCTGAGCTGCTTCTCTAGATTGTAGCCCTCACTCCAGTTTTTACCAGCTTCCTCACTGATGTCATTTTGCTAGATTGTACCCTAAAAGATAGGAAAGGATGTATTTACAAACTGCTTCCAAAGAAGAACCCTGAAACACACAGGGCAAAAAGACAAGGGAGCAGATACACCTACAGTTCATTTCTGCAAGGCCTGGGCAGCTCAAAATCTCTGCTCACTCTTGCCAGGTTTATGTTTATTGCTATTATTTTAAGGGTACTGAGGGAGTACAGGAGCAAAGGAGAAATGTCATATCATACACATAGACTGAGGGTAGTTTTTTTGCCAATGGCTCTTAAATAACACAGTATAAACCTATTAATCCCATTCTCATTTTATCTTAAGTGCTAACTGCTTAACTGAGATTGATCCCTCTCAGGTAAAGATAATGGCCAGGGGATTTCAAGTAACGAAACCCCCTATTACAGTAAATTAAATTTGTATAGCTGGACATTAATGGATTACTTTATTAGACTAAGCACAGCAGATATTTAGTCCACTTTCTGAAATATATTATTATGTAGTCACTGGTTATAATAATGGCAGGAATATTCCCACAGGAGGTACATTACCAGTGGAATTCAGATCAGGATCTCTGCTTCCTCTTGTGCAATGGCTGAAGGAAGATGGAGTTGCCACCTGAACACTCCTTCAAATGAAGAGAGCTCTGAATTATTACCCAAATTTTAATGAATTTCATTATTAATTTAGTTCTGATCCTACATGCAGGCAAGCATAGCTCTTGTCTGAATGCTTGACTTTGTTATTTCATGTGTAAGAACAACTTTTATTTTCTTTGTTTTACTGATTAATTCCAGTCCAACTCTTCCTTCCTGTGAAGGGACAACACAAATTGTGTGTCTGGCTCTGTTGTCCCTTTGTCTGTCCCTTGTCCCTGTCTGTGTCCAGGGTGTAAGTACAACATGTGTAATTCCAAATACACTCTGGGCTGGACCTGGGGACATGGACAGGCAGCATCTTTGTCAGGCTGCCAGGTTAGGCAGCTCCAACATTTCTTCACTCACCTTCCAGACATTCTGGAGTGAAGAAGAAAAGGGAAGGAAAAAAGGAAGACAAGGGAAAGGCTACAAAGGCATCACTGGTTTCCTTTAGCAGGCGACACCCCCTTAATTTCCTAACTTATTTTCTGTGTTTTAAACTACACAGGTGATTTTAAACTACAAGAAAAACCAGGCCTAGAAATTCACCTCTCTGTGCTCTGAGATCTGTGTTTATCTTGAGAGCATAGCTTATACTTGTATTCAGTTTTGCAAACTGTCACAAAAAAAAAAAAAAGTTGTAAAATGTTGAATTATAATATGTTTTCATGCTCACCCACCTCCCTGTTTTTCATACGGCTGACCAACATTTCAGCGAGGATTTAAGGATTTGAGGTTATTTTACATAAAACTATAATTATAAATCCACAAGAAAGTTGGGATTTTCTGACAAAGGAAACACATAAGCTCGAATGCAATGCAGGCAAAACCAGAGATAAGTCTGTGCAGAGCTGACAAAAGGCAGGCAGGGATGGAGCTTGTTGCAGTTTCTTCTGTCCTGGTGGGTAAAACTGATAAGGAATGAATGAGGCTCAGCTGTCAAGAGCATGGCCTGCAACACCAACAAGGCAGTGCTGCAGGCACTGACTGGGGTAGAGAGGATTCCTGGAATATTGCACAACTGTGCCTGGGTGTATTGGTTTTACATGGCCTGGTTTTTGGTGGGGTGGAGCCACAGAGGTGGCTTCTGTGAGAAGCTGCTGGAAGCTTCCACCATGTCCAGCAGAGCCAATCCTTGATGGCTCTGACGATGGACATGCTGCTGGCCCAGTTAGAGAGGGTGGTAATGCCTCTGTGATGACATATTTAAGAAGAACATCAGAACGGCATGTGCGTTTTTTTTCCTGGGGTGGTGAGCCGCCACTGCCGCCGGACCATCGTGGTGATGTGCTGCCACTGCTGCCACCATTTCAGTGCGGCCCACAGCAAACTTTGCCGGCCTGGCTGCCTCTAGCAGAAGGGCAGGGGTGGCAGTTTCTCCTTCCCGGCAGCCCGCATGAAGAGAGGCATTAAATAGTGCCAGCGCCACAGCGGCCCCCACTGCCCCCGTGGTGGCAACAGGGCCGTCAAGCCAGGGGCAAAACCATGGCGAGCAATTCCCCCAAACAGAACCTAGACAAAATCAACTTCTCGGTGCTGCAAGATCCTGCAGCAATCTTTGAATTGGTAGAATTTGTTGTCGGTGGTACTTATGATCAGCAATTTTTTTCTAGTCAGAGAAAGAGGAAGTGAGAACGTGCTGGGAAGGACAACATGGAGGCACCAAGGTCAGTGAAAAGAAAAACGGGGAGGAGGTGCTCCAAATGTCGAAGCTGAAATTCCTCTGCAAGCCGTGGTGAGGACTATGATGAAACAAACTGTCCCCCTGTAATCCATGAAGTCCACAGAGAGTGCAAAAATCCCCTCATAGCCCATGGGAAAGGTGCCCATGCTGGAGTGGGTGGAGGCCAGAGAAAACTGTGATCCGGTGTGAGACCTGAATAGAGAGAGAGAGCCCCTGCTCCCAGAGATAGAGAGAGCCCTTGCTTCCAAACTAGAGCAGCCTATCCTTAAAAGACTGC
>VZRO01003291.1:8967-27937 GCA_013397915.1 Daphoenositta chrysoptera | reverse complement strand
ATACCTTTAAATTTGAGCCTGTTTTGCCCTTAGAGTGTTTTCTCCCAGTCCTTATCTCAACTCATGAACCCTCCCCCTCCTCTGCTCAGGTATAGCAGAGGAGAGTGAGTGAACAATTTTCCTGAGTGCCTGGCATTTTAACCAGTATCAAACCACAACACTGGGTCAGCTGGGGCAGGTCGGAGGGAAGGGAGTGGGGATAAGTGTAACTGTGCTCATTTCACACTTCAGGACATTTGTAAGGGATTCCTGACTGCAGCTCCTCGGAGAAAAACAGGCACAAAGCAGAATTATGGACCCCACCACCATCAGTGGCCCTGTCAAAGGACCTAAGAAACACCTGGTGTGCAATTCCTGACAGAAAGAGAAACTACGATCTTCTGTACAAGGCAGAAATTAATAATCTTCAGTATGGATTCTAATCTGGTTACTAATTTTCAGGGACCAGCTGAACATGAACACAAATTACTGATGCAGATGGCTTAATTTGTATGTTTTTCCTAGCAGAAATGTGTGATTGGGAGCAAAGATTACATTATAAACCCCTCAAGGGAGAAATATCATAGATGAAAAATACATATAAGCAAAATGCGGGCACAATTAAACAGGTACATTAATAAGTTTTAAATATATTTAGACTGGAGCTTAATAAAGGGTTTTTACCACTTTGAGGAGACTTTTAAAGAGCCTTTCAGCACATAATATATTTTGGAAGTATATACAGTGTTCTGTTAATTTGGGGGAGGTCTGTAGGATCTGATGTGGTGACCCAGTCAGTTACTGAGAAGGCATCTTCTATTCCTCTTCTTTTAAGAAATACGGAGAAAAAAGCTTGATTATGTTCAATGTTGTATTTGGTTTTAGCAGCTTTCTTTGTGTAAAAGGCCTTAACCAGATGCAGCAAAGTCGTAAGATCATTTTTCCAATACAATTTTTTTCAAGATCTATACAGTGTATGTTGGAGTATTTCTGACTGTTTTTCTAATCTTTGGTTTTACTTAGGCCATGCCTTCAGGACTTCTTGTTCATTGATTTTTCTCACATCTCAGAGGACTGGAAATCCTGTGGTGTTACTTACAGGAAGAACAAAAAGAGGCTTTCACAAAATCTTGTGATAAGTCACATTGACAAGACCATGTAACTCCAGGGATGATTTTCATCATAAGCAATGATATTTTGTAAATGTGTGAGCAAAATTACCATTGGTGGTATTAAAAACAGTATAAGCAATTCAGTGGTCCTTCACATTATTTCTAAGTGACAGTTTTTGAAATATTTATTTTTAATATCAGTATACAGAAGCTTTTAAAAATCTTTCCATTATTAAAAGTTTAATTTTGATAAGCTAATTTTTTCTTCACTTCTTCAAGTGTATTCCTGTATTACTCATTCATTACATGTACTTTTTGCTTGCATATGTTGCCTGAGTTTATTAAAAATACAGAGAAATAACGAATAGCCACATATAGCCATATTATTCCTCTATAATTACATTTCTCTAGAAGTGCAAAATAATTGTAACGGCTTCCTGACCAGCAGCCTTTTCTCATTCTACTGATCCTTTTTGTCCTCCCTCCTTTCTAGTTTCTCACATTCCTTTCTTCTGCACCACATTTGATTTTTTGCTGCCTTTTGCCATTCTACTAAACATCTCATAATACATTTTCCACATTCCCACCATCCCTTAATGCATCGCATAAAATTTTTTGCCCAATCCCAATGAACATCCCATGGCAAGTTCACTCTTTTCTGTGATCCTTTTGGTTTTCCCCTCCTTACCAGGCTGCAGAGGTCTGTGTGACCCCCTCCAAGATGGGGCCTGGAGCAACCTGGTCTGGTGGACGGTGTCCCTGCCCATGGCAGGGGGTGGCACTGGATGGGCTTTGAGGTCCCTTCCAACCCAAATAATTCTGGGATTCTGGGATTTTATGAAGATGCTGAGAGATCCCTTCCACTACCCACCCATCAGGGATCTGAGGGAGAACTCAGCTATCCGATATTTTCTCTATCATTCTGTTGGAGTTTGTCCATGTAAATCTCATTTATTCCCTACTTTGTCTTCTGTCTCTGTTTTCACACTGGGAAGCTGCTCACCAGATATTTTCATAAGCCAGGTATCTTCGCATTCCAAATATACACATGTCCTTTGCCTTCCACATCTCTTTTACCTTCTTTATGTCTCACACAGCCTTAAAAAGATGATAGATTTGAAAAAGGGGAAAGGTGGTGGACTCCCCATCCCTGGAAGTGTCCAAGGCCACGTTGGACAGGGCTTGGAGCATCCTGGGCTAGTGGAAGGTGTCCCTGCCCATGGCAGGGGGTGGAACTGGATGGGCTTTGAGGTCTCTTCAATCCCAAATTATTCCTGGATTCTGTGACTCTATGAAAGTGAAGTCCTGGATACTTTCAAGGAATACAAGTTTTTCAAGTAGGGCCCACAAATCCAACCTCCTGAGGAATTCTCCTGCATTTTGTCACCAACAAAGCCTACCTATCATCTTTTAACATCAGTATACAGATACTGATATCTGTATGAGCAGATGAGGCTGTCCAGTGACACTTTTAGAACGTACTTGTTTTCCTAAAGTATCACTTCTGCAAGACTGGGAATGAATCTGGAGTTAGGCTGGCCTAATTCCACAAACCTCTTTTCGCCAACACACCACTCATTTAAGAAGAGTTGCAATTAGGAGCACTTAAGAGCTTTCATGATTAGGGATTCTGTTTGAAAATTCAGTGTAAACTCATTACGCTGCTGCGTACCATTACATTTCTAGGCAGAAGAGGGGACATTGTGTGCGAGTTGTCATACAATTGCCTAATCCAGCCTCATTCACCAGGAGAAGAATCATTTGCTCAAGAGAATAATCATCTTTACAGCTGGCATGTCCACGAGTCAAAAGTACCCTTTCGTTCCATCCTGTGAATCTGCAGAAGCAGAAGGGAATCCTTCTGCTGGAGAGGGCTGACTGTGGAAGTGACCAGCCCTGCTGGTGAATCAGTGGAGGAAAAAAATTCAAAAAAGTGGATAAAAAGAGGTTAAAAAGTGGATGAAAGTGATACATAGTGGACAGCTCCTTTAAAAATGCAGCAGCAGTGAAAAAAGCATTGAAGTTCCCAATTTAAGAATGAGTTAAACAGTTCTTAACATGTGTTGTAAGGTCACCAAGTGACCGAGCCAACCCAGAAATGAGGTTAATAACAGAGATACATGGCAGCATCAAGGCTGCTGACTGCAGATTTAGCTCTGAGGTAAAAGGATTAATACTCATATTCTTCTGAATATGCATTCAATAGTTAGCATCCTGGGCTCTCTTTTCCCCATCTTCCACTCCCATTTTCCAGTTGCTTCTGAAGATTTTTTTTTTTTTGCTTTATTTTTAAGAATTGTATTTTTCCTGAATGTGTTTCACCTTTTGTCTACACAAACAATTGTCTCCATGTGTTTGGTATTTTCTCTGCCCACAGCTAAATATAATTCTCAGCTATAAACACAATTCTCAGATGAACTTGCACAAGTAACAGCATAAAACCTTTAAAAAGTATGAACTTGGTACCATCGTTACTGACCAGTTTTGTGAGGTACTTTCAGACTCTTCACTTAAGTAAACAGCTCTATTATTTTTTTTTTTTTTCTTATTTTAAAGCAAGTGAAAGCTGAAGGAGGACATGGTTGATATTTGATATTTGTTTGATATTTGCCTCTCTACAAGCTGACACAAAAGTACAAAATATTGACAGATAGTATCAGGAGAGTCTGGTGTTTGACTGAACTGAGTCTCTGGGTACATATTTTGCTAAGGAAAGAGCAGCTAATAGCTGAAAACAGTATTTTATCTATTTTAAGACCACAGGGATGTCTACAGATATTCTATAAAATTTTGAGTTTGTTCCCCAGCAGCAACCCATGACTGCTGCTATGGGGCAGTAGGAACATGTATGAAGTTGAATGTAAATTGCTCAGTAGCATTTGCAAATTATCTTTCATCTTTTGCATATTGAACATTTTCTCAGTTGGAAAACTAATTCTTCTTTCTCTTTTCTGATCTCTATCCATAAACAATGGGTTAATTGTTGAAGTCAATGATCTTAAAGGTCTTTTGCAACCTGAAAATTTCTGTGATCCTTTAAGAAAGAGTAGCAGAATTTTGCAACACATTAAAAGTGCTGTGTTCTACTCAATACTACTCCCTCATCAGTCCTACATACATTTTTTTTTTTTCAAACCATAATAAACTTGAGTAGCTACTCTGAAGAATACTATCTGAAGGCATCACCAACCTTTGGGACACATTCTTTGGTTCCTAGTTTGCAGCTAAAAGACCACAATGCCAAAGCACATTAAGCAGATTATTTCCAGTGAATCCTCCTTGTCAAACCTCTTTTTGCCTTTTTTTTTCCCCTAAAGAAGGGTGAAACATTTAATTTCAACATAAATGATCTTTTTCTTTTAGATAATAATCATGACTGAGGAGTTGAGAGAGAGCTACAGGTTGGGTGTTATATATGCAAAATGCCATCAGTGCTTGTTGTTCTGCTGGGTGAATACTTTGTTCAGGATTTCTGAGAGCTGAGTCCTTCAAAATGAAACGAAAAATACATGGCTTCAAGTTCAAGGCTGTTTATCACCAATTCAAAACCTGGGGTTATTGTTCTCTCTCGATTTTATAATTATGCAATGAAACAGAAATATTTTTAAAATCTGAAAATCCAGCCCAGAAGAATAAAACTGATGACAAGATATAATTAATTCAGGGGAGCACAGAGAGAAACTCATTAAAAGGCAACAGATTGATGACATCTGTTAAAGCATTAAATATCTATCTCCAAAGCAATAATGTTGGTCTTTGTTCCTTTTCTTTCCAGCCAAATACAACAAATTTTTAAAGATCCTTAAAACCATATTTTTTTCCATTCAGATTAGTACGAAGTAGGTTCAAATGCCTTGGTATTTGTTCCTAAACAGGATATGCTTGTCTTCCTCATCAACGTGAGGGAGATAAAATAAGAAGCTAACAGGCTGAGGTTCAAAATAGCTGTTCAGTGTCACAAATTAGGCTGCATGGAAAGCAGGCCCTCGAATGACCTCGGCTGAAATTAACAAATTTAGTACTAATTATGGCATTTTCTCATAGACGTTTTAAGGATGACCTGTAAATACAACCCCTATCAATCTCTCTCTGAATCATTAAAAAAAAACCCCTCAACATTTCCACACTCCAATCCTTTAGGAATTTATTACTTTTAACTAATTTTGCTCTCTTTACATATTGTTTGTTCAATGCAACATAGTATAATAAAGTTACTTTAAGAATAAAAAACTAAGGAAAATTGGTATTTTGGGAACTTATATTCACTAAGACTTGGGAGACTGTAAGACAGAAATTCTTCCGGAGAGTAATGAACTGGGTTATGGGAATGGCCAAAAAAGCCTATGGAAAATGGTAGGGAACAATGGGAACAGTCCATCTCCCATGGCCAGAGTGTGATGTGTTCAAACCAGAAAAACAGATATTCAAGTCCTAGGGAACACTTTCTATGAGGATGGATCTGGAAAACAAGAACAGAGAGTAGGCTGAGTAAAATTTGTTGAAACCTCCCAGTGGTTTTCACATTTTAGCAAGAACATAGAAAATCCTATAATGGATGGGAAAAATTAGAATCCTAATTTTGGTGGAAGCAGGAAATACACCTTACAGGTGAATTTTTAAAGATCTCTCTCTATTTGTATTATCAAAACCTAGACTGAGAAATTTCCATGTAGAAAGCAAATAAAAGCTGGTAGTTAAAGCCAACAAAATAAAGTTACAAATTAAATATTCATAAAATTGAGCAACATTTCAACCCATTTCAGTGTAGACACTTCAAAAGCTGGCAGAACGTGTGTGCATAGATATATAAAAAGAAATCTGTAATGACAGCAGATATACAGTCTTTTCTGCTACACCTAATTAGTATTAAAATTAGATTTTTTTCCCAGTGGAAAAGCTGTCCTATTCCTAACAATCTTTGTAAGTTTTATTTGTGTTTATGTCTTCCACAAACATACAGATTTCTTGGAGAGAGTGTGGAAATACATTAGGAGATATTCCTAAAGAGAGAGAAAGAAAAAGCGACAGGAAAAAAAAAAAGGAAGACATTGAGACACTTTCTGGTACAGGGAGACCAGAAGGCAGCACTGAATCCTAACTGTGAAATCTAATTGTGAAACCCTCGACGTGTTTAACAACCACCAACATGGAAAAGTGAGATAGCAAATGTCCAGAGTCACAGATTGGCATTAGTTTGAAGTTTATAAATGTTAATTGACACCCAAATCCTTGATTTCAAATGATGCTGAACCACACTAGGCACCCACACAGCTCCACTGCCAGAAAGACTGAAATGAAACAACCACCATGCGTGCATAAAAGACATGATTTAACTCAACAGTGGCCAGATTATGCTTTAAATAATCCTAATAAAATGGTATTTTCTAATACTTAGGAAGGAGTTCAATTTGTCTGGTTTTCGTCATGCAAATATTCAATGCTAAATTTTTTTTGACAGGAACTCTGTATAACAGTTATTTTGGGAGGGTCAAACCTGGATTATATCCAGCCCTGTGGCTCAGTAAATTCAGCGTGGCTATTGCTACAACAGGCCTTGGGCTGTGCACTGACTTTGCAAGGACACAAGACCCCTCTTGGGTTTGGTCTCACCTTCTTCTCTGCCTTAGGTTTATGTAGTTGTAAAAACACTGTTTCCAAAGACCACATGATGATGCCAAATCTGGGGGCATTTTGAGTGTCATAATCACAATTTGTAAGCAGACAGGAGTGACCACGAGCCACTGCACGCTGAGCACCCTGTTTGTTGTCTCAGCCAACACACGGGATTTGGAAAGAGAATGAAGATGAGCCAGACCAGGATGGAGGAATCTTGATTCTTTGCAATAAAAGTTTGATAAACACAAATTGTAACAGTTTTATAATCAGTTCTAATCTGCATCTCTGATAAAGAACACTTTCAAGTTTTTAATGCAAAATATTATGGAAAGTTAGGAATGGAAGTTGGGTTTGTTAATTATTTGATTTCTACAGCAGCCTGACTTCTATCTCAGTGTACGAGGATTTTGACACCCTGTAAATATACTGTCTATAGTGACTTCAGAGAAAACTTCCTCACTCACAGGAGTATTAAAAGATTTCTCTGTTTGATGTGGCCTTTACCCATCATTCAGTGTTATCCCATTTTTTATATTTTAAGATATAGCAAATAATTGAATTTCTTTAGAATTTGATATTTCCAATTTCTCATCATACCTTAATTCTTTCTTAACCTCTCTGAAAACTAAATAAGCTCCTTGTTTTTTCCTGCCATTAATGCAGAGTTTCCCATGCTCCTCGTCCTGTGGAGCTCCGGCCAGGGCAGCAGCTGCTGGCTGGGTGTCGGTGGGAGCCGCCAGGGCAGGAGATGCTCTGGGCAGCTCAGCGTCTGCCTCTTCGGCCAGCAGCGAGCAGGGCTCCACCAAGAGCGCCCGGTAGCGAGCGTTGACCCTGACGGTGTTGATGCTGATGCCGTTCCCGTTCTCCTCACTCCCTGGCTCTTCGAGGAGTTCCATCGCTGCTGGCCCTTCCCAAAGCCCCAGCTCTTCCCTCTGGCTGGGCCAGGGGCTGGGGGCGCAGCAGGGGCTGTGCGGGGCAGCTGCCCGGCTCTCTGCCCCTGCTGCGGGGGCTGCTGCTGCCGTCCCCGAGCCCGGGCCCTGATCCAGGGGCTGCTGTGTCCCCGGCTGCTGGCCGCGGCGCCGGATCACAGCCGCCACCCTGCTCAGGAGGGCCCGGGAGCCGCGCCGCAGCGAGAGCAGCAGAGCCCGGCCGCGGCCCCTGGGGCTGTGCGGGGCCGCTGCCCGGCTCTCTGCTGCTGCCGCCCGCGCGCCAGAGGCAGCACAGGAGTGGCGCTGCCCCTCAGCTTCCTGCGGCGCTGCCCGTGGCTCGCAGCTCTGCCCCTGCACGGACGAGGACAAGGCTGAGCACCAGGCGGCCGCGGGCCATCCAAAGGGCCGCCCTGGCACCAGCAGCTCCCTCCGTGCCTGCGAGCCCGGCCCCGGCCCCGAGGCAGCTGCGTGCTGCCCCATCCCTCACCTTCTGCCTCCTCAGGCAGCGCAGCCACCTCTGCTTTGGTTTGACCTCCATGCTCTTCTCCGTTGAAGACATCTCTGTCACTCAGTGACGCTGTGCTATCCCGATAGATGCTGTCCGTTAAAAACGGAGCTAAGACTTTTTAAATAAAAGTTGACTTGTTTTTATTAACAAACGAACTGAGGACGGGAGACCCAGTATAAGCCCAGGCTCCACGTGACAAGCCAAAGTAACAATCTAACAACCCAAAATCAGCGTGACACACTGGGTGCTCCCTTGGACCCCAGCAAAGGAAAGCAGAGGATGTGCCACAGCTTTAAAAAAGTGTGTTTTCACATCATGCACAGCTGTAAAGTTGTAGAAGGCATTGCTGCAGGCAGAAATTTATTTATAAATAATTGCAAATTATAAAGACTTGTGGAAAATGTTAAAAAAAAAATTGAAGACCATCATTCAGTTGGTGTCTATTAAGTGTGATAATTGCACACTCAGCAGAGAATTCCCTTCTAAAATCAGGACAGAGGGCCCACTGAAAAATGCAGAGGCTCTTGCACATGGAACATGTGCAACACCAAGTTTAGGATCAAGAGCTGTGATGTGAAAATACTGAGCTCATTGGGAAAAAGGGTTTCCTTCCACCATAGTTAAAAATTCCATCCTTTGCCCCTTTATAATACAGAGTTAACCACAGGAGAACTCACACTGTTCAGGAGGCAAAGGAAAAACTCCAGAGCTGAGGTGCTGGAATACAAGTTCAAAAATTGTTGAAATGTTGACATAGCTCCAATTTCAACTGGGAAATTACCAGAGGGAATAATGGTGAATACTCTAATTTAGAACGGTAGGTTTAGATGGGCTCTTGGGAAGGAATTGTTCCCTGTGAGGGTGGGGAGGCCCTGGCACAGGTTGCCCAGAGCAGCTGTGGCTGCCCCTGGATCCCTGGAAGTGTCCAACGCCAGGCTGGATGGGGCTTGGAGCACCTTGGGATAGTGGGGGGTGTCCCTGCCCATGGCAGGGGTGGCACTGGATGGGCTTTAAGATCTCTCCCAGAACAAACCAGTCTGTCATTTTAGCTTAAATAAAGTAAGGAGAGTTTGTACTGGAGATCTTACAACTTCTATCTAAACTCTGACATAAATTTTAATGTTACTTGAAAAATTCACACAACATAAAAGGAAAATCTCAGCAGACATTGCCTCATCTGGTGTCAAAACTGGTAATATTTGAGGCAGAACAGGGAGAAATAATCCATAAAGTCCCATCATTATTGGTTATCATGTGTTGTCAGCCACTGTCACGTTGTGATTTACTCAGTGTTAATGTAATGCCATCATTGATACCAAAGGATCCAACAGCTGTACAGCACAGTGCTACGAGGAAATTGCAAAATCTTGCCATTAAACCTCAAAATGACATTTTTAATACTAACATCAGAATTTTAATGTCCCAAAATTAGTGTTCTTTCCAGGAGTTTTCAGCATGCTGTCTTATCAGAGAAATCACACCGCAATTAGCTTTCTCTATGCCCTGCACAGTGTCAGGGAACAAATATTATCTTCCCCTTGCAACGTGCAATGCATTGATACTTCCTTTGAGCCTTAATTCACTTTTTTTTTTTTCTCTTCCCATCAATGAAGGCAGTGCTCCACTTACTGAGGAAGCAAATTACTTTCCATTATAATGTAATGATGCAGGAGAGAGGTATTTTCTAACAATAGAAAATAAAATCTCGCTGTCTTTCTGAGCAAGAAAAACACTTTACAACTATTAAAAAATGCTATAAAGCAAAATAAAATTAGCTTCCAGTGGATATTGTGATAAATAACAAAATAATGCCAGAAATAAATTTGCTGCTACTGTTCCCTGTTTCCAGTGCCTTTCTCAAATCAGGTTCATTGTCTGTAGTTATGCCCAGCTTTGGAAAGCAGTAAAGAAGAGTGGAGATGCATTAGTTCAGGGTACGTGCTTGATGTCTATAATTCATTCATGAGAGCCACCAAACTGTCATTTCCAAACTTTCGATTAAATGGAAGATTTCAGAACTATTCTGAACATATACCTTGAGCTAAAAAACTGCTAGAAATAATGTTTAATGACAGACAGAATAATAAGTCAAAGTGTCAAGAAATAAATTTTCCTCAAGCAAATCTACTTGTTATTGTCAAGATTAAAAGCATCACTTGGCCATAAATATGCACAGGAAGTGCTTCTTTGTCCTTCTAAAAAAGTACAAGTTGTCACAAAGTTCCTATTCATTAGATAGAAATCTTTGCCAAAAGAGATGAGAACCACTTTCTGAATTTCTAGGAGCCTGACACTTCCACCTTCACTCTAAGATACAAGATCCAAAGATCCAAGTCTCTGTGTTATTCCTTCTGCCTGTAATTAATTATTTACACAGTTTGGAACAAAGACTGAAGGCAGCTCAGCTGAGAACACTAACATGGCACTAGGGCAAAATCAGGGTTCAAAACTGGATGTCCCACAACACAGCTAAATGTCCTTTATTGCCACTGACTGATGTCCCTTAACACAGCTAAATGTCCTTTATTGCCACGGACTGGGTTTTGTTCTCAAGCTGAACCTGAAATTTGAATGCCTAAATTTCAAAAACCCACTTCATTACGGGACACAATATAATTTCTGTTTAAAAAATGAGCAGTTTCCTATATGAGACAAATTTCTTCATAATTATTTTTCTCTCCACACATATTTATTGCTTAGTCTGAATGTCCCACATTGACAGCCTCCCCCTTAGTGTGCTCTGCATGACTGAGGGGTAGGAAAAAGATGTAATGATTAAAACTGATTTTAAAAATATGCTGGTTTTAACACCTTCTTATCTTGTGGCATTGACGTTAAGCTGAAGGAGTGTAAGTCACAGCCCACCATGCTGCAAGTGGCAAAGGCCTCTGTCCTTCTGAGAGTTTTAGATCAGCAAGATACAGTTCAGAAATGCTGAGCTGGGATCTCTTATACTGGGCTGTGCCTTTTCAGCCACACCTGAAAACCCAACCCAGTATCTTTTATCCTGGCAAGGGTTGATCTTATCAGGTGGCACAGCAAGAAATTAATTTGGTTTATTTGCCCATTTTGGTAACTGCTGAGAAAATTATATGGGAACTTGGGGGAAAAGAATCCAAAACCCAAACAACACCCCTAAATCCAAAATACATCTCTCATCATGAATAGATTTTGTTCCACAATGAGATGACTTTCTGAGCTAAGAAAGAGCATCCCCAAGGTGGTTAGTTTTAAAATTAACCCATCTATATTTGATTAGTGGGCATTTTACAGAGTTCACACAGAGCCTGATTGCACAGAAATCATGGAGATACTTCTACATCAGGTGTCAGAAAAATATCTACTTGTTCTCTGTCACCATCTGTTTACAGTTATCAAACCACTTTCCTTTCGCAGTGAATTATTAGTAGCAACATCAAACTCTTCATAACAGCAGGATCAATAAAATATAGTCTTTTCTCCTTAGAAAAATGTGAAATCTTCTGTATGACTTTAGCACGATAAGCACAGGAAGCACATTTCATTGCCAAAGAAAGCTAAATATTAATGGAATAATGGAACTGGAAGTGGAATGCTAATGGAAAGCCATTGTTAGTGTTAGTTTGAGGTAATTTAACTCTGTTGTGGCACTGTTTAACAACCTTGTGACTGATTAATGCAAAACAATGACATGGATCTGAGCCTGGATTGACTGACAACACTCATTTGCAAAGGAGAATGAAATAAAAACTATTACCTTGTGCATAATGCTGAACCTGCAATTTAGAAACACACACACACGGTTGGAAAATTCTAACACATTTAGATATAAAAGCCTGATTTAGTGAATCTATGGCATTTAGTTTAGCTGCAATAAACTCACTATTACACAACAATTTATGACATTTAGTTAAATACAGTCAAGGGCATAAATATAAAATTGAAAGCACTAGGATAGGATGAAGTTTTACAGAAAAATAAGGACGCAAGGAATCCTAAAAGATTGTAAAAGACATACAAGATGTATATGTTTGCAATCTACTTCTAATGGGTTTTTGACAGGAAAAATAAATTTACTAAAATCTCAAAATAGTTCTCATCTACCTGTTCTTTCTGTCCTTACTGAATACTACTGAATGCATGAGATTACACAAAAAAAAAAGAGCCACAGGGGTTTTGGGGGGGAAGGGGGGGGCGGGGGGAAGAATAGGAAAAGCACTCAAAACCCCCTATTTGCTGGCTAATAGAATAAAAATTCCTAGTCCACCTGCATGAACCCTGCCATGTGCCATTTGGCATGTGGGATACTTTAACACCTTCCTTTTCTGGCTCCTCTCACCCACATGATCTAGAAAATAATGAAAATATTGCAAATTATAGAATTCCAAAATTTCATTAGATTTGAATTTCATTAAATGTTCATTGCTTCTCCTCCTGTCCCTGAAGAGAAAGAACTAAGATAAATTGGTGGAAACAAATTCTCTGGTAAAAAGGATTATTAGAGTCCAAGAAGAAACAATGACTAAACCATATCAAACAATCTAAGGAATATACATCATACACTTGCTGTCACTTCTGATCCCTAAAATAGGAATCCCCTTTGTGCTCCCGAGCTAATGAAAGTGGGGACGACTTTGGAGCCACTACATTTCTACCATTATTACTTAATAGACTGCCCAAATAACCATTCCAGATAAGAACATTTCAGGTCTAAACTCCTCTCTGGGATTATGTATTTCTTCATTACATCTCTAAAGCCCTTCTGCGCTATTATTCTGCTAATGTTAATGCACAATGAACATTCAACTCCGTGCCTTTTTGCCAAGTGCCCTCTCCCTCCTCTTTCCAATAATTCATTAAACCCACATCTTCCAGGAACCATTCCTACTTTGTTTTTTTCTAACCATTAATCTCTTCATGCTTTTCACTGCTTTAAATCCTGTTCAAATTCCCATTCCCTCCTTATCATTAGGTGAAGTTGACTGCTTCTTGCAGCTTTGATTAAGGATAAAATGTAAATCCCTCATCATGTGGAGCCCTTGTTTAAACAACCAGGAGGGGAAAAAAAAGGTTTTTTTTTCTCATAACTTGCAGAGAGAAAATATTTGGTTAGAGGAGCTCAGGTAGCCAGAAGGACCCAAACTTGGCTTCATGGGTGAAATATTTCTGATACAAGATTTATTATCTATCAAATTATGAATTATTGGGATAATGAATTATTATCTGCAAACTCTTTCAGAATCCCTTAACAGTGCCTTGACTAGAGCAATAAATTGGTTTATTTCCGTGTTATATACCCAGGGTTTTCCATGTGTGTGCCTGTAATTGCACTCAAAATCTTCCAACTCAAAATTTTGGTACAAGCCAAATGTAGTACAATTTTTATGTGAAGAACTTAAAACTTAATTTTAGTCCAATTAATATTTAGACTGCCTAAACAAAATTCATCACCTTTCATTTGTGGTTCAACTGCAATCTTCTATATTAGTTTTTTGTGGAGTTAAATCCAGCAGAACCCCATTGGACACCAAAATTTGGATCTATTTTGCACAAATACACGAACCCCTGACATCTAAGACATATTCCCAACCATATATGAGAGCTACAGAAATCGGAGTGAATTGGAAGAAAAATGTATTTAAATAAAAGGTTGAATAATCTGGGCATGTCTAAGCCTTATTTATGGAAAAGAGGCAGGAAAAATGGGAAGGATTACACTAATATATCTCAGATTCTATGAATGTAAAATTGCAAATTGTTGTGGTGCCTTTTTTAAGTGTGGCATGGTGCAGCAAGCCGCAACCTTCCCAGAGAACACGGCCCCACAGCCCGGCGGCGATAAAGGAGCCGAAGGAGGGTCCCTGCATGGGCTTCCACAGAAGAACTTTATTTCCATGGCATGAAGGTTCCCAGAGGCAAAGACAAAGACACACCAGGCTCGTGGGGTTTTGTATGGGGACGAGGAGGGCGGAGAGAGCGTGAGGCCAATGGTCTCAGGGCACAGGGGCGGTACATAGGCGGGCTTAAGGGATAGGGGCCAGTAGGGAAAATCCCAGGGCGTGGCCAGGAACGGGGACTAATGGGAGCGTGGGGAAGGGAGAACATTCTGGAAGGGGAGACGTAGAGGGTAGAAAAGGGGAGGAGAGACAACAAACTAATAGCAGTAACAAAAGGTGGATACATAATAATGAGGAAACAAAGGATCTTGGAAGGAGCCAATCCACTCACCCTAACCACCAGAGATCTCCTGGCTGCTGCCTTTCAGGAGGAGATTGAGGCTTTTGCTCTTTAGCCTTATAGGCCACAACACAGGTCCCCACAGCAAATACCGTTGATTTTTAACCCAGACTAGGAGCTCATCTCACCCCTTCCCGCTGAAAACCAGAGTTATTTCTTCCACAGTGTTGCTTCTTCCTTCCTGCTGCTTTAATTTGAATAATCTTGTTCACCTGCAGCCCTCTCCTCTTCCTGTTTTAATCTCCTCCAACCAGGGAATTATCCCTTTTTCCACCTCTGGCGATTTAACCACCCCGAAGTTCAACAGCAAGATTAGTGTTTGCATATTTGATGGGGTTTGTGCTGTACTAGTGAGAAATTTTGGTCAAAATACTGGGGTTTTTTTATCACACTTCAGTCTGTTATATAGGAAAATCTTCGATTTTAATGACAATGCATTGTAAATTCTTCCTATACCTCAAGTATATCCAACAATAATTGCTAAATTGCTGTCAGTGGCAAGTTTATGAAGATACCACATCGTTGGAAACAGCTTTATAATTTACAAGTCTTCATTTTAGAAACTCCTTAAGCTTCTCTTAACATTTTGTATCATATGGAAAACATTTATCCTAACTTGTTTCTTGGATTTTTCCTTCTAAATCTTCCTGCTTCACATTTTCCCACAGGCAGTCAGGAACCTGTGGATTTAGTGATGTCTCCAAGCTGTCTGAGCCAGAACTAAAATTACAGCTGTGTTTCCTACAGTGCTTTGGGTTCCCTTCTCTCCTTTGTCTGGTTTTGTGCCACTTAAATTTTATGGATATTAAGGTCTTTTTACCAGCCTGTTAAGAAAGGGAAAACTGCTTTGTTTACGACCCCAGAACCTGTGGCATTCCATTGGTGACTCCCATCTTTACCAAACTCTCCGAATGCTAAATATTGCAAAACTTAAGTATTAACATGGTAAAGCTTGGAAGCGTCTTTTGCCAGTGGAGCTCCTTTAGGGGCTCTGTAGAGGAATCACGGTGGGGTTCCTTGGAGCACCAGCTCTGCCCCTGACACCATGATAATTTTTTGCCTTTTCTTTTATACCCCTTTTATATACTTTTTCTATGTTCTTAAAAATATATAATTGAAATATATATTCTTAGAAGTATATAATTCTTAGAAATATATAATGCGGACTTCTAGCCCACATTCTTAAACTTAATATTTTGTTAAGCCAAGAAACTAAGCATCTTAAAAACTTCATAGTTAAAAGTCAGAAAGGCCCAGACACCAAGGGCCTCTCTAGAACACATTCTGTAAACTGAGATAGGCCCAGCCAGGGGAAGGTTCCTCGGGCAGGGGGTTCACTCGAGCCTCTCCTTGGGGAATCTTTGATGGATGTGCTCATTTGTGAGGCCCAGAATGTGATCCCCGACTGCCCGTGGGTGTGCATTCCGTGTGCTCTGCGGGCATTGCCCCTGGCTGTGCTGCACCTAAGGGTCCTTCCATAAATACCCAGGGAAAAACACCTTTTTCCCTTCTAACCGTGTTTGGCTCTTAATTTTAAGACCAGGGAAAGGCAACACCCCAACAACCCCACTCTGGTTGCTCCACAGCAAGGGTGGGAGCTACTCCTGAGCTCAGTGGAGGGGCCCAGGAACCTCCCAAGTGTGGTTTGGTTTCAAATAGCTCCAAACAAGGAGATTTGGTGTGAAACACCAAACCTCCACGTGGGAAATGTCTAATGAACCCTTCAGAGGGTGTTGGACTCTGATGTCCAGAGAGGGTGTGGCTACCCCACCTCTGGAAGTTTTCATGGACAGGCTGGATGGGGGCTTGGAGCAACCTGGAATACTGGAAGGTGTCCTTGCACATGGCAGGGGGTGGTGTTTCCTTCAAGGTGTTTCTTTCAAGGTTTAAGGATGTGCTGGGGAGAAGCAGATACACAGAGCTGGTAATAATTTCATGCCCTTGTGACACGTTTTGGGAAGGACACTGGACAGTGATGGTGATCCAGGTAGAAAACTGGTGAAATAGTGCAAACAGCACTCCATTCCCATTCTCTTGGGGAATATCCATACATGGTTTTCCAAGATCTTTTTAGTGTCTGGGCCTACAGTGGGATCGTCACATTCAGGGGCCAGGACACCAGAAAGGATTGGACAACAGAATCACAAAATCCCTAAGAGTTGAAAAGACCTCTAAGATCACCAAGTCCAACCATCAGCCCAGATCCAGCACCATGTTCACCACTAATCCATATCCTCAAGTGCCATATCCAAATGCTTTTCCAGGGATGGTGACTCCACTACTTCCCTAGGCAGGCTGTTTCAGTGCTTTACAGCCCTTTCCATAAACATATTTTTCCTGATATCCAATCTAAACTTCCTCTGGTGCACCTTGAGGCCATTTCTTCTTGTCCTGTTATTTAATATAAAGCAGCTGGATGTGAATGTCCTAGGTCCATGATGCTGGTCCTGACTGGGCTGGAGGACAGAACCTGTACTGGTGTGTGAGCTATGTGAACACTGGTGAATAGAAACCCTTGAATAGAAACTGTAATCCACCCTGCCTCACAAACTTGAAATGAGCTCTTCTTGCAGTTGTTTGCAGCATGACGAAAACACAAGCCCTTGTTTAAACAGTGGTGAGTCTGATAGCTATGGGGAAGGGAAATTAAAAACGTGTGAAAGTTAAAAGGATTAAATAGGTGTGTATAGGAGCTGAAAGTTTTAATCAGTGTGAAAATCTCTTCGAGCAGGCTCATGGAGGCACTGCTGGGAAGCAGAATCAGAGTCAATGTGTTTACGGTAAACTTTATCTTGACCATCTGCCACCACTCATCAGATACAATTGGCACTTCTAGTTTGAAGGGAAACATACTCAAGACCTGAGATCCCTCCTGGATAGCAAGGATCTCAAAGTTTATCTGCACACAACACTTCATTTGAATTTGTTTTCCTCAGAGGAAAACAAGATTAAGGATGAAGCATATGCTCCAACAAACCACTGAATTGGTTTCAGGTGATAACTGCAGAAAGAAAACTCCAGGAGTAAAAGTAAACCAGGGAAATAAATTCAGATTATGTTGAATAAGCAGGTTCTTTGCTAATCTAAATATTGTGACAACTACTGGAGAGTCCAGGGGAGGCACCAGGATGATCAGAGGGATGGAGCAGCTCTGCTGGGAGAAAAGGCTGGGAGAGTTGGGGTTGTTCAGCCTGGAGAAGAGGAGCTTTTTGGTGACCACACTGTGGCCTTCCAGGGCCTGAAGGAGCCGACAGGAAACATGGAGAGAGACAAATTCCAAGGGATGGAGTGGCAGGACACAGGGAATGGCTTCCCACTGCCAGAGGGCAGGGATAGATGGGCTCTTGGGAAGGAATTGTTCCCTGTGAGGGTGGGGAGGCCCTGGCACAGGGTGCCCAGAGCAGCTGTGGCTGCCCCTGGATCCCGGGAAGTGTCCAAGACCAGGCTGGACGGGGCTTGGAGCAGCCTGGGCTAGTGGGAGGAGTCCCTGCCCATGGCAGGGGGTGTATTGGGAAGAGCTTTGAGGTTGCTTCAAACCAAACCATTCCATGATTCTGTGAGTGCTCAGAAGGCAGCTAAACCAGACATCATCTCTCTCTCCTGACACTGGTTCAGGGTCTCACCTCCAAGAGTGTCAGACATTCTCTACTGCAACTCAATATCCAACAGCCTGGTAGTGCCTCACCATTTCCTTGCTTCTGTTTTGGGGGATTAGGCTCCAAAATGCAAAAGTGGCAAGTGAAGATCTTGTCTGATTCCGTAACTAACACACTTTGTCCAGTTTATATAACATTTCCTACTCACTTTTTAGAAGACTGCATTAAACTTTTAGCATGAGAAGTATTTCTGTCCCTGCATTTTATTTAACTTTTTACCTATAATGCAGCTGTACCTATTCACAGAGATGTGATATTTCAATCACAGAGGTGACAGATCTGGCATTTAGATTCCTTAGTTACTTTTGTTGCCTTCACTCTGTCAGTTGTAGGTCCTAAACTGACACAATATCATTGATAATTTTTGATGGGAGGTTTGTCTGCTTGTTGGAGAGTACAGGGTTTTGTGTTTTGGGTGTTTTTGTGTGGTTTTTTGGCTGTGTTTATTTGTTTGCTTTGGTTTGGGTTTTGTTCTTGTTGTGGGTTTTTTGTCTTTAAAAAAGGAAATGTTTTACCTACATGCACAAACCTTTTGGGAAAAATGGTCTGACTGGAACTGCAGCTTCCTTGAGGGAAAATGCCTGTCCTTTGTAAACCTCCTGGTGAGATTATGTGTGATATAATCTCTCTAGGGCAAAAAAAAGAGAAAAGGCAAATTGCTTTTGTGAAAAGGTGGGCTTAATCCATAAAGAAAAGAGGATCTTACACCAGATTCATTCCTTCTTCACATAGAATTTGAATTTTAAAATTCAGCTAGAAGTTGATTAACTAGCAATCCAGTTATTGTCAGGACTTGTTTGCTTTTCTATTGATTTTTTTTAAAACCTATTGTTTGCAGAGTTTCAAATCTTTTCTCTTTTCTTTTCTTTTCTTTTCTTTTCTTTTCTTTTCTTTTCTTTTCTTTTCTTTTCTTTTCTTTTCTTTTCTTTTCTTTTCTTTTCTTTTCTTTTCTTT
>VZRO01003290.1:18059-33312 GCA_013397915.1 Daphoenositta chrysoptera | reverse complement strand
CCCCTCATCCCCGGGATCGACTCGCACCTCCCCGGACCCCCCCTCATCATCCTCCCCAAAACCCCGTTCCTAAACCACCTCCTCCTACCCCCCTTCCCGGGACCCTCTCCCCACGCGTTCCCCCCTCCCCGGGACCGTGAGGGGGTGCTGGGGGTCGTGGCTTTGCTGGGAGGGGGAGAAAACCCTTTAAAAAACTCCCTTTAAACCGCTGAGCGTGGTGGAGCGGGGAGAGGGCACCAAAACGGGGGAAATCGGTGCGGGTTTGTGTTTATTTAGAAAAAAAAAAAAAAAAAAAACCAAAAAGCCGTGGGTTTGTGTCGCCAAGAGGGGGAAAGAGCAGAACTTGATCGGGGAGGTGGGCTTGGGGTTGGGTTTGTTGGCGGTGAGAACCATCTCCAGGCAGCAAAACTGCTCCAAAATCCCCTTTTTTAAACCTCCAAGGGGGTCCCCCCTTGCCACGAGGGCTCCCGGGGCCACGGCAATCAGGGATCAGGGCGAACCGAGCCCCTCCAAAGGGGAATTCAGCGCTGGAAAAGCTGCTAATTTTAGGAGAAGCGCCCTTTAATCGCGTTAGGCAGGGAACGAGCCTGATCCTTGTGTCAGAACAGCTCCAGGTACTGCCCGTGGAAGAACGGCGAGGGGAAAAGCATCCCGTTATCCCGGAGTGCTGAAGCTGGGAGAGTGGGAAGTTGTCTTTACTTTGCGGAGTTTTCCTTGCTGTACTTTTAGGCAGGGGAAGATGCCTGGAGGGGCTGGGCTCGTCTGGTGTGAAACGATGCGGAATTCGGTCCTTCCACGCGCCGCTGCCTGGGGGAAAATGCTCGGGGAAAGATGCTCGTGGAGCCCAAGGGAATGAGGTGGTGATTCCTCATTCCAGGGAAAACGGATGGGCTTCGGCGGGAGTTTTCTCTTGGAACAGAGTCAGTCGTTCTTTATCCGGAGGAAAGGCAGAAAATAGCGGATTAAAAGGGATGGTTTGGGGGGGCTGGAAGCCAAAATGAGGTGTTGGGGAGGGGGTTGAGAGCTGAGCTGCTGCTGGAGCTGAGGAAACGTGGTTGGGATGTGGGAGTGAGGATGGGAGATAGAACTGGAGGATGAGAGGGGATAAATGAGTGGAATTGTGAATTAAAAACTCCGTGTGGATGCGAGCAGCGAGGATTAAACTTGGATTAAATGAGTGTTGCTGTAAAGTGTTGGGAGCTGCCCCGTGAGGAATTTTCACCGAATTTTGGCTGCTCTGCCTTGGGCAGCTGCACTCGGGGGCTGCTGTGGTTTATCCAGGGTCAGAGAGTTTGGGTGATGCTTAAAAATCCAAAAAGGAGAAGGCAACAAAAGCGTTTGGGGTTTTATTTGGTGTTTTTAATTGCCTTGAGAACGGGCTGGGTGCAAATATTCGGGAGTGATGTGCCAAGCGTGAGCAGCATTTGATGTCTCCGAGCTTTCAGCAAACCATAAATGTGCATTTATTCCTCCCCTGATCATTCTCCCGATGAACACGAGCTGACTCCAAGCAGAAAAGGGTGTTTTGAAGTTGGCAAATTTTTTTCCAGCGTGGAATAATTCTGGGTCTTGTGCAAGCTGGGTTTGTTACAGAGAAATTTCGCTTGTTCAGGAGCAGGGCTCGGACAATAGTCACATATGCAACGGGTTAGGGGCTAGAAAAGAGCCAGGAAGCCAAAACTGGGGATTTGTTTGGCTGTCGTGTGTCCAAGGATTGTTAGGAAGGAATCTCTTGCTGCAATTCCTGCCGAGATTCCGGCTGCATGTGGCCCAAAGAAGCCCTGGCCTTGATGGGAGGCCTGCGAGGATGGAGAAATTGGGGATCAGCCTCGTGGCTTGGGAAGGGAATGGTGAAAACTGGGGACAGAAAAAGGCACGTTCAGGTTCTGTCTGTGCTCTGGGTGTCTTTTTTTGCAGAGAATTTCTTGTGGCTGAAGCAGCTCTGCCCACATCACACGCTGCAGGTTGTTTTCCTCAGTGCTGAAACACACTCAATTGTTAATTATTATTTTTAAGCAGCCCTGTTTTGTCTCAGCACCTCCAAACGTGTGACAAGAAGCCCCTTCTCAGCAGCAGAAGTGGTTTATTCAGTATAAAGGACTGAAAATGTCTTTTGGATCCTGTTTTTCTTGGCCTTTTTTTCCCTTCGTTAACTGTTTTTGTACTGAAATGTCACAGGGCTTCTGCTGGGACTCGTAAAGTGAAATTTAGTGTTTTCTCAGCCCTCAGAAGATGTTAATGGATTGATTTAGAACAGTTAACAAACGGAGATTCTAAAAAATACTTCAATATTCTCAAAAATACTACAAAATTCTAAAAAATTACCACAAAACTCAGCTACTGCTGTATAAGTGTGGATTCTTTCCAGGGTGTTCTTAGCTTTGGGGAAGTGTGAAAGGTTTTCTGAAGTTGACCCCAGCTCTGAGGCAAAACAAAACTGAGGGGGTTGGTTTAAAATTGTTATGAATAAACAGAGAAATGGTAAATAAGTGGTCTGAAAACCTTGCCTGTAACTGGGAGCAGTGGTTGAGGTGAGGAGGAGTGGGAAGAGGGGGTTGTTCCGAAGTTCCTCCCCCACAATCCTGTATTTTCTGCAGGAATCCTCTCCGGTGAGAATGAGAAGTTTTCTCGCTTTGTTTAACAACCTTTGTGGTTTTCAGCTTGAATATTTCATCAAGGGTTGGGTTTGTTGCTGGGGTGGGGTTTTTTTTTTCCCCTTTGGGGAATGAAACCTTGGGAGATGTTCCTGTCTCAGCAGCCTGTTCATAAACCCTTCACCTTTTTCAAAACCTTCACCTTTTCCAAACCCTTCACCTCTCCCAAACCCTTTACCTTCCAAACCCTTCACCTCTCCCAAATCCTTTACCTTTCCCAAACACTTCACCACAGGCTCTTGTCTGGAAAAAAATCCCCCCTTCAACGCCAGTGAAAGGAGGAGGATCCTCATTAGTGTGAAACCCTTAACGAGTCTTTGCTCCTGAGGGTGCTGAGCAAATCCAAATTGTTGAACAGAAATAATTTCCAAATCCCATTTAGAGCTGAGAATATCTCAGTTGTTGGTTGATGTCTCCCTGTGTGCCCACAAATGCTCTTTGCTTTGGGGTTTTAGGAGGGTTTAGCTCAAAGGTGGATCAGGTGAGGCTCTTGTGGCTCAGGAGCCAGGGAATTCCAGCTTCAGGAGCCAAGGAATTCCAGCTTCAGGAGCCAGGGAATTCCAGCACAGAGCAGCCAGAACACCCCATGAAAACAAAACAGATGGAAGGGAAGAGGAAGTAAAAATGGAAGTGAGATTCTGTCCCTTGGCAGTGTCTTTGGGATGGAATTCCTAGGTGAACTAAAGCTGATTATTTGTGTATTTGCAGTAATTGATATCCCGGTGTACTGAGGAAAATGCAGATTAAAACCCACTGTTCTGTTGGGTGTGAAAGGAAAAAAAAAAATCCCTTTTTGCAACAGCGTTAAGAAGTGTCTGAAGGAGGCATAAAATAACACAAAGCTGCCAAGTTTATATTTTTTCCCTAATTGTTGTTAATGAGCTTTTAGCTTGCAAGATGATAATGAGAAGCACGTGAGCTGTTACACCTCCAGTTCGTGACAAATCAGTTGAAATCCCTCAGAAAACGGCAAATTGTTGGGACATACCTTGAGATTTTTTGAAAGAACACTCGCTAGGTGAGTTCCTTTAATTAGGTAATTATGCTGTAATTCACTGAGAAGTCTGGCTTTGTAAGAGCTTTACTGAGGAAGTAAAAGATATCTGAAAACCAGGAGCTTTTCTTGTTCCTCCCCACGGTGCTCGCACTTTTCTTGTCTCTCTGCTTGGCTCTGTAATTCAGCTTTCAGCTGCTTTTCCAAATGGAGACGGAGAGCTGGAATCCAGGGATCTGACAGCTCCAAGTTCCTCTGAAATGTGTCTTGTGTAACGTGTCAGTCATGACAAATGGACTATTTAAAGAAAGATTCTGACTAAGGAGGTGTTTTTTCAGCGTTTTTGGGAGTTTGCTGACTGAAAAGCCAAAGGAAAAAGCACATCCTCAGGCACGGGGAATCCCCACAGAAGGCTGGAATCGCGAAATAACTTGGATTTTAAAATGAAATAATGGTTTGGGGGAGGGATGATGGAGATCACAAAAACTTTCACACTCAACCCCTAACGGTATGCACTGAAAAAAAAAAGCTGTTTTCCCCCCTCTGCATGCAGCCAGAGATGGGGTTGATTTTTTTTTTGTTTGTTTTTTCCAAAGCACCAATTTACTGGAGCAAACCTTCAGTGCATTTCTGCCCTTTTCAGGCTTTTCAGGCTAAACCGTGGAAGATCAAGCCAAGAGTTATGGCCACAGCTGTGTCCCTGCATTGAGCTGTTCTATAGGGGATCAGCTGAGCTGATTTAGGCACGGTGACCGCGGCTCCAATCCCTTATTCCCGTGAAAGGCAAACCCATCCCCTCCATGGAGCAGCGCTGCCTTGGGACCGCATTTTCCCACTCGCTTCCAGTGGGCGGCTTTTGGATTTGATGAAGAAATACTGTCCTCTAATTACATTCTGCCCCTCTCTCCCAGGCTTTGAAAAGCCTTCCGAGGGTTTGGAGTTGAAATCAAAGCGGTGTGGAAGGAGCTGGGCAGGGTGGGGTGATAAGTGATAAGTGGCTTTTAGCTGGAAATCCTAAAAGTGTCCTGAGGAGAGCACTCAGTGCTGCCGTGTGGGTCTGCGCTGCTGGGGCTTTGTTCCCTTTTTTTTTTCTTTTCCTGACAGGAATCGGTGTCTCTGAGCCTGACTCCAATCCAGTAAATTCCTGACAAAGCTGGGGTTTGTGTTAAATCCCAGGATCCCAAACTGGTTTGGGTTGGGAGGGACCTTAAAGCTCCAACAGTGCCGTGGGCAGGGCCACCTTCCACCATCCCAGGGTGCTCCAAGCTGGCCTTGGGCACTTCCAGGGATGGAGCAGCCACAATTCCCTGTGCCACGGGAAGAATTTTTCCCTAATATCCACCCTAAACCTGTTCCCTGTCGGTTTAAATCCATTCCCCCTTGTCCTGTCACTCTGTGCTCTTGTAAATCCTTTCTTTGGATGTGCTGGCCCCATTCCAGCTCTTGCTGGAATTGACTTTATCCAGGAATTTCAGCTGGTTTAGAGCTGCACCTTGTGCTGCAGGTTAAATAACAAGTGCTGTGTGTATGAAGAAAATAATGGAGATTTGTGGCTGGCTCCTACCTCGAGCATTATTTTATTATTATATTTTTATTCATAAATTCTGCACTGAGGTCCCCCAGAATCCAGATCATTTCTTCATGCACTGAACTTCAGCAAATAAAATTGGGCATGGAAACCTCACCCCCCTCAGATGTAACTCATGGAATGAGGAGTTCATGGCTTTTTTGGATTAATTTTGGTTGCATTTGTAGTCACTGTGGGTTTCTGGGTGGAGGGAGGGGTGTAAGGCTTGAGTTACACAAATCCAGGGATATCTTTTTATATATATGGATATATATTTGTGTGTGTGCACGTGTCTGTAGGGGTGTTGGTGGAATTGGATGTTTAAGGGGTTTTCAAGTCATTAACAGTGAGAAATTAAATAATTCAGAGGTCGTGGCTGGCTCAGGGGGCTGCTTAAAGATGAATTCACCAAAATTTGGGCTCTGTTATTTAAAAACCCCTTGATTTGGGATGAGGGAGACCAAATCCTGGATTTCAGCATCCATGCTCCAGCTCTCCCATCCAGTCACCTTCCAAGGCAGTTACAGTTTATTTTTGTTATTAAGATTCTTCTCGGAATTTTTAGATTCTTCTGGTGGCAGGGACGTTTCTGGTGTCATATTTGGAATATTTCATGTTCAATTTAAGAGCAAACCATGCTTAAATGTCTGCTGGTTGCTGTATAGAAGTCAGGATTTGGTCTTACATGATTTTTTGTGGATCCCTTCCAGCTCAGGAGAGTCTGTGATTCTGTGAATTTTTTGTGTCTTCTGCAGTTGGAGAAAAATAATGGGAATTCCATGTGGGAAGAGCAGCTTGATCTGGAGAGTTGTGAGGAGGACAAAGTGAGGGTTATGTCCTTTAAAACCACACAAACACACAAAAAAAGTTTTAATTTTAAGGACAACTGTTCTAGACTTAGAATGACATTAATTATGCTGAAAAAAATCCATGTAAAGCCCCACTATTCTTAAAAAAACCCCTTAAATCAGCTGTTTATTCCCTGGAGTTGTGAGAAAGAGCCCTGAGCTTGGATTTAATGATGTTTAATCATTCTTTCAAAAACACAAAGGAGGCACTAAAAGCTGTTCAGCTGAGCTATAAAGAACTAATAGCTGCAACTCAGATTCAAAAGTGATTTAGTTCCAGAGGTAAATCCGTAATCCGACCAGTCAGGAGTTAATCTGTCATCAGACTAAGACTAGAAGCAAATCTATTTAACTAAGAATAGTTAATTCACCTGAATCAGAGCAGGGATGAAGATCCTGCTCACCAGAGTTTATTTTGAGGTGATAAAATATTCATGATGGAGAGTGGAAACAGCAAGTGGCTTTCAAAGGGGAGAAGAAAAAAAAATCTCCTTTGGAATTTGCACTGCTCTTTTCCTGCACTTCCCAGGATGGTTGGAGCTGCTGGTTTGGATAATGTGGAAATGAGTTGGAATAAGGAAGGGAATACCCTGTTTATCCTAAAATTGGAAAGGTTTAGGAACAGCTTTTTGTGGCATCAGACCCAAATTCACCTCTCCCTCCGTGCTCTCCTTGGGCTGTTGTTGTTTCATCTCAGGACAAATTGAAGGGATGAACTTTAACCCCTTGGGAGGATAATTTATTAAAATAACAGATGCTGCAGAATGGGGCCTGGGTTGATCTGCAGTTCTTAAGGAAGATTAACAACCTGAGAGTTCACAAATCGGGGTCCTGCTTCCGACCTCGGCCTGTGGGGAGGACAAAGGCACCACTCAGATCCTGCCTGGAATTCAGGGGGAAAAAAAAAGGATTTCAGCCAGAACAGGAGTCCTAATATGCAAATCAGGAATAATTCCATCAGGAAATGGGGGGAAAGGTAGATTTGAACAAGTGAAATTCTTCCTTTTGTACCAAAAAATAGAGCACAAACCTTGGGATGGTGGGGGGAGGCTGGGGTTGAAAACACAAATCTTAAGTTTTATTTGTGCTGCTCCAGGTCCTTGTTTGGAGACTGAGGAAGAGCAGGGATTGCTGGATAGATTCTCTTTTCCCAGCACGGAACAGGCCCAGCAGCTGAGCAGGGGAAGAGGATGTGTAAATCCCTTAATTCTTTGTTGGCAAGAAAACACAGAAGCCCTTGGTCGAGCCCCAGGGTGTGAGTGGAGGGCTCAGAGATCTGCTGTTTCCAGAGCTGGGGCCACAGCAGCACTCTCCATGTGGGAATGTGGGAATTCTTATGGATCCTGAACGGGAATACCATCGAGCACCTTGGTCAGACAAAATAAACCAGCGAAATCCTCGCTGCGCTTGGATAAATTGGATAAATCGCTGTGATTTACCCCCCCTTGTACCAATTCACAGCATTTATAAAACCCGCAGAAAAATTTCTGCTGTTCAAAAACCCGCAGAAAAATTCCTGCTGTTCTGCCTCGCTCGTTTGGGGTTTAAAAAAACCCCTAATAATTGACTGGCAAGTGAAGGGAAATTAAACGATGGGGAGGGCTGTCAAAACGCGGCGTTATTTTTGTCTGGGGATCCCGAACGCGTCGGAGGCTCCTTCCCTGCTCCGAGCCCAGCCTCTGGAATTGTGCCCTTCTCTTTAAAGCTCTTTGCCTGTTCCTTCTGGCCGGGGAGATAAATAAAATAAGGCACAGCCCGCTGGGCTTGACTGGTGCTTCATTGCCTCGGAGATGGCTCTGACACCTCGGTGTGACTCCCGCATCCCCCGGGATGGGCTCCTTCCCAGTCCGGCAGAGATTCCTCCAGGATGGATGGGAATTGTGTTCCAAAAAGAACAGCAGAGGACTCCCCAGAACTTCGCCAGTGTTCACTCCGTGCCGTAATCCCTCTTTGTGTCTGTCACAAAGGGATCCTGGAAGAGGCTGGGATTCCGCGGCTGCTCCTGGATCCCTGCGGCAGCCAGAGAACCCCGAGGGGCTGGAGCTGCCAAACTTCCCCTCATCCCTGCGCCCTGGGGGCCTTTGGGGTTTGTTTCACTGAAATTCCCTGGGTTTGGATACGGAATTAATCAGGTTTGGGAATGCTGAAGGTGCTCGAGGTCAGAATGTAACCGGCACAGTCATGGAATCGGTGAAGCTGGAAAAGGTGATCAGGTCCAAAATGATGTTGGATTTTGTTGTTGTTGCGAAGCTGGATGGGGTTGGGGTAGGATTTTCCCAGGGAAAAGGCCGAGTGTGTGATTTTTGGTGTTTTTAAGACATAATCTCTGAGCTGTTGCTGTGAACCTCAACTCTGGATGTGTTGTTTTCCTGCTGGCTGGTGATAAATGGGATGTGCTGAGTGGGATAATAATGGTTAAAGAGCGTGGGGGAAAAGCAAAAACGCTTCCAGCAGCCTGGAAAAATGTAGGGATTTGTGTGGCTGGCTGTGATTGAAGGGAATGATAAGGCAGGGAAAGTGGGAATCCGAGGGAAAGGCTGCTGATCTCTGCTCCTGCTTTGTCACGTTGGGATGACTTGGTTTAACCTGTGCCTGGTTAATTATTCCCTGCCTGTGCCTGTGTCCCTGGAGCAGGATCCCTGCGCAGTGGGAAGTGTGAAGGGAAACAAAGATGCTGGAATTGGTGTGAATCCCAACAGTTTAGGGATGAGGGGCACAAAAAAAGTGAATTTCCAGGGGATTTGGAGTTGGTTTTGTGCCGTTAAAGCTCCTGCCTGCTCCGGCTGAGCTGTTCCAGGAGGGATGTTTGGGTGGAAAACTTCAGGGTATGGGACATCACCCTCTGCTGTTGTCACCCCTGTGGACACAGAATTCTTTGGGAATTCCTGGGTTGTGCCAAGCTGGTTGTAAAGTGAAATTAGAACTTTCTATAGGACAGAATCAACTCTCAGCCTGTCCTGATTCCGTTCTTTCTCCTGCTCCAGGCTGATAATTCCAAGTGTGTGTTTGCTAAAATTGCTTTGGGCTTCTCCAGATGGAAGAGGCAGAGAATTGCTGGGAATTCCTTCCCTCTGGACTGGTTCAGGAGGGCTGGAGTTGTTCAGGAATTGTTTCCATGCCCAGATCTGTGTTCAGATCGTTTTTCCCAGCTTATTGACACTTCCAAAAGCCATCCCAAAAATAAAACCTGGATGCCTGTGGAAGGAAAGGGGAGAAGGGATTTTATGTGCTGGAATAAATAGAGAAATTAACTTCTAGAAAGCCGTGAACTGAAACATAAATAACATTTTAACAATGCTTTTTAACATCCAGGGTCATTAAATAGAAATTCCTGCGTTTTCAGGGACCTGTAGGCCATGGATTTTGTTTGTTTTCAGTGACCCTAAAGAATGTATAGACAACATTTCACCTGTAAATTGAGCCTTAAAGCTAAAGTCAAGAGGTGAAAATGAAAAATAGAGGTACTTGATGTTTTAGTCCCTTACTTGTATTCATCTCTTAGATGAGAAGCTGAGCTCGGCTCAATAAGAACATTCAAATTTCATCTTTAAAATACTTCCAGTTATAAAAACTTTAAACTCACGTGGCTGGATTTGCATGGCAGTGCAAACACAGAACAACTCATCCCTTCGTGGACTGAAGGATTTCACCTCCTCTTTGCCTCTCCGTGATTATTTCCAAACCCTGAACTGCTGCTCCATTCCCAGGGATCTTCTGGAAGGAATGCTGGATAGAAGACACATGTGCAGCCCTTTGTGTGGAGCTGCAATTCCAGCTCTTGGAAGATGCCAAGTCTTTTGGTGGAGTCATAAATTCCTCTCCCAGCCCACCCCAAAGGAGTTTGGTGGCTTCTCTGACTCCTTGGGGTTCACCAGGAAGCAGAGGGAGGTGGTTTTGGGTAGTGCAGCTCCACAATTCCCCAGGATGACGAGTGGGAGCAGCAAAAAAAGGCAGGATCGGGTTGTTTTATCCATCCCAGGATTTAGGAACGGGGGATATTTCATTCCATTTTCACTGTAGGGGAGGTAACAGCACATTCCAGTTTACAGGAGGCCCCAGGTTGTATTTAAAGCATTCTTGAAGACATTAAAGCTTTTTTCTAAAGTGCTCAGAATTCCAGAGTTTTAGGGAAAAGAGGTTTTTCATCCTTGCTCCTTCCCTGGGCTCCATTCCCTGAGCACTTAATTTATCTGGAGCAGTTTGGTTGATTTGGAGGCTGGACCTGAAAATGCTTTATTTGTATTTTTGTTGTGCTCTAAAGTCGAAGATGGGTCAAAATCCACCAACTTCAGCTTCCTGGCAGGATCCAGACAACCAAATCCTGCAGAAATGCTGTTTATTCCCACCAAAAATGCTGCCAGTGCAGGGAATAGGATTTTCCTAATCCGAGTGCTTTGGGTTTTTTGACTTTTTTGGGGGGCTTGGTTGGGGTTTTTCTTTTTCAATATTTCTTTGCAAACTGATTCCTGAGAATTCCACGTTTGAGCCTGGAGCAGATTTTGGGAGCTCCCAGGAAGAGTTCAACACTTCCAGAGCTGGAATTAACTGAAGGGAGTTAATAAAACTGAATTTTCTGGCAAAGTTGGCAGGAAAATCCCATTTTCCTCGAGCTCCCTTGTGGCCAGAGCTGGAGTTTGGGTGGAGTCCTCCAGTGTCTGTATCCACCAGCTGAACCCAGCAGGAAGCTCTTCCATGGCTCCTGTAGGATCCTGGCTGGGAATTCTCAGGATTTGGTGAGATCCAGGTGGAGGATTCGTGTTTCTTCCTCTTTTTCCATGTTAATTTGCTTAAAATTTGGCTGTCGTGTCATCCTGGAGAGAGGGAAGGCAGCAGTTGTGGGATAGAGAGCTGAGAGTTTTCAGGAAAAGAGCTCCAGAATTTGAAAGCCTGAACCCAGCAGGGTTTGAAGGAGAGGAGTAAAGGCAGAAACCCTGCTGGATTTTTGGAGAAGGAGAAGGAAAATGAGCTTTCTGCCTCTTTTCCTGGGTATTTTCCATGCTCTGAGTGAGTAATTCTGGACCACGAGGGTCTCTGAGGAGAGGGGATGCAGGGGTGTGGTGGGGACACTCCTTCCTTGGAGCAGCAATTCCTATTCTCCAACAGAACACCAATTATATGACAGTTTTTTTCCTTGAAAAATGGTCATTTCTGGTGTCTTTGAGAAATAAGGAAGAATTCAGGAGGAATTTCTCCATGGAAAGGGTGGTCAGGAATTGGAAGGGGCTGCCCAGGAAGGTTTGGAGTCCCCATCCCTGGAGGTGTCCAGGGAATGTGGCACTCTGGGGATGGGTGGGGATCAAGCACAGGTTGATGATCCTGGAGGTTTTTCCAACCTAATTGACTCTGGAATTCCATGAAAAAGGGATTTTTCTGTGGCTGCCTCCCGGGATGGCTCCTGCCAGAACTGGAACGTGGACGTTGGAGCAGGATTTTATTCCCTGTTTTCTGTGCAGCTGGGATTACAAATTTGCGTTACACATCTGCTTCAGTAACTGGTGCCTCCCAAACAGCGAGGTTACAACAATCAGGGGAAAAATGTTCTTGAGCTGTTGTTTGGCATTCTTGGAGATCACTCTGATATCCCCATATTTCCATTCCTGAGCGTTTGCAGCAGGAATTGGAGAGTTCCATATAAAAAGTGGTTTATTGAGGTGGGAGAGTGGGAAGTGCTCGGGGTTTTGCAGCCAAGATTTTTAAACCTATTTCATAAAATCTCACAATTCCAGAATGGTTTGGGGAAGGGATCTTAAAACTCATCCAGGGCAGGGACAACTTCTCCTGTCCCAGGCTGCTCCAGCCTGTCCTGGGGCACTTCCAGGGATGAGGCAGCCACAGCTTCTCTGGGAATTCCATCCCAGCCCCTCCCCACCTTCCCAGGGAAGAATTTCTTCCCAGTATCCAACCTAAACCTTCCCCCTTCCAGTTTGAAGCCGCCCCCCCTTGTCCTGTCACTATGATTTGACCAAATTCTGTGAATTCCTAATGTCGTTTTGAAGGAAACCAAGAATACCCAAGGATTTTTTTTTCCTACAGTGCTGCAAAAAAAAGATTTTTAAAAAAGGCAAATGTGCTTTATTTAACGTGGCAGCAGCTCCCAAAGCTGCTGTGCTCCACTTCTGCCATTCCCAGGAGAGGGATGCAGGAATGAGGGAAAGAATCCTTCAATCCGAGCTTCCCACCTGTCCTGGCAGATGATTTCCAGGAGTTTATGCTGGCACTGAAGACTCTTTATTTATTCTGGAATCACCTCTTGGACAAATAAAAGAAGCATCATTCCAGGGTCAAACATCCAGCACCTCTCCTGGCCCCTGAGCTGGTTCTTTTGGCTTCTTGCAGATTTATTTAGAAAAAAGAAAGTAGCTGCTGTCAACAGAGGCCTGCAGATGGCTTTAATCAGGTTCCAAATGTGCAACAATGGCACAAAGCAGCAGAATGAACTCGTGTGGTTTCTTGTAACACTCTTTTAGGGTCAGCAGCCAAATCGTTCCTGCTGCATTTGGTTCTGGAAGCTGTTAGAGGATCTTGCCATGAGTTTTTTCCAGGATTATGAGCCATGCAAGGCAAGAAAGTGGGGTTTGCCCCAGTGTTTAAGTGATTTACAAGGTGAGAAGTTTTCAAATAGTCTCTAAAATGTTATTAGCTGAACTAATACCTCTATTTTCCTTTTATTCCCTGTTATTTTATTTCAGTTTTACTCATGTTTAGTGTATTGCAGTGCTCCATGCAGAGCAACCAAGTGATTCCTTCTCCCTCTTTCCCTTCCCCAGCCCTTCTCTGGAAAAAGATCTAAGTAGGTGAGAAAGGAGGATTTTATAGAGATTCCTTCAAATGACATCAATCTATATGGAAAAAAAAACCAAAAAAGCGTTAAACCTGATAATTGCAAAGGGCAGAGCTCTGAGTGTTCGTTTCCAAGGCTTTTAAAATCCAAGGTGTTCATTCCCCATCCTTAAATCCTGGCGTTGCTCGTGGCTCATCCCAGCAATTTGGGATCTCTGAAGCAGCTCCAGCCCTGTGATCTCTGCAAGGTTTGTTTTTCCTCCTCACCTCGTGCCAGTGTTTACAGGTTCTGACTCACGGATCCTGTTCTCCTTTAATCCCAGCCCTGGATCCTGTTCCCCTTTAATCCCAGCCCTGTCATTCCTGCTGGGAGCTGCAGCTCTCTGTTCCTGGGAGGAGATTGTGGCAAAGTGTTTGTGTACACATGGAAAAGAGAGGAAAACTTCTCTCCTCAGTCATGTGCCAGCGTTTCCAGGGATTTCTTTCACTCCCTGGTGCGTGGGGGATGCAGGGCTGGACCTGCAGCTGCTCCAGCTGCTTTTGGAACATGTGAGAGCCGATTCCAATCCTGGTTTTTTTTCATGGAAAGAGTCAAAAATATGAGTCAGCAAGAGAAATCTTGAATGGGAAGGAGAACTCTGAAGCGTGGTGGGTGGAGAAGCCTCACTTTCGAGGAAAAAACCTCTCATTCAAGTGGTTTGGGGTTAAATAAACAGCATTTCTTCCCAAGTTTCAGATGTACATGGAATTAGGGCTTGGATTTGCAAGGGAATTATCTGCGGATGCCTAAAGAGAACCAGGTGGGGGATATCAAATGCAGCATCAAAGATGCTTTTGTGCTGAGAATTACTGCATTTAGACATAACAAAGCTGCTTTGTCAGCTGACAGAGGTGTTTGGAATCCCTTCCCTTTTCCAAGCAGGAAATCTCCTGGTCCAGCACAGGAAAAGCCAAAGCAGTTGACAAAAGGCTGCTGATTTATCTCCTGACAGCCTCCTGCATTGTCAAACACGGTTCCTTAATGCCCTGGATCTGCTGTGGGATTGATTTCCTGGGAGCCTGGTACCCAGCTGAACCCAGCAGCTCTTCCTCCTTGGAAACTGAGGATAAATTCAGTGTTTTTTGGAAATTTCGTGCGCTGAGACTTCGCAGAGCCCGTGAGCAACCAGCTGTTTCGTGAATCCCTGGAAAATTGTGTCTTTTAGGCCCATTTTTTGTTGCAAAGTACAAATCTCATGTGCTGGGGAGGCTGAAGGGTTAAATTCCCCACACTGTCGCATATGGCAGTGAGCAGAATCACAGATGTTGATGATACAACATAATTAGTATTCTTTTATGTAAATGAAGGCTGTCAATGTTACCACAGTGTCTGTACTCCTGCAAGCTGGAATTTCTGCCACTTGGTCTCACCGAGCCTAGACAGGATCCTAAAAAAATTCCATGATTTTTATAGCCAGACCCAAGGAGGAAAATTAAGAGGAAAGAAGAGAAAAAGGGAGGGAAAAAGGTGGGGAAAGGGATGTTTCCAACTTGGAAAGAAGAGACCAAATCAATCCTTTGTTTAGCTCAGGATTTCCAAAAGTGCCTTTCCAGGTCCTGGGATTTGGGAGGGAATGAGCCCAGCCCAAGGGAGATGTGGGAATTTCTGAGCTGGTTTAAATGAAAACCTCAATGGTTCTTTGGGTGCTGAAGTGGCCACTTGAGCTTTCGTGTGGAGTCCGGGGAAAGAACTGAAGAGCTTTGAATTTTCTCTGAGAGATTCCATCCTCAACAGCAATATCACTGATAAAGATGGTAATTAAAGCAAATTTACATCATTTGGGGCCACTAAAAATGCATTTCCTTCTCCTGGCTGGGTCCCTGCCCACCCATCCAGGTGAGGGCTCAATCCCTGCCTCAAAGCTTTGGCAAGTGTTAAACTTTGCACCTCATAAAATGATGTTTTAACCAAATATTCTGTGTGCCAGGTCCCTGTGTCACCAACTTAATTCAGTCTCTCTGGGATTATTCCTACAGATCCGTTTTTCCAGTCTCTTCAGCCTCTGTTTTTTTCCCATTTTTCCCATTTTTCTTTCCTCTTTTTGTTATTTTGTTGCAGTTCACACCTGGCAACTCCTCATTGCTTCCTTTTTATTGTTTGAAAAACCACCTAGAAATGAAATTTAATTCAGCACAGCTTTATTGGTTTTTTCAATCTTTTCCCCCATCTCCTCCCCCTGTCTCTCACCAAGTGATCGAAGCAGCCAAAAATCCAAGTGATCACAGGAGGGGCACGTTTTTCCTCCCTTTTGTTTTTTTTTCCTTAACTCCCATTTTTTCCCTCTGCCATATGTTGGGTCATCCACTACAAAAGCCTCACGATGAAGAGGCTACATGTGATCAGCAGATTTTTACAGCCTGCCCAAAAAAA
>VZRO01003290.1:6972-18037 GCA_013397915.1 Daphoenositta chrysoptera | reverse complement strand
AAAAAAAGAGGGCAGAGAATGAAATTCCACAGTTCCTCTTGTGTGTGTGTGTGAACATGTGAGAATTCGGGTTCCTGGCGGGTAATTCCAGAGAATTCCGGAATAAACGAGTTCTCTCTGCACGGAGGGGTTAATGATGCTCCACACCAGCCCTGCCAGCGTTCCAGGGATGGTTTCTGTGCATCACCAGGATATTTTCCCTCTCTCTCCAGGGCTTTGAAGCTGCCTTGCAGTCAGGACTTCCCAGTAATTAAATTCTCTGGAAATCACCGGCGCTCCTTGGGAAGATGGGGCTGCTCCGCGCCCGGGACGCGGCGTGGAGGAGGAAAGGATGTGTAACCTCCACTCCGTGAGTAACCTGTGTGGCTCTGACCTCCTTCTCTGCCACCAGAGCCTTGCAGGGACTGGAAAAATGGATCCAGCAGCGCTGGGATCCCCTGGGAATCGTTTATCAAACCACACAGGACATGCAGCAAACGCTCTTTGCACCTCCTCACACCCCGGCTTCGATTTCCCCACAGCTCCAAGAATCATCGAGTAAAAGCAGTTGCTTTTTCTGTTTGTGTGTTTTCCTGCTGATTCCTGTGTCCCAGCTGGGTTTTTTCCACGCTGGAATGTTCGGGAGGCTGTGGGAAATCCGAGGAGTCGGGGCCAGGAGGTGAAGCCCCACAAACGCTCCGGTGGTGATAATTAGCTGATATTTTCATGGCTTCTGCCTGGAGTTGGGAAGCTCAGAATGGATCCTGGTGACACCATTCCACTCCCAAATTCCTTTTGGATGTATCCATGGCAAGGGGGCAGATAAAGAGTGCGGACTGAATTAATCTCTCTCTCCACAGAAGCCTTTCAGGTTGGGTCAGACATTCTGGCAGCTGTGTGGGGCAGCCTTTGGACACAAGGCCGAGTTTTATTCCTTAGACCTTGTCCATTCAGGATCTCTCACTGGTGCTAAAAGCTGCTTTAAAAACAAAATGTGCAGAAATAATGGTGTTGGTTGAGGGATTGACACAAAACATGTCGATGTTTTCATAGGTGTGATACAGGAGGGCAGGGGGCAGTGCCCAGAGCTCAAGGAATGCTTGGACAACACTCTCAGGCAAATAATGGGAATTTGGGGTGTCCTGTGTAGGGACAGGAGTCAGACCTGGTGATCCTTCCAAGTCAGGATATTCCAAGATCATATAAAAAGAGATTTCAAATGCATGTCATGGCTCTAAAATCCTTTCCCTTGTGCTTTTTGCCTCCCCAGGTCGGAGCAGTGACTCCTCCTGTGAGACATGGATAGATGGAACTGTGGGGAATTTGCGGTGTCCTGTGCAGGGCCAGGAGTCAGATCTGATGATCCTTGATGATCCTTCCAAGTCAGAATATTCTAAGATCATATGAAAAGAGATTTCAAATCCAAATCACAGCTCTAAAACCCTTTCCCTTGTGTTTTTTGCCTCCCCAGGTCAGAGCAGCGACTCCTCCTGTGAGACATGGATAGATGCAAACATGGGGGATTTGGGGTGTCCTGTGCAGGGCCAGGAGTCAGAGCTGATGATCCTTCCAAGTCAGAATATTCTAAGATCATATAAAAAGATATTTCAAATGCCTGTCACGGCTCTAAAATCCTATTCCTTGTGCTTTTTACCCCCCCAGGTCGGAGCAGCGACTCCTCCTGTGAGACATGGATAGATGGAAACATGGGGGATTTGGGGTGTCCTGTGCAGGGCCAGGAGTCAGACTTGATGTTTCCAACCCCTCATGACCCTACAATGAGATTTCAAATGCATGTCACGGCTCTAAAATCCTATTCCTTGTGCTTTTTACCCCCCCAGGTCGGAGCAGCGACTCCTCCTGTGAGACATGGATAGATGCAAACATGTGGGGCGGCTACGACTCGCCCAGGACCACTCGATCCTGAACCCCCAGAAGTGGCACTGCGTGGACTGCCACACCACCGAGTCGCTCTGGGCCTGCCTCAAGTGCTCGCACGTGGCCTGCGGCCGCTACATCGAGGAGCACGCCCTGAGGCACTTCCAGGAGACCCGGCACCCCTTGGCCATGGAAGTGCACGACCTCTACGTCTTCTGTTACCTCTGCCAGGACTACGTCCTGAACGACAACCCCGAGGGGGACCTGAAGCTGCTGCGGAGCTCGCTGGCGGCCGTCGGGGGCCGGCGGAGCGGGAGGACGCTGCGCTCCACGGCGCCGGCGGAGGACGCCTGCCGGAGGAGCCCTCAGGGCCAGCCCCAGATGCTGACGGCGCTGTGGCACCGGCGCCAGGCCCTGCTGGCGAGGGCGCTGCGCACCTGGTTCCACAAGAGCTCCCGGGGGCAGCTGAAGCTGAAGGAGAAGCAGCAGATGGAGGAGCTGGAGAAGAAGAAGGAGGCGGCGCGGCGGCGGCGGCAGGAGGTGAAGAGGAGGCTGCTGGAGGAGCTGGCGAACACCCCCCCGAGGAAGAGCGCCAGGCTGCTGTCCCACGTGCACAGGGAGAGCTTGATCCCAAGGAAATTCAGGGAGGTGGCCACGGCTTCCCCTACCTCAAGGCAGGTGCAGAGCAGCAGATTCAAGCAGTTCTACTCCATCCGGCGCCAGCCCCTGATGACGCCCGGGGTGACGGGGCTGAGGAACCTGGGCAACACTTGTTACATGAACTCCATCCTGCAGGTGCTCAGCCACCTCCAGAAGTTCCGAGAATGTTTCTTGACTCTCGATCTCTGTGAAACGGAAGAACTTTTGGCTAAAACTGTGAACGGGAGGGCCAGGATGCCCGGCAAGCTGGCGAACGGGGCTGCTGCTAACGAGCCAGGGAAGCCTGACAAGGTGGGATCATCTGGCACGCAGAGCTCGCCAGCTGGCTTAAACGGGGGCTCCTCCATAAGCCGGAGTTTAGAACTGATCCAGCCCAAGGAGCCGAGCTCAAAGCACATCTCCCTCTGCCACGAGCTGCACACCCTCTTCAGGGTGATGTGGTCTGGCAAGTGGGCCCTGGTGTCCCCCTTTGCCATGCTGCACTCCGTGTGGAGCCTGATCCCTGCCTTCCGTGGCTACGACCAGCAGGACGCTCAGGAATTCCTCTGCGAGCTGCTGGACAAGGTCCAGCAGGAGCTGGAGTCGGAGGGGACCAAGCGCAGGATCCTCATCCCCTTCTCGCAGAGGAAGCTCACCAAGCAGGTCCTCAAGGTGGTCAACACCATCTTCCACGGGCAGTTGCTCAGCCAGGTATGGAATTGCTTTTCCTCGGGGATCGTTGGAGCCGTTCACACCGAGGAGCAAAGGCTCTGAGTGTTGAGGATCACATTAAGGAGTGGCTTAGGAGCAATTCCCCAGAAAAAAATCCCTTGGGTTGCTGTGCAGGTGCCACCGTTCCCATCCTTGTCACATTGATCCCAATTTCACTTCAGTTCTGCCACTTCAGGATGAAACCTGCACAAGCACAGAAGTCCCGAGCTCTGGGTTTTAAGGTTTGAATGTGTTTTTAAGGTGCCTTTGCATTTTGTTTTGCCCCTTTTGGTGTTGTTTCTGTGCCTGGGAAGAACATGATGAGGCACCTCTGGTGCTTTAAAGGACAAGCTCTTTGTGACAAGTCTTTTTGCCAGCACAAGAGACACGGAATGTTCTTAACAAAGGTTTGTGTGGGAGGTGAGAGTGCCTGTGGTGCTGCTTGGTCTCTTTTTCCCGTGCTGTTCCTTGTTGGGAATATGTCATTCCCCACAAGGAAGACCCTGAGAGCCCCAAAATCCCCCAGGCCTTTTGAAATTCCCAACTCCCTTTGCTTTCCAGGAGAAATTAAACGGGAGCAGAGGTGATGATTTGCAAGGTCAGACACGAAGTGTGTTCTGTGTATGTTGTCAGGACAATTTCTGTCACCCTTCCCTGAGCTCAGCATTCCTTAGGACTTGATGGAGATGTTGTTAATGTTGGAGATTAAAGGTGGATTTTTCCAGTCAAAGCTTTTGGCTTTCAGGGAAAGGATGCCTGAAGTTGTGGTTCATGTAACTACAGAATAACCTGAGCTGGAAGGGACCCACAGGGATCAAATCCAACCCCTGGCCCTGCACAGGCACCCCAAAATCCCACCCTGGGCATCCCTGGGGGTGCTGTCCCAACTCTCCTGGAGCTCTCAGGGCTGTGCCCATTCCCTGGGAAGCCTGGGCAGAGCCCAGCACCCTCTGGGAAAAGAACCTCTCCCATTATCCAACCTAAATCCCCCTGGCCCAGCTCCAGCCCTTCCCTGGGTGCTGTCACAGAGAGCAGAGCTCAGGTTCATTTGAATCATTCCCACTCTCAATTTCTCCTGTGCTCCTTAACATTCTGTGCTCAGCTGTGTCTCTCAGCCCTTGGCTGGTCTGTTGTGCTTGGGTCAGACCCTGTTGTGGTGTGAAGATACAAATCAGTGGAATTTATCTGCTACTGAGATCCGCTATAAATAACTCCTGGGCTGTTTGTTCTGCTCCTGGAACCCTGGTGTGCAAGTGCTGGGTTGAATTTCAAACCCCCTTTCGTGCACTGAGCTCCTTTCCTCTCTGCTGGCTCCTCGTCTGCTCAGTTTTGGCCTCTGAGTTTAATTGGAGGGGCTGGAGAAATCCTGAGGGAGCTGGGAAGGGTGTGGGGAATTCCTGAGGGAGCTGGGAATGGTCTGGAGAATTCCTGAGGGAGCTGGGAAGGGTCTGGAGAAATCCTGAGAGAGCTGGGAAGGGTCTGGGGAATTCCTGAGGGAGCTGGGAAGGGGCTGGAGAAATCCTGAGGGAGCTGGGAAGGGTGTGGGGAATTCCTGAGGGAGCTGGGAAGGGGCTGGAGAATTCCTGAGGGAGCTGGGAAGGGTCTGGAGAAATCCCGAGGGAGCTGGGAATGGTCTGGAGAAATCCCGAGGGAGCTGGGAAGGGTCTGGGGAATTCCTGAGGGGGCTGGGGGAGCTCAGCCTGGAGAAAAGGAGGCTCAGGAGGGACCTTCTCATTCCACAACTCCCTGACAGGAGGGGGCAGCTGGGGGGGATTTGGGATTTTATCCCAGGGAACAGGGACAGGAGGAGAGGGAACGGCCTCAGGCTGGGCCAGGGGAGGTTTAGGCTGGAAATCAGCAGGAATTTCCTCATGGAAAGGGTTGGATAGGGCTGCCCAGGGAGGTTTGGAGTGCCCATCCCTGGAGGTGTCCCCTGGACGTGGCTCTGAGTGCTCAGGGTGGGGATCAGTCACAGGTTGATGACCCTGGAGGGCTTTTCCAACCTCAGTAATTCCATGAAAACTTTCCTGCTGTTGTTTACGATGCACTGAGGTGACATTAGAAAACCAGCACACCTAAAATTGGTCCTTTCAAGCTCCTTCCATGAGTAATTTTTACACAGCAGACAAATCATTAAAGGAATTGGACGCTTTGAATATTCAGGGAAAGAAAAGAGGCTGTGAAATGAAGGTGGGATGAAAAATGCTGACTTTTTGTAGCAGAAAACAGATCCCAGCTGCCTTCACCCACCTGTGAGCCGGTGTTTCTTATGTTTATCCGAGGAACCAAATGAATCCCATTAAGTGAAGGATTTCTCTTTGAAAATTGAGGAAGAAATCCAAATTATTTCAGACCGGACATAAAAATTACCCCCAGATCTTCACCTGCTTTTTGAACCCCACCTCCCTCTGTCCCATCAGTGTCCCTGTCCCCCGCAGGTCACCTGCAGGACGTGCAACTACAAATCCAACACGGTGGAGCCCTTCTGGGACCTTTCCCTGGAATTCCCGGAGCGTTACCACTCCCTGGAGAAGGGGCTGGTCCCGGTGCAGCAGGCTGAGTGCCTGCTGACCGAAATGCTGGCCAAATTCACCGAGACCGAGGCCCTGGAGGGGAGGATCTACGCCTGTGACCAGTGCAACAGTGAGTGGGGCAGGGACTGGGAACACGCCCTGGGGAAAAATCCCCTTTTCCTGCCTGCTCCTGCTGCTTGGCTTCCCCTGGTGCTGCCCTTGGGCTCTGAGGTGTCATTTTCTGCCTGTGTCGTGCCAGTTTTTGGCTCTGAAATGTCGTTTTTTGGCTCTGCCGTGTCGTATTTCCATCTGAAATGTCGTTTTTTGGCTCTGATGTGTTGCTTTTTGCCTCTGATGTGCCACTTTTTGCCTCTAATGGGCCATTTTGTGCCTCTGCCGTGCCATTTTTTGCCCCTGCCGTGCCATTTCTGCCTCTGCATTGTCACTTTTTGCGCCTGAAATGTCCTTTTTTGCCCCTGCCTTGTCACTTTTTGCCCCTGATACGTCACTTTTTGCCCCTCCCTTGTCACTTTTTGCCCCTGAAATGTCCTTTTTTGCCCCTGCCTTGTCACTTTTTGCCCCTGATACGTCTCTTTTTGCCCCTCCCTTGTCCCTTTTTGCCCCTGAAATGTCCTTTTTTGCCCCTGCCTTGTCACTTTTTGCCCCTGCCATGTCATTTTTTGCCCCTCCGTTGTCACTTTTTGCCCCTGATATGTCGCTTTCTGCCCCTCCCTTGTCACTTTTTCCCCTCCCTTGTCACTTTTTGCCCCTGAAATGTCCTTTTTTGCCCCTGCCATGTCATTTTTTGCCCCTCCGTTGTCACTTTTTGCCCCGATATGTCATTTTTTGCCCTGCCTTGTCACTTTTTGCCCCTGCCATGTCATTTTTCCCCCTGATATGTCACTTTTTGCCCCTGCCATGTCATTTTTTGCCCTGCCTTGTCACTTTTTGCCCCTGCCATATANGTCATTTTCTGCCCTGCCTTGTCACTTTTTGCCCCTGCCATGTCATTTTTCCCCCTGATATGTCACTTTTTGCCCCTGCCATGTGATTTTTCCATCTGCCACGTTATTTTCCTCTCACCTCTGCCACCCAGCAGCACAATTCCCCACGGGTTTAACACCAGCACCTTCAGAGCTGCTCTCCCTCGTGTTGGAGAGGACTTCAGGGATTTTTGGGGGTGAGAATATTTTGGATTTCGAGGCAAAAGAAGCAACACTGCTCATCTCTGGGTGGCAGGACAGCTTTTCTCACACATCACCTCTGTGCTGCCTGTTCTGGAGTGAATCCCTGAGCCAGAAATCAGAGTTCTCGAGGTGCCAGGTGGGAGTTTTTACTCTCCAGGGGCATTTTCTCAGGAAGCACAGAGCTGGGAATATCCTGGGAATGTGGTACTTTGAGGTGTTTTGCTGTGCTCAGCCACAAGGTGATTCAGATTAGAGTGAAAGGTCCTTTTATCCCTGAAAAATCACTTTATATCCTCTCTCAGGATTGAAATTCCTTGGAATTGGAATTCTTTCCTGTGCAGGTGTTTATGGGAAGTGTTCATTCCCTCAGGAGGAAAATGCCCACGGTTTGAGTGGCACTGGAGCAGCAAATACTTGCAGGGATCTGTTCTCCATCAAATGGCAAATCTGTTACCAGACATCTTCCCCGGGTGGTGGGATCTAATCCCTGACTGGATGTGCTTGGAACAGAGCCAGACATGCCTGGAATAAATCCTGATTCCCCAAACTGCAAATTCAGCTTCGTCCTAACTCGGTTTGCTTGGATTTCTTTGGGAGGGGGAAAAAAAGGAATTAATTTTAATGGCTACTTCAGAATTGAATGGCTTTTAAGGAATTCTGAATGTTTTTTAAGGAACTCTAAAGGGGTTTTAAGGAATTCTAAATGGCTTTTAAGGAATTCTGAATGGCTAAGGAATTCTAAATGGCTTTTAAGGAATTCTGAATGTCTTTTAAGGAATTCTGAATGGCTAAGGAATTCTAAATGGCTTTTAAGGAATTCTAAAGTGGTTTTAAGGAATTCTAAATGGCTTTTAAGGAATTCTGAATGGCTAAGGAATTCTGAATGCCTTTTAAGGAATTCTAAATGCCTTTTAAGGAATTCTAAAGGGCTTTTAAGGAATTCTAAATGGCTTTTTTTTTGTGCGCTGAGGGGCACAAATCCAATTAACAGGTAGAGCTCATCAGCCACCTGTCCTTCCTGGAAACAGCAATCACTGGGAAGAGGAGGGAGGAATTCTCCCTCTTTTCCAAATTTGCTGTTGCTGGGGATCATTTTGTGCCTTCTTTTAACACTCCCGAGCTGCTGGAACCCACCACTGAAAGCTTCTGTGAGGAGCTCAAAGCAGCAGGGAGGAGAAAATTCGGAATATTTGCGTGCTGGAATTCACCTGCTGGAAGTGCTGCAGCCCAGGATATCTTTGGCCCGAGCTCTGGCTCAATATTCCTGGTGTTTTTCCAGCAGGAGCAGCCCAGAGGTGACAAAACTTCGTGTGCTGAGGGGAAGGGAAGAGTTTTGATCCCCCAGAAGTTCCTGCTCTCTGGAGGAACTCAGAAATGTTTATTCCTGTGGCCACCCCCGTGCTGGAATCAAAGAGTTCACCCTGTGCTGGTTTTTCTCTTTGGGGAATTCACTGGATCCTAATCCCCTTTGCCTTGGGGTTTTTGGGGTTGGTTTTGTTTTGTTTTTGGCAGGCAAACGGCGAAAGTCTTCTCCTAAACCTCTTGTTCTGAGTGAAGCTAAAAAGCAGTTGCTGATCTACAGACTACCTCAGGTCCTCCGGCTGCACCTTAAACGCTTCAGGTGAGCCCCTGGGCCCTGGCTTTTTGGGGAAAAATGACCAAAAATGAGCCTTTAACCTCCCTCACTTCCTGCTAGAGGCAGCTGTGTAATTTCTGAGCCATCAGCTTTGTGCAACTCCCTCACATTGCCCGTTTGCAAGGTGTTTTCTGCCAGGATTTAATATTTTGTGTGTATTAATCCTTCATTTCCTGGAGTTTTACTCGAGTTTGCAGGCAGCTTGGGAGGAGAAGTCAATCAGTTGAGTGAATGGTTTGTTGAAGGTGGGAGATTGAGAGTTAAATGCTAATGTTGGGTGTTCACCTGTTGAATAAAAAGCAGAAAAAGCTCAAAATACTAGGACAAGTTTCTAAAGTGGTTAAGCTGGGTGTGAGGGGGTTTTGTTGGTAGAACTGAGGATTTTAAAGGTGGTCACAGGAGAAATCTGGCTCAACAATATCCCACCTAAAACAAAAAATATCAATGGCAGGAGGAGACCCCACCAAAAATTAAAATTATCAGTGGCAGGAGACCTCACCTAAAATAAAAATCAACAATGGCAGGGGGAGACCTCACCTAAAACAAAAGATATCAGTGGTAGGAGGAGACCCCACCTAAAATAAAAATCATCAATGGCAGGAGATCCCACCTAAACAAAAACTGTCGATGTCAGGAGACCTCACCTAAAATTCAAATCATTAATGGCAGGGGGAGACCCCACCTAAAACAAAAAATAGCAATGGTAGGAGGAGACCAGACCTAAAATTAAAATTATCAATGGCAGGAGACCCCACGTAAAACAAGAATCATCAATGGCAGGGGGAGACCCCACCTAAAACAAAAATCAAAAATGTCAGGAGACCCCATCTATAACAAACACCCCAAAGAGCACAAGGAGCTCTCTGTGAGGGTTGGCTGCAGGGGATTTTGGGGTGAAAAGCCCGGATTTAGTGACACCCAGCCCTGAGCAGATGCCGAGTGTGTGATTTTGATGCCTTGAGAGGCTGAAACAGAGACTGGACAGGAAAAAGGGAATAAAGGTGGGGATTTATTGGAAAGGCCTTCAAAGGTGCACCCTGGGAGCCAAGGGCTGGACCACGAGGTGAACCCCAAGATAATGAGTCATGGGTTCTTCACACCTTTATAGGTTTGGTCCATTTGCATTTCAGCATAAATTGGCCAATTAAAACTTCAGCTAATGATGTAATTTCCCTTCAGCTCGCCCCCTTCAGAGGCTCTGGGCCTGCACAGCCTGGGTGTCCCTGGAGAGCAGCCCCAGAGAGGTTTGTGATGAGCAGGGAGCTGAACTCAGCAGGGTGCAGAACCTCCAAAATTCCACGTTAGGGAATTGAAGATTGGAAAACACCAGAGTTCAAAGCTGAGGCGTCGCTCTGTGTTTTGCAGGTGGTCTGAGCGCAATCACCGCGAGAAGATCGGGGTCCATGTCCTCTTTGAGCAGGTATTAAACATGGAACCTTTCTGCTGCAGGGACTCTCTGCCCTCCCTGGCCACAGACACCTTTGTCTATGACCTCTCGGCCGTGGTGATGCATCACGGGAAGGGGTTTGGCTCAGGACACTACACAGCCTATTGCTACAACACGGAGGGAGGTGCGTGTGCCGGGGCCACCAAATCCCACCCCTCTCCTCTCCCCTCCCTCAGCAGCCCTTGCAAACCCCTCCCTGCCCTTCAGCAGTTTGTTTTCCCCTCCCCGTTCCATGTATTTGTATTTTTTGTCTGGTTTTTGGGGGGTGTGTTTATGTCGGGGTGTTGCCCTGAGTTCTGCAGTTATTCTGTGTTCATTGTTTTATATGATATATATGATTGATATGATGTATATATATATGATATATATGATTGATATATGATTCTTCGTGTTCATTCTTTGATAAAGTTTCTCACACGCTTTCTGTAAACATAGTCACGTTTTGTTAACCGTACCCTTTGTTTACATATTTTTCTCTTGGGTGGAGAATGTTTGATGGACTGTTCTGTTGACTAATGAGGATGGAAGAGGTGGCAACCTCATCCTCCAATCCATGGTCACTCCTAGAAACAGATAAATATAAAAAGAATAAACAGCCAGGTGCTCTTTTCCTGGCCAGCACGGTGATGTGAGAAGAATTCGAGTTGGACTGATTCTTTTTGTGTCCTAGAGCGACATCAGGGAGGGTTTTTTTTGGCTGGGAATGGTTGAATGCTTCATTTTTTGGCTGGGCATGGTTGAATGCTTCATTTTGCCAGGCAGTTCCTGCGTGGAGCTGCTGCAGGAGCTTTGGGATGAGGAGATGAACAGGAAGGGTTTTGAGGCTGGACAGGAACTGCTCGTGAGTAACATCCACAGGGGGCTGTGAGCTCCCAGCAGCTGCGTCAGGAGTGGCTCTGCCTCCTGCCTGCACCACCAGGGACAAACTGCTTGGCCCCAGGGGAATTTTTTTGGGTCTGCCTAATTGAGATTTTGGGGCTGATTAAATGAAGATTGGAGATTTCTAAAGCATCAAAAAAAAACAAGCCCAAAAAACAAAAAAAAAACCCCAAAACAAAAACAACAACAACAACAA
>VZRO01003288.1:47661-61270 GCA_013397915.1 Daphoenositta chrysoptera | reverse complement strand
GGCCCTGGCACAGCTTTTCCAGGCAATTTCTGGGAAAATCCATTCTCAAAACCTTCCCAAATATTTTTCAGAATTAAGAGACTGAAATTCCTCATTCTCCCATGATTTTTAAAAGCCCTGGAAAAGCCCCCGCTTTTATTTTTGCATCCTCTACCCAGCACGGAAAGCCCCTGCAGGAAAGCGCTCCTAAATCCCTCAGAGCCCGAATATTCAGGCAGGGCTTATCCCCGGTTTTAAGGAGAAATCCACCAAAATGAGGAAAGTCTCCGAGGCCAGGCTGGATGGGGCTTGGAACCAGCTGGCGTCGTGGCAGGGGTGGAACTGGGCGAGTTTTAAGGTCCCTTCCAGCCCAAACCATTCCGTGAGCAACAAAGGGAACAAAGGGCGAGCGCAGACTGCAAACCCCACAACACAGAGCCTTAATATCGCCGGGGCCCATTAATCCTAAATTGTTTTAGAAAATTACATCCTTGTGCAGGGCAGGGGCAGCTTTAATGACGGCCAGGGTGGTTTTGGTGACCGGACCGGTTCCGTGGGGCTGCAGAGCCCCGGGGCTTGGCTGGTCCAGCTGAGTCAGGAGCGCTGCCTAATGAAGGAATAATCAAAGGACGAGGTTTTTGGGGCGGGTGCTGCTCTGCTGCATCTTTGCAGCCCTCGTCGTCCTCACTTCAAAGAGGCTCTGCCCGCTGACATCAGCGGGACAAACCTGGGATCAGCAAGAATTCCGCCCATGAGGCAGGAGGAGCCGAGGCGCAGCTCCGGAGTGGTGGCAGCAGGTAATTAATGGCAATTAACGCGTCACTCACCGTCGGGATCCACGCGTTTCTGCACTATCAGGAATTCTGATTTTGCGCAGCGCCGGTGAAAGTTGAATAATCCCCGAAATCTGAGGCGGTGACCCCCGTCCCAGCCTAATCAGGACGAGGGCAGAGATGAGCTGGGTTGTTCTGCTCGGAGGGGATTGCCCAAGAGGAGGCGTCGGGCAGGGTGGGGATAAATCCCAAATCTGCAGAGGCAAGGGATTCGTGGGGCTGTGAAACCTGCCCAGGCCCCAGAGCACGCCCGGGCTGGTTCATCCTGCGGGCAGTCTCCGGAAAAACCTCCCCAGTCCCAAATTCCTGCAGCAGGAGGAGGAGGGAACCAAACTCCAGCTCCTGAACGAACCCGTCCGTGGGGTGGGTGCGAGGCAGGGAGGGTCTTCTCCAACATGTGCTGGGATAAGAGAGCAGAGCCTTTTCTGGAGTTTTTTTGGTTGATAAAAAAGGGGATTTTTCTTTTAGGATGGTCCAGCCTTGTCAGCACCCCGATGTGTGTGGGGGATTGAGGTTCGTTGGGTTTTTTAGTCTTTCCAGGGCTTCACAGAGCAGCCAAACTCCCCAAATTCAGCCGTGGAACCCAGGATTTGTACTTTTTGTTCACTTTTAGCTGGGATTAAACCAGGTTTTAAATCCTGAGCAATGACTAATGGCAGGATGATGGCAGGATAAATTCAGGGAATTAAATGTTGGAGGAGCATAAAGGGAAGGGGAATGAAGGGAGGAGGCAGAAGAAAAACCTCTCCCTCAACAAGTGCTGACCAGAGCTTTACTGAGATGTAGAATATATTAAAAAATATATAAATAGATATTTTAAAATAATATAAATATTATATAAATATATGTAAATATATGTAAATGAGACACATTATGTATAAATATTATGCATAAATGTGACATGTAAATATAATCGATTTATAGATTAATATATAATTACAAGTAAATTGAAATGCTGGGTTGGCCAGGGCAGAGAAAGCAAATTCAGTTATTTAAATGATATAAAATCTGCTTGGAGCACACCCGAATTCCCTGCTTTTTTAAAATTAACCCTGGTTTTTGGTGTTTGGGTGGAGCCCAGAGCCAGGCAGAGCCTGAGGTCCGGGTTCCTTCGGTGACTTTCCGTCTCCCTCTGCTTGCCCCAGGTGGCATTGCACAACCTGCCTCAGTTTCCCCACAAATCCCGAGATTTTTCTTCTCTCAGCCACTCCAAACCCTTTGTTTTACAGCACAAAAGCGGTGCCTGTTTTCCTTCTGTCCCATGAAAACCCTTGACTTAGGAAAAGGCACCGGGAGGGGCTCCAGGGAAGCTGGAGAGGGACTTTTCCTCAGGAACTGCAGGGACAGGACACAGGGAATGGGGTCAAGGTGACAGAGGGGAGATTTGGGTGGGATACTGGGGAGAAGTTGTTCCTTGGGAGGGCCTGGCCTGGGTTATTCCATGGATTCCACATCCCTGGGAGTGCCCCAGGCCAGGTTGGATCCACCTGGGATAGTGGGAGGTGTCCCTGCCCTTGGAATTAGACGGATTTTGAGTTCCACTCCAACCCAAACCATGCCAAAATTCCATTTTTTGATGCCGTGAATTTCTGTCTGTTCCCATGTATTTACAAACACGGGTGCTGAAGGTGCTGTGTATTTTCCTGGAGTTAGGCATAGGATGACTCCCAGAAGGGTTTGGGGTGGAAAGACCTTAAATCCCATCCCATTCCACCCCCTGCCGTGGGCAGGGACACCTCCCTCTATCCCAGGCTGCTCCAAACCCCACAGACCAATTTGGTTCTTTGTCCCTCAGCTTTGTCCTGTCCTTGATGCCTCATTAAAAACAAAACCTGCCCCGTGTTGGCCATGACAAAACAACCCCAGGGATGATCCCTGATCATTCCTGGGATAATCCGACCTGGGAAAAGGTGCTGAGGGAGCTGCTGGCACCATCAGGACAGAAATGGATGTGCAAAAATAAAAGGCCGCGCTGTCAAGGCCCAAACAGCCCCATGTGGTGTCGTGTGTGGCCTGCAAACGCCGTGCTGCTTTCCCAAAGTTCTTTGGAATTTATTCCCACTCGGCTTTGGAATTATTCCCACTCAGTTTCATAATTATTCCCACTCGTTTTTGGAATTTATTCCCACTTGGCTTTGGAATTATTCCCACTCAGTTTCAGAATTATTCCCACTCGGTTTTTTAATTTATTCCCCCTTGGATTTGGAATTATTCCCACTCGGCTTTGGAATTATTCCCAAAGTTCTTTGAAATTTATTCCCTCTCAATTTTGGGATTTATTCCCACTCGGGTTTGGAATTCATTCCCACTTCTCTTTGGAAGTTTTCCCGCCCGGCTCCCAGCAGGATGGATTTACCCAGTGGGGAAATCCCACAGGAACTCTTACAGTTTTCAGGAGGATTTCCGGCAGGGAAAGTTATTTAATCAGGAGCAAACCACAGGAATGTAAACAAACGGTGCAGGGGGAGGACCCGGCTATTTTTAGAAAGCTGAGGGAGTGGCAGCTGCATCTGCTGGGAGTCACCCTGGTCCTCCCGGGGTGGTTCCAGGGTGACAAATTCTGCCCAGCACCGGCCTCTGCTGCCTCCAACCTGCCCTGGGGGCTGAATTTTATGGAAATTCAAATGCTCAGGGGCTGGAGTATTAACAAAGCATCGTTAATGAAGTTTTTGTGCCTAATTAAGTGATGTTATCACCTGACATTTGAACATTTGGAGTGTGATAAGACAGGGTTTGATTCATCCCATTTTTTGTTTCGATGCTTAGTGTAGGAAAAGCAAAAACAGCTCAAAGATGAGGATTTGGGATTTGCTTCTTCTAAATATCTGTAAGTGTTCCTGCCAGGACATTCCTTGAGAGGGCAAACCAAAAACTTGCTATGAAGAAAATAAAAGAAGATGCAAATTTAGGAAATGAGGGAAGAATAAGAACGTGATTAATTGGCGTGGTCCCTGCTGATCCTGCACTTGGGGGAAAGTCAGGGATGTCCGGGGGGGATTGGGAATGGAGATTCTGCTTCCTAGGAAAGGGATGAACATTCCCCTTTGCACATTCCAGGAATTTATCAGCTGCATCGGATCCCTGCAGGATGGGGAAGGTCTGATATTCCAGGACTCCTGAGCTGGGTCACACGAGGGAACTCTACACCAGGCACTTTGCCCACGGAAATCCAGACAAAACCCTCGTGAATATTCTGAAACTCCTTCCTTGAGGACACTTGGAGATTTCCCAGGGAATAATTTTGCCCCTTCCGTCCCTCGGAGAGGCACTTCCCCGTGCTGGAGGTAGTTGAGATTATAAATCTGATTAAATCAAACCTCAGGCAGCGCAGGAGCTGCGAGAGGGAGGAGAACCAGAGTAAAAACCTGAATTTTATCCACAGCCTGGGCCCGAGGGATTCCCATTCCTGTAGCCCTGTGGAGCTTCCCGGCGCTGCCACCATATCCTGCACGTGCCACCCTCCTTCAGAGCCCTTGAAGGGCAAAACTTTATCTTTTTTTAAAAAAATTAATAATTTTAATTGCAAGTTAGTTTTGCTGAAATTAACTGAAATAACTTCAGTGAATAACTCCAGCTGGAACCAAAAAGGTTAATAATTAACTGAAAAATCAAGCCTGAAATGAGCTTCCAAGACATAAGTGATTGATTGTCTGTCTAAATATATTTGTTTAGCTATGCTTATAATAAGAAACTGAAAAAAAAAAATAATAAATCTAAAGTTTGGCTCCTACTGCCTTGGAATTTATCCCAATTCCTTCAGCGAGCACTGGGGCGTGCAGGAGCTGATTCACTGAAAATTCAAAACATCTCCTGTGGGAGCCCTGAAAGCAGAGAATGTTTCCCTGCCTGTTTTGAAGGGTTCTACCCCCCTGGACAACACTGTTTTTGATCTTTATCCATGGAGAAAACTTCCAGCTCTTTGGGAAATAGCTGCTCTAGTGAGAACTAAATAATAGAATGTTATGTAAGGTTATCACAGGGTGAAAAATCTAAAGGTTTTGGGTTTATTAATGTAGTAAATAGATAAAAAGCAAAAACTCCAAAATGGAGGATTGTTGTTGTTTCTGGGCTTTCTTCTTTTTCTAACACTCCATATTCTGGAGTAGAAGGTGTCTAAAAATTATTGGATGAAAAATTCCGCAGTTCCTGTATACGTGACAAAAGCATTTGTCTAACATTGGTAGAAACGTGAAAATATCTTTCGTTTTAAGCTTTAATTGGATGATTTACCTTTAAGAAGGCCATGTTATCTAGATAAGGGGGCACTCTGCTGCATTCTCTGCTCTGTGCTGTGTCTGGGTCATGCCAGTGACCTTACTTCCCTGATAAGACTTAATAAACTATCTTAAAGCAGAGAGTGCTGAAAGTTTCTTTAGAATCCCTCCCCCATCAGGAGAAAACCTGGCTTAAAGACACAGCTAAGTCAGGGGCTGGGGTCCACAATCTCCTGACGAAAAAGTCCAAAATAACGATCCTGGAAGACGCTGCTCCCAGTCCCCATCCGTGTGTTTCTGAAGTGCAGCTGTTGCTCAACATCTGGGTGTCCAAATCCAGAGGCTTTGTGTTGCAACGCTGTGCACAAAGATAATTAATGTTTGTGGAGCATTCCCAACCCTCTGTCATCATGGAAGGGATCGTTCCGGAGCTGGGGCTGATGGATGGAAAAAGCAGATTTGCAGATTTCGTTTGTGGATTCCAAGAACTTAGGTGGATTGGTGTGGACAGAAAGCCCCAGGAGGGTGGGGGAGGCTGGTGGAAACGTGATTCCCTGGAAATTCCAGTGGGGGAACGTGAGCTCGTTAATTCTCGGCTTAATCACTCGTTACTTCTAGCTATTAGCAAATATTGGCCAATATATACATAATACATAATATTTATATTTATTTATTTCACATTTCGAGCTGCACGTCCCCACGTTGCAGGTTGTCCTTGCCCAACTTGTCGCAGGGAGGGTGACAGTGTCCAGGTCCTGCCTGCACATGCCTGGCCCAGGATTTTTGTCCTGTCTTTGGGGAACAGCCTCATGAGTCGGCTGGAAAATTCATTCCAGAGCTTCAATGAATTAAACAAAACAAAAAAAAAATTCTGCATTTCTGTGCTGGCCCCAACATCCAGAGGCAGCAGCGTCTTTCACACCAAAATCCAGGTTGGATGAACTCTTGGAAAAGGCAAAATCTCATCGATTTTGAGTGGTGGTTTGGTTAATGCTGATCTGGGGGTGTTGGGCCTCAGGAAAAGGTCCCAGAGTCACTTCTGGGACTCACAAGGGTTCAAAATAAAATGTAGAGGAAAAAGTTTTCCGTCAGAACTGGACTGACAGGACAAGGAGAAATTTGGGTTGGATTTTGGGAAGGTGAGGGTGAGGAGGCTCTGGCCCAGGTTATTCCATGGATTCCCCATCCCTGGGAGTGTCCAAGGCCAGGCTGGAGCCAGCTGGGATGGTGGGAAGGTCCCTGCCCATGGAATTGGGGTGGGATTGGATGATCTTTGGGGTCCCTTCCACCCCAAACCATCCTAAAAACGCAAAACCCAAAAGTGCATCTGCATGACAGCATTTAATGGGAATGAGAAGCTCAATTTACAAGTGCAAAACTCACTGGAAAGGATAAAATCAAAGAATTCCAGGACTTCAGGAGGGTCCACAACAAATCCCCACTCCCATGATTTTCACAGATTTTAGCAGAATGATTTTGCAAAGAGATTGGCTCTTACAATTGCTGTAAATACTTTGATTTTGGGTTTTTTTTCCCCCTGGCTTGCATTAAATGAAATAAAGGCAGGAAAAGAAGCTGGGAGAGCGTTACATGGTGGGGCTAAGCAGGAATAAAGCACAGCAAGGACCTACAAGTTCCTAATTTTCAGAAATGCCAAGTAGAGCTGATTTATTTAATTCTTTTTAATGCTGGTTCAGCAAAATTTACAAATGAAGAGGAATTTGGATAAAATTTCATTTTGGAACCCAAGATTTTCAGTTGTATTCTTTTGGATGGATTTTATAATTGTTTATTTTGAGAGAAATTGATAATAAAACGTCCGTTTTGGCATAAAAACGAATTTATTGACAACACAGCTTTTAGCAAACCAAAAAAAAAAAAAAAATAGAGGTATATTTTTGAAAATCTTGTTCCTTGGAAAATTCTGGGCTTTGGTTTGTCCCAATTTGGAATGAGGTCAATAGAGAAATTTCGGTTTTCTCGTAGTTTGGGAATTCTAGTCCTTGGGCAGGTCTAGTGCCAGGAATCCATGGATTTATGGACTCCACGGGAACCTCGGGAGCTCGGCACTTCTACAATCCATTATCCATAAACTTTAGTCGGGGCTCTGTCTGACTGCTCAGCTGTGCTTTCCAGTCTATCCACAGATATCCGGGCAGGGTTTAGGTTGGCCTGCAAGTTCCACAACAAAACAGCTGGGATAAGTGAGGAGGAAAAGGGTTAAAATTCCCTGCGTCCCGCAAGGAGAACCCGGCCTTCGAACCTGACCCCAAACCACACCTACCCCATAACCCATGGGGTCCCCGGGGGCCCAGGAACTTCCCGAGGTCCAGCAGCGCCGTGGAGCCCACGATGGTCTGCTGGGGGAAGGTGGTGAGGGTGGGCCCGGGGTAGATCACGGAGTAGGGGGGCAGGTCGGGCTCCACGATGTCCACGACGGTGTCGGGGTATTTGATGACGCAGGTGTCGCTGCGGGTCATGGCGAAGGGCTCGGGGCACGCCAGGCCCGCGGGCAGGCAGCACTCGTGGAAGGGAGACATGGGGAAGAGGCGGACCTGGGGAACAGCGGGGAGAGAGGGGAAAATGAGAAAATCCCATCCTGGGTGCGGCGGGAAATTTCAGTGTTGGACAGCAAAGGTTTTGGTGACGTGGTTGTGGGGATTTTTGGCAAATTGGGAGTTACGGAGCTCAGGGGGGAGTGGAGTTGTTGTCCAGTTTAGTTTTCCAACCAGGAATTCTTGTCCTTCTTGAGAAAACCTTTTGAACTTCCTGGTTTTCAATATAATGATAAGTTTTTAGACCACCACTATTTTAGCCCCAAAAAGCTTTTATCCTATTGCTTCTTTTCCTCTCTTCCCAGGATTTTCAGAGTGTCCCTCCCACTCCTATTGCCAATGGAAACCCTACTGAAAACCACAACTCCCAACTCAATCCCAGATTTCACACTTGGATTTTAATCCTCATTTAAATCCCAAATGTGGAGGCTGGAGCTCATTGCCTCCTCCCACCCGGTTCCAAGTGGAACAGTGAGATCCAGGCTGGAGATCCACCCATTTTTATGGGTCTCATTAGGGACCAGCTGGATATTTGAAATCCCAGAGCTCTTTAAACCGAGCCTGATATCGAGGCCAGATTTTTTTCTGGGCATTGTTTAATTACAGATTCAAGGCCGTGCTTGCCCTGGATTGTGCCCACACGAATTGGGCAAGGAAAACACAGAGGGAGAAGGGATCATTTTCCTCATTTTATCTCTGTGGAGCTGCAGGGGAAGAAACTAAGGGCTGGCAAAAGGGGGACTTGACGTGATTTCCTAAATAATTTCCCACTTCACCCCAGGAATCTGTAGGGGAGAAAATCCAGGGGGGATTTCTGACGTCTCCACCTCAACATCCTGTTTTAACCTTCCCAGTCCTCAGGGAATTCTGAGTTTTTTCCCAATTGACTCAAGTCCAGTCTCCTCAGACTTGAAGGTGAGGAAAAAGGGAACTCTGGAGTATTTTTCCAGCTGAAATGCTGGATCCGGAATGGGTGATTTTTGCTTTGGGAAAAGAAGATAGGTGGGAGGGTTGGGATTTTCGAGTGGTTCAATGCAGACAAAGAATTTGTCAAAGCTCATCCCAGAACTCCCGAAAGGAGGTGGAAAAGGAGCACTTGGATGTTCCTTCTACGTTTGGAATTCAACACTATAAATATATTTTAACCCAAACCAGCAGCTAAGTGGCTTTTGAGTAAGGAAAACCTGTGTTCTGCTCTCTGTAGGATTGGGAAAATATCTGGGACAAGTTCTCCAAGTTAAAAGACACCGGAGCCTCCTTGAAGACAGCTGAGGGTGAGAACATGGTAGAAATTAATTTTTTAATGACCATTTCTTTAAAGGCGCTGAGTCTTTAGAATATGAAAAGAGCACCGTGGAATTTTTGAGACTCTTTAGGGTTCAGAGGGAGTTTTCTGTGCCCTCCCTGGTTTCCATGAGCTGAGCTCTCCCCTCTGAAGTGTAAAACTTCAATTAACTCTGAACTAAAGGATAATAGAAAGGCTCTTTCTGGAAAAACACCCCCTTGTCCTTTCACGAGCTCACCCTGTCATTTGATATTCAGATAGCAATAATAATAATAATAAAAATCATAATTGATTTAAAATTCAATAATTGATTCAAAATTGACTTACCCGGCTCACCCAAGGAGAAGAGTAAAAGAAAAGTGATTAGGAGGCTTCTACGTAGCAAATGCTTTTATACACGTCCCCAAACCGCCTGGAGGATGTGACACCCTCTTTGCATGAAGTCTTAATTAGTTGCAAAACAAACTTTGCTGCCTGCATAACTTCTGCAAGTAATGAAACTGTTTTGCTCCCTGTTTGTGTTTGTTCCCTCGCGGAGCTTCCCAGAGCGTGCTACGCCCTCCGGGCAGGATTCACTTTGCCCTTCCAAGGGCCAAAAAGGGCTTGATCTGCTCCTAATTAACCACATTTCAGTTATTTCAGGGCCTGATCAAGGGTTCTTTTATTTGCGTTGGGTTTTCCCTCTCAGATTCTGTGAAAGGGATTCCAGGGAGCTGCAGCGGCGTCATTTCCTATCAGGGAACAGCATTATTTTTATCATTTCCCAGTGTGGACGGGACTTTTTATTCCAAAAACCCTCCCAGGGCATTAACTGTACCCCTACACAGCTGGACATACACGGATAAGGAGAAAAATAAATTCCTAATTCTCAATAAATCCCATAAATTCTCAATAAATCTTTAATTTCACCCTGTTGAGTGCTCTGGGACTGAACACCTCCAAACAGGGCTGACCCCAGGGAGAAAGCTCTGCCTTATCTTCCATCTGCTCCTTACAAATCCTGGGATGGGGTTTAAGTGGAGCAGCTGGATTTGCTCCTGGGCTTTGCAGGGTTTGACCCCGGTGCAATTAAAGGCACCCAAATCCCACCCACGATTTTGGCTCCTGACTCAAGGTGAAGTCACCGAGTGTCACACGGGGTTGGTTTTGTTAGTTGGGTTTTTTTTTTCCCCTTTTCTCCCCCAGTTTTTGGGTTGGAAAGGATGAAATTGTGGGAAAGGGAAGGTTGGAACTGGTTTCCATCCAGGTTTTCTGGGACAGAATTAAGGGGGGGAAAAAGCAGCCAAGAAATAGCTCTATGCTGATGAAAACACAAATTAGAGATGTAAGCTTAACATAAAACCACTAAAATATTGGAGAAAACGGGGGTGGGCAGTTTATCAACAGTTTTGAGTGAGCAGCCATGAGTTTAAATTATTTTTTAAAAACACTTTAAAGAGGAAATTGGTGACAGAAAAATCATAATAAAGAGACAAATCAGAATTCCCACAGAAAGAGATTTCTGGAGAAGCCACCAGTTGTGCAGCCAGGAATGTTTTGGGATAACAGTCCCCAGACAGTTTTACTTATTTATTTATTTACTACATAAAAGGTGCCCTTAATTTATATCCTATTGGAATACCGGCATAGGGCTCACTTAAATATTTGGGGACACCCTTAAAAGCACAATTCCGGCCTCTGCGTTGCATCCTTGATGCCCAAATCTGCATAAACGACTTGGGATCAGCCTGAACCCTTTTGTTCCCAGCTTCCCATAATGGCTTTTGCCTTAGGACCCCTCTCAGGCTGCAGATAATTTATGCTGGGAGGGCAAATTTAAAGTAAATAATAATTAGGAACAAAGGGAGGCAGGGAAGGGAGGCAGCTCAACTTCCTGGCACCTCGCAGTGGCTTCACTTGGAATACGAATCCTGGGAAAGAGAAATAAGAATTGTGGATGTCCCATCCCTGGAAGTGTCCGAGGCAGGTGGGGATGTCCCAAGGTTTAACTCTAATTAACCTGCCTAAGGTTATATGAAAGCTGTTCCACAGGATTAATTCAGCTGAAATGTCACAGATGAAGATATAAAGGGACACTAATGCATATTTTTAATTTTATTGGTATTTTCATGTTTTTGTATTTTAAATTTTTTTTTGTATTTTTGTATTTTTATATTTCTGTATTTTTATATTATTCTATTTCGATATTTTTGTATTTTTATATATTTATATTTGTATATTTATATGTTTTTATATGTTTGTATTTTTATATTTTTATGTTTTTATATTTTTGCATTTTTGCATTTTTGTATTTTATTTTCTTTCAGAATCCACATATTAAGATTTTCTTCTTGCCGTTTAACCACCTCAACACTCTTTTCAAAGACAGCAATTAATTGTACCCATACAAAATTCACACAACGTGCTGCCAAGTGATCCTGGGATTCTGTGAACACTCCCAGACACTGCTCAGTGCTCGGCCTTCATTGCATTCCCATTTTCCAGCCCCTCCTGCTGCAGAACACTTTGGGACTCCGGGGGATTTCTGCCCTCTCTGCATTTTTGGGCCCTCTATATAAAGCTCCTTCTCCCTTCCCTCGCAGCCGAATTTTCCCTTGCCTTTGGCAGATTTTAATTCCAGCTATTATCTGGGTTTAGCAGGGAGGCACAGGAGGCAAATGAATCCTCAGAGGTCACCCCGGGAGCAGCTGGACTGGAACTCCAGGATAATTGTCTTTTTTGGACTATGAGGCTCAGAATTAAACTGAAATGCCAAATTCTTTGCTCAACTCATTCCCCTGACAAGCCCCAAAATCTTTATTAAGTCTTAATAAAGGGGTTTTATTTGTTTTAATTTTTTATATCAATCTGAAAAATTCAGCTCTGAGACCTTCCCCTAAATCCAAAATTAACCATGAATGATCTCCAACTTTTGATTTAACAATTATTCCCTGTTTGTGTAATTCCTGAGAAATCAGCGTTGTCCAAGGATGTCCAGGTTTTCTCCGGAACAAAGCAGCTGGCCCTGCTCACTGACATTTATTGCGTTATTTATTATAATTATTATTATCATTTATTGGTGATTTGAATCCCAGCTGCTCTTCCAAGCCTCGGCTGTGGTTCCGTTGGATCCGTGGGGCGAAGGAGAAATCCCCACAGGCAGGAATCAGGGGGTTGGAGCTGGGAAACGAAGGAATGGGAGTTCCAACCTCCTGGACACGCCAGGTGGGGATTAAGGGAGGGGCTGGGAGCGTTTCTGGAGCGTGTCCTGAGATGGCTTTTCCAGTTTGACGCCGGAAATCCCTGGCACGCGGAGTAAACATGGCCCTGGGTTTTCATAAATTATAAAATTTTAAAAGTGCCCTTTCCAGTCACGTTTTCCCCAAGCGTTGTTTTATGGAATTATGGAACTATTTGGGTGGGAAGGCCACTGGAAATCTCTGGTGTGGGGGGCAACCCCGGCCGTGGGTTTTCATAAAGTATAAAATTTTAAAAGTGCCCTTTCCAGTCACGTTCTCCCCAAGTGTTGTTTTATGGAATTATGGAACGATTTGGGTGGGAAGGGCCTTAAAAATCAATTTATTCCACACCTTCCACCATCCCAGGTGGCTCCAACCCGGCCTTGGACACTTCCAGGGATGGGGAATCCACAATTCCCTGGAAAACCTGTGCCAGGGCCTCCCCGCCCTCACACAGAACAATTTTTCCCTAATATTCCCCTCAGGATGAACAGTGAACTTTGATTTCTTTTGATCTTTCCCTCTCCACCACGCAAAAAGAAAAAAAAGTGCCGAGTTTTCCAAAGCTGCTTAAAGCCTTTAAGGCCCAATCCCTAATTGAAATCCAGGGCTTTGTTTATGTCTTTCGAAACCTAAAGCTGCCACTTAAGAAATCTGCAATTACTGGGGCCTGCGAATTGCTCACGATGGGGTAATGATCCCCAGTCAGAAAATAATTCCTTTTTAATGAAAATCCTGCCTCAAAAATCATCCCTTAGGAAATGCTTGGCTCCCAAGGAATGATCGGATCAATGTGGATTTATCTGCTTTTTCACAGTTAAAGAAGGGGGGAAAACAACGCAAATAAATGATAATAATAATAAAAACAGGAGGGTGAAGTTGTGGGAATTTTCTTCAATTAATTGGAATATTAATGAAGCTTTTTGTGTGTGTGCGTGAGGTCCTAATTAATTCCAGGTTAATTTTTCAGGACTGAGTTCTGCATTCTCTCTGTGTGGGTCACACTTGCCTCGTTTGCATTTTCTGACCTTCTCACTCTGCTCATGTTCCTTCATCAGGGATGTTTTCTACCCCAGAATTCCAGAATATTCCAAGATGTATCCCAAAATTCCAGGATAATTGTCTTTTTTGGACTATGAGGCTCAGAATTAAACTGAAATGCCAAATTCTTTGCTCAACTCATTCCCCTGACAAGCCCCAAAATCTTTATTAAGTCTTAATAAAGGGGTTTTATTTGTTTTAATTTTTTATATCAATCTGAAAAATTCAGCTCTGAGACCTTCCCCTAAATCCAAAATTAACCATGAATGATCTCCAACTTTTGATTTAACAATTATTCCCTGTTTGTGTAATTCCTGAGAAACCAGTGTTATCCAAGGAGGTCCAGGTTTTCTCTGGAACTAATTCCAGCATTTGCATGTTCTGGGAAATCTGGCAGAAGTAAAAAAAAAGCCAAACAGGTTTCAAATAAAAATCAAACCAGAGAAAATATTTATAATTATTAATATCATATTTATTATAATAA
>VZRO01003288.1:35527-47369 GCA_013397915.1 Daphoenositta chrysoptera | reverse complement strand
GGGGGGGGGAGGGAGGGAGGGAGGGAATTTTCCCTCCTCCAAACCTTTTCCAAGCAGGAATGATGAGGCTCTGCTGCCGAACGGCGCCTCCTGTCCAGGGATTTTGGAGTAAAGGAGCACTAAAATTGAGGAGCAGTAAAAAAACCCCAATTCCTTCTCCATATTTATGGGGTGATGTGACCCCCCCAGCCCGGGGGGAGGACCTGAGGGAGGACCTGGAGCCGCTGGAGCCGGTCCAGAGGAGGCTCCGAGAGGGTCAGAGGGACAGAAAAAAGGCTGAGGGAATTGTTCTGCCCAGCCAGAAATTGGGATTTTATTTCTCATCCTTTCCAAAAGGCCATTTCGAGAGGGTAGAGGGACGGAGGAAAGGCTGAGGGAATTGTTCTGCCCAGCCAGAAATTGGGATTTTATTTCTCATTCTTTCCAAAAGGCCGTTTCTGGCCACCCCTCACTGTTCACTCGAGCTTCGGTCCCTCCCTGATTCCTTGAGCATCACTCCCAATTAAAGCCCTGCCAGGGCCAAGAGCTGCACCAAGGCTGACAAAAACCTCACCCCCCAGCTCATTTTGGGGCTGTTTTGCCAAAAACTGCAGCTTTCAGCCCACGGGACGAGGCAGGGAAAGTGCCCGGTGTCCCCCGAGCTCTGCCCTTCCCTACAGCCAGATTTCCTGCCTGGAGCTGTTTACCCGCTGCTGGTTTGCTCCTTTAATAGGGCAGTAATTTTCTTTTTCTCTTTAAATCCCTCTAAATGAGGAGGTGCGATGGGGAGAGCCCCGGGGCAGCGGCTCTTATCGCCGAGCTGCGCATCCTGCGTGCACCAAGTGTCCCGTCCCAGGTGCTCATTAAGGGTTTGTGCATCCCTGTGTCATTATCCCGAGCGTGGAATTGGCTTCAGACACCCATGGGTTGAGCAATGAAGGCCCTCAAAGATAAACAGATCAGAGCCTCAGCTGTCATTTCAGTAATCAGCTCCTAATCAGGTCAGGATACTTGGCCTCGTAAGGCTTTTTTATTTTTTTAAATTTTTTTTTTTTTTTCACTGCATCCATATTAAATCCCAATAGTGGAATAAATTTAACGGAATAAATTTATTATTATTATTATTATTATATACTTTATAATATAATTTTTATATTTATAATTATATATATAATTTATTATAAAACATTTTATTTATTTATTATATATTTATAATTTATATACAATTTACAATATATTTATTGTATTATATAACAATATAATTTTATATACAATTTATTATTATTAAATGAACGGAATAACGTGGATCCAGGGCGACGCAAACAAACTCCATCCCCTGGGTTCCACAAATCCATTCCCTGGGCTGGTGTTATTGCCCTGATCGCCCGTCAGTCTCCGAGGGGGGATTACAGGAAATCATGGAATGGTTTGGGATGGAAGAGGCCTTAAAGATCATCTCATTCCCATGGCAGGGACACCTTCCACTATCCCGGGTCGCTCCAACCTGGCCTTGGACACTTCCAGGGGTGGGGAATCCATGGAATAACCCCTGCCAGGGCCTCCCCACCCTCACAGGGAATAATTCCTTCCCAATATCCCATCTAAATTTCCTCCCTGTCAGTCTGAACCCATCTCCCCTTGTCCTGGCACTCCATCCCTTGGGAATTGTCTCTCCCCATGTTCCTTGCAGCCCCTTCAGGTCCTGCAAGGGCACAATTGGGTCACCCCAAAGCTTCCCCTTCTCCAAACTGAACAATCCCAGCTCTCCCAGCCTTTCCTCCCAGCAGAGCTGCTCCATCCCTCAGATCCCATCCTGGAGCCTCCTCTGGGCTCTCTCCAGCAGCTCCAGGTCCTCCTGTGCAGACCCCAGGGCTGGGGCAGCTCTGCAGTGGGGTCTCACCTGAGCAGGGCCCTGCTGGAACCCCCCATCCCCACCTCGCTTTGTCCCCAGTGCTGCTGCGTTAAATCATGGTAAGAATCCTTGGATCTGATCCAGGGCCTTTGTGGGAGGTTATTATGACAGACAAAATGACTTTTTAATGAAAAAATTAATAACCCTGGGTTCTGACGCTGTCAAATGTTGTCTGCCCAGGGAGTAACCAAATTTCGGGTGACGTTATTGCCCGAGTGACAAAACCATCCCAATTTTGCATTGTGGCTGCAATATTTCCATGGCTGATGCGCTTTGTGTGTCTCAACCATTAATGAATATTTGGGATTGACTTTGAAGTTCTTCCCTTTCAAGAAGCCAAAGCTTCAATTGTTCTCCAGCCCCGGGGAGCTGCAGACAGACACCTCCGAGGCTTCGGAATATGGGATGAGGGTAAATGAGAGATGGAGGTTCTGATACTGCTGGGAGGAAGCTTCCAGTGAAATGTCCTTTTTTGATTAAAAAAAAATACTTTATAAAAAAGTTCCCGTCAGTTGTGGAATCACGGAATGGTTTGGGGTGGAAGGGACCTTAGAGATCATCTCGTTCCAACCCCTTCCTTCCACGGGCAGGGCCACCTCCCACTGGATCAGGTTGCTCAATATCCCATCCAGCCTGGCCTGGAATGGATCACATCCTGGAAGTGATCATTTCTTCTGCCTCAATTATCACAGGATGCATTCCCAATTAATTTGGTTCTTCTCTGAATTGAAATCTTAAAATAATTCTAAAGATAAAACCCCCAGTCTGGGGATTGAATTAGTATTTGAATCATTTTATCCCTTCACGGTCAGTTTAATTCTTGTTTTGCTGCAGTCACGAAGTGCTAAGCTCTGCTTTCATGAATAAAATGAAACATTTCTCTCTTCAGAAATGTTTTGGGGTGGAAAAATTTAAGCTGGAGACGTCCTCCCCTTGGTTAGCCAAAATTACCCACTCAAATTATCCCAGTTGAGCAGAAATGATTGTTGGCTGCACCACCTGAAAGAAGCATTTGGGGTTCTGGGTTTGGGTATGGCCATAAATAAACTGAAATTAGGTGTCCGAGCAATTGCAGGGACGCCACCAACTCCTGTGTTCCCAATTGCTTCCATTCCTTCCCTACAGCAGGGCTGTCTGGATATTACCAGTGGTCACTCCGGCCTCCAAATTGTGGGGCCAGGACGTAAAACCTGAGGACATTCCAGCCCTAATTAGGCCAGGGAAGCAACTTGGCCAGCGGCCCGTATCCACCACCAGCTGCTGAATGTTTTATTCCCACTGAAAAACAGAGTCCAACTCCCTGCTGGAAAAAGGGAGGGAAAAACCACTCCTTGAGACTTTACAGAAGTTGTTCTGTGGGTCAAAGAGGGGAATTATTCCCAAAAAGGGCTTCGAGTGGGAAGCTGACTTGGAAAAAACCACATTTTAAAAAATTCCGAATTTGGTTACTAAATGTAATTGGAGATTCTACAGAAGTTGAAGGCAGTGACACAACAAACTATAAACCAGGATGTGTTTCTGGAATAAAATGCTGAATGTTGACTGAAAAACCGAAAAACTTGGTGCCACGCAGGGTTTGTGACCTAATTAGGCTCTCATCTAAAGCAGTGTTTCATTCTCAATGAGAGATTCAAACCAGACAGGTGGCACAATCTAAAAACATGGGGAAAAACAGCTGCAATTACATTTATGCAAAACATGCGAATGCTTTGTGAATCTGGAGCTATCTGGGATGAGTTGGGCATCATTTTAATTTGGAAATGGCCGTGAGACAGACAAGGCAGTGACTAAACTGCCAGACAGAGTAGGAAAAACACGTTGCTTTCCAAGGAGATCACCATAAAGACCTAAATTACCTGAATCAACAGTGCCGGGCATGAGGAGTGTTTGATCTCTAATTAAGTCACATAAAATGAGGTTCCAGTGTGGAATGGGGATGCCACCAGCAAGGAAACGGGGCAGGAGCGTTGCAGCACCAAATCAAAGGTTGGTGCAGGAGAAGGGAGGGTTTTCCATGTGGGATGAGCTTGGGAAACACGTCCCATGAGCAAAGGCTGGCCCTGGGGCTGTCCAGGACAGTATAAAACCCACTCCAAGTGCAGGATCCCTCATCCACTTCTCCTGCCTTCTCCTCCTCGGTGGAACAGGTGAGCTACAACCACCTTTGCCTTCCTCCTGTCCTTCTCCTTCTTCTCTTTGTCTTTGCCTTCAGCTCTGACCTCGGAGCTGTGAAGCTTTTGCTGAGAACTTTGCTCCTTGCTCCTGCTCCCAACCTCTGCGCACTGGCAAGAGCTGGGAGAAGCTCTTGGGCTCTTTGCAGGGAAGCTGTGGGGAAGATGTGGGGATCCTGATCCTTTCTTCCTCGCGATTCCCTGTCCCTCCTCCCCAGCCTCTGCTCTTTCTCCTGCCAAGGCCGTGCCTCACATTCTGCCCGTGCCTTCTCCAGGTGCTCCTCCAGCCACAGCCATGTCCTGCTACGACCTGTGCCGGCCCTGCGGCCCCACCCCGCTGGCCAACAGCTGCAACGAGCCCTGCGTCCGGCAGTGCCAGGACTCCCGGGTCATCATCGAGCCGTCCCCCGTGGTGGTCACCCTGCCCGGGCCCATCCTCAGCTCCTTCCCCCAGAACACCGCCGTGGGATCCTCCACCTCCGCTGCTGTGGGCAGCATCCTGAGCGAGTCCGGTGTCCCCATCAACTCAGGGGGCTTTGGGCTGTCTGGGCTCTCTGGCCTTGGTGGCCGCTACTGTGGCCGGAGGTGCCTGCCCTGCTAGAGCCGGGCCGGACGTCCAGCGAGTGCCTCCCCCAGGAAGCCCCAAGCCAGGGGCCGGACTGAGGCTGGAGCTGCTGGCCAGCGTTCCCAGAGGCCTCGGGCTCCCAAACGTGGCCAGCTGAGGCTTCAGCTTGTCCTGCTTTCTTCTGCGCCTCCTGAGGCCCTGTTGTCCCCTGCTCTCCTGGCCCCGGGGCTCAGCCCCAGCCAGCGCGGCGGGGCCCTGCTGCTCCCGCTGTCCCCGTGCCCGTGGCAGGCTGACGGGTGTGCCACTGCTGCCCAGGGCTGCCTGCCCGTCCCTGCTGCTGGGGCAGCCTGCCCGGGGCCCTGCCCACCCCCCTGCTTCCTTTCTGTCTTTACACTCAATAAAGTTGACTCTGCATTGGAACTGGAGTCTCCTGGAGTTCCTTCCATCCTGGGGTACCCAGCTGAAGCTGCTCTGTGGGGGATGGGATGTCCTGGGGGGGTTTGGGTGGTTAAAGGCCAGTGGTGGACCTTTCTCACACCTGGGTGAGTTGAGAACCTCCAGGGGCCGCAGTCACTGGCAGTGCCACGGGGCAGTGGAGGGAGTGTGGCCTTGTGTGAGTGATCCCTGGGTGACCAGGAGCTGCCCCAGGGGACGGGTGAGCCAGGACAGAGGATGGGGATGTGCTGAGGGTGGGTGTGTAACGTGGAAATGGGAGAGGGATGGACACACAGGGACCGTGCTCCCTCATCTGAAAGAGAGGAGCAGTGACAGCAACATGGCCTGGGACTGTGCCCAGGCCTAGAATGGAGCAGGAACAGCCTCTGATCCCCCACCCAAACTGCTCCGTGGTCAGAGGCGTTAATTCCTGTGGAGTCATTCCCTGTGTGTCACCATGTCCTGAAGGAACAAGAGTTTGGAGCAGACCTGCAGAAATCTGCTGTGCAGACTGTCCTCTCGATCTTGGAGCTCTTTCCCAACCTGGAGGATTCTGGATTCCTCCAGCAGAGGAACCCATCCTTGGGCCATGGCCACAGTGCCAGTATCTGGCAGAGGACTCGCATCTCCCTTTGCGCAGCTGCTCTGGGTGCCACTTGTCACCTCAGGACCTTGGGCTGTCCCTGTGCTCCAGGGTTTGGATGCTGTGCGTGGATGCAGGCGAGGAAAACAACCACGTGTCGGTGGAAATGCACAGTAAAGGCTTGGGGAAGGTGCCTGTAAATCTGCACAGAAATACCTTCTGGAAGGTCAATGTTTTGTGTCATCAACTGGAACTCGGTGTCTGACCTCCCTCCTGACTCAAACGTCCCCTGGGGCACCTCCTGGTCACCCTGGGCACACTCACACAAGGCCACACTCTCTCCAATCCCACCCAATCCCCCCAGGACATCCCATCCCCCACAGAGCAGCTTCAGCTGGGTACCCCAGGGTGGAAGGAACTCCAGGAGACTCCAGTTCCAATGCAAAGTCAACTTTATTGAGTGTAAAGACAGAAAGGAAGCAGGGGGGTGGGCAAGGCCCCGGGCAGGCTGCCCCAGCAGCAGGGACAGGCAGGCAGCCCTGGGCAGCAGTGGCACACCCGTCAGCCTGCCACGGGCACGGGGACAGCGGGAGCAGCAGGGCCCCGCCGCGCTGGCTGGGGCTGAGCCCCGGGGCCAGGAGAGCAGGGGACAACAGGGCCTCGGGAGGCGCAGAAGAAAGCAGGACAAGCTGAAGCCTCAGCTGGCCACGTTTGGGAGCCCGAGGCCTCTGGGAACGCTGGCCAGCAGCTCCAGCCTCAGTCCGGCCCCTGGCTTGGGGCTTCCTGGGGGAGGCACTCGCTGGACGTCCGGCCCGGCTCTAGCAGGGCAGGCACCTCCGGCCACAGTAGCGGCCACCAAGGCCAGAGAGCCCAGACAGCCCAAAGCCCCCCGAGTTGATGGGCACTCCCTCCTCGCTCAGGATGCTGCCGACGGCAGCGGAGGTGGAGGATCCCACAGCGGTGTTCTGGGGGAAGGAGCTGAGGATGGGCCCGGGCAGGGTGACCACCACGGGCGAGGGCTGGATGACCACGCGGGAGTCCTGGCACTGCCGGACGCAGGGCTCGTTGCAGCTGTTGGCCAGCGGGGTGGGGCCGCAGGGCCGGCACAGGTCGTAGCAGGACATGGCTCTGGCTGGAGGAGCACCTGCAGAGAGGGCAGGGAAAGCACCGGGAGAGGAATGTGAGGCACAGATGGAGATGCTGCTGGGCAGGAGAAAGAGCAGAGACTGAGGAGGAGGGACAGCCTGGACCCCAAAGTGCTCCCCAGAAAGAAATCCCAACACCTCCCAGTTCTCCCCAGTGAAGAACGAGGACAGCAGAGATGGTGGCAGAAATTTCAAAGCTCTCAAGTCTGCGTGCGGGCAAAGATTTGGTTGAGATCCAAAGAAAAAAGAGGAGAATAAGAGAAAGAGAAAAGTGAGGCAGAGGCCCTTTCTACTCACCTGTTTCACCAAGGAGGAGAAGGCAGGAGAAGTGGATGAGGGATCCTGCAGCTGGAATGGCTTTTATACCGTCCCACACCGCCCCGGGCCCAGACGCGCCTTTGCCCATGGAACGTGTTTACCAACAGGCTCATATTTTATGCAAAGCATCCCAATTAAGCAAACTGGAGATTGTTTATGTTCCCTGCAACACTGCCTTTTCATTTCCCTGTGCAGAACATGCCCATTCAGCCAAACTGGCTCCTTTCAAGTGACAGCATTAGAGGCCAAAATGTTTTTAGGGTGTTTTTCAGCCAGAAGCAGGCTGATGTTTCAGCCAGCTGGGTGGAGTGGTGCCGTATTTCCAGGTGATGTCAGCACCTTCCCCTCCTGAGGCAGCCTCTGAGCCTTTGGAGTAATAAATGCAGTTTTTTTCATTATAAACCCAGGATTAAAGGGCTGGCTTTGGCGGGCACTGGCCGAAGACTTTGCTCTCTTTGGCTCCAAGGCCTTTCAAGCCTTCTTAGACATCATTTATTCATCAGAGAGACTGCATGGGTTGGTTTTGAACTTTCTTTGGGATCTCATATTGCCTTTAGAAGAAATTATCTCGTTTCTTCTGCCTTTCACCTCTTTCAGCATTGCCTGGAGTTCTCCAATCAGCAGAACAAGAATGTTCCAGAAGGAAGGACGCTGCTTTCCCAACAACAAATATTAGTCAAGGTCGTTATCTTGCAGAAAACACTCCCTAATGAGAACATCTGACCTCAAAACTCTTCCTTCTTCCTTTCCTCACGGCTATCCCTCCACTTCTTTTCCCCCCTACCTCTGACCAGACCCTACGCACGGTCCCAAACGCTCGGGAATATTTCCAAGCAGGACACAAAGGTCACTGGGAGCACCTGAGGGCTGGCAGTGCCAGCAAAGCCAGCCTGGGGAGCAGCAGGGGTCAGGATGTCCCCAGAGATGCCTGGCAAGGGAAGGATTCCGGGCTCTGAGCTGCATTTCCTGGGTAAAGACAAGGGCTGATGTCCCCAGGAGCAGGGACAGCCCTGCTCGGGCACCACCTGCATGACTGTGACACCCCTCGTGGCAAAGGGGGCAAAACTCTGTCCCAGCGAGGCTGGGACTCCATCAGAGGCTGGAAACTCTTCAATCCCAGAGGTCCAGGCCAGATTCCTCGTTCGGGAGGATGAAGGGGGCTCTCAGGCTGACGGGAGATGTTTCTCCAAAGAAACACACTCAGAGGAAAACCCCAGGTGTGACTGAAACAGGGCAGATCTAAAAGCAGGATTTCCTTCAAAACACGCACCAGGTTTCCATCCATGGCGTTTCCACTTAAATCCCTTCCACAGGCAAAACATGAAAGGCAACAGAGGCATTTCCAGCCCTCTCTCCTTCTCCCTGACCCAGCCCTCCCCACTGAGGGTCTCCATGAAGCCTCGGGCATCCTGACCCACCCCATTCTCTCAGAGCGTGTCCAGGGGGGGTTGCCTCCCTTCCCTGGATTCATTTTGAGCTTGTTGCTGCCAGTGTCCCCTCCTGGCTCAGACAGGCACGGGAGGGCGTTTCCACAGGGTCTCCCAGCAGATAAAGAGACAGGAGAACTTGGAAGGTGTTGCCCTGACTTCTGCAGTCTTTCTATGTGTTCATTCTTTGATAAAGTTTCTCACACACTTTCTGTAAACATAGTCATGTTTTGTTAACTGTACTCTATTGTTCTTCATTCTTTCTCCGAGGTGGAGAATGTTTGATGGACTGTTCTGTTAACCAATGGGGATGGAAGAGGTGGTAACCTTGTCCTCCAATCCATGGCCATTCCTTGAAGCATATATATCTGAAAAGAATAAACAGCCAGGTCTCTTTTCCTGGCTCGGCCATGATCTGAGAGAACTTGTGCCTGGAGTTCTTCTTTTCGTGTCCTAGAGCGACAGGAAGGGTTGCTTTATTTCAGACATTGAGCCCCAAAATAGGGCAGAAGAGCAGCCTTTGATTGTCACAAGATGACTGCAGGGCCAGGTACAGCCCATTCGCCAGGGAGAAACACTCCACAGAAAGCAGGAAAAGAAAACTGAACGTCCTGTTGACTTTGACAGTCTCACTGGCTGGCACATGTCCCTTGAACTCGTTTGGGCTCCCTCTGCATCCAGGGTTTGGGTGGAGTGCTTGGAAGAAGGAAGGGGAAGGTCCGACTGCAGGTGGTAAAACACAACCATGGCCGTGGGCAGGTGGGTGAAACTTGCATTGAAACCATCAGGTCAGTGGCTTGACTCATCAACTGGAAGTTGACCAACCTGAGTCCTGGCTCACCCGTCCCCTGGGGCAGCTGCTGGTCACCCAGGGATCACTCACACAAGGCCACGCTCCCTCCACTGCCCCGTGGCACTGCCAGTGACTGCGGCCCCTGGAGGTTCTCAACTCACCCAGGTGTGAGAAAGGTCCACCACTGGCCTTTAACCACCCAAACCCCCCAGGACATCCCATCCCCCACAGAGCGGCTTCAGCTGGGTACCCCAGGATGGAAGGAACTCCAGGAGACTCCAGTTCCAATGCAGAGTCAACTTTATTGAGTGTAAAGACAGAAAGGAAGCAGGGGGGTGGGCAGGGCCCCGGGCAGGCTGCCCCAGCAGCAGGGACGGGCAGGCAGCCCTGGGCAGCAGTGGCACACCCGTCAGCCTGCCACGGGCACGGGGACAGCGGGAGCAGCAGGGCCCCGCCGCGCTGGCTGGGGCTGAGCCCCTGGGCCAGGAGAGCAGGGGACAACAGGGCCTCGGGAGGCGCAGAAGAAAGCAGGACAAGCTGAAGCCTCAGCTGGCCACGTTTGGGAGCCCGAGGCCTCTGGGAACGCTGGCCAGCAGCTCCAGCCTCAGTCCGGCCCCTGGCTTGGGGCTTCCTGGGGGAGGCACTCGCTGGACGTCCGGCCTGGCTCTAGCAGGGCAGGCACCTCCGGCCACAGTAGCGGCCACCAAGGCCAGACAGCCCAGACAGCCCAAAGCCCCCCGAGTTGATGGGGACCCCAGACTCTCTCAGGATGCTGCCCACGGCAGCGGAGGTGGAGGATCCCACGGCGGTGTTCTGGGGGAAGGAGCTGAGGATGGGCCCAGGCAGGGTGACCACCACGGGGGACGGCTCGATGATGACCCGGGAGTCCTGGCACTGCCGGACGCAGGGCTCGTTGCAGCTGTTGGCCAGCGGGGTGGGGCCGCAGGGCCGGCACAGGTCGTAGCAGGACATGGCTGTGGCTGGAGGAGCACCTGGAGAAGGCACGGGCAGAATGTGAGGCAGGGCCTCGGCAGGAGAAAGAGCAGAGGCTGGGGAGGAGGGACAGGGAATCGCGAGGAAGAAAGGATCAGGATCCCCACATCTTCCCCACAGCTTCCCTGCAAAGAGCCCAAGAGCTTCTCCCAGCTCTTGCCAGTGCGCAGAGGTTGGGAGCAGGAGCAAGGAGCAAAGTTCTCAGCAAAAGCTTCACAGCTCCGAGGTCAGAGCTGAAGGCAAAGACAAAGAGAAGAAGGAGAAGGACAGGAGGAAGGCAAAGGTGGTTGTAGCTCACCTGTTCCACCAAGGAGGAGAAGGCAGGAGAAGTGGATGAGGGATCCTGCACTTGCTCTGCCTTTTATACCGTCCCACACTGCCCCAGGCCCACGGGCACCCTCTGCACATGGAACGTGTTTACCAAGCTCATCTCGCATGCAAAACATCCCAATTAGAGAAATGGGGACACTGCAACGCTGCTTTTTCATTTCCCTGTGCAGGACATGCCCAGTCAGCCTCCCAGGCTCCTTTCAAGTGCCAGGATTAGAGGCCAAAATGTGTCCAGGGGCAATGCCACGTCAGCAGGGACGGGTGATGCAGCCGCTGCTGGGGACTGTCCTATTTCACCAGGTGACACCAGGCCCTTTGCCCTCCAGGCCCTCACTTCAGGATTCTCAGAATGATCGGTGCATTTCTTCTGGCAGGCCTAAAATAACAAGCCATACTTAAAAATGTGTTTTCTGTGACAGGAGCCACCTCATCCACTGCGTAACCAAATACTGGACTCCATCAGAGCTGGGTGTAGACTTCCCTGTCCCCTTGGGCACTCTTAAGTTTGTAGAATCAGTGATTTCGCATCCAGACAAATCCATGTGTTCCTTGCCTTTCCTGGCCTTTGTGGAGAGCCCCCAGCATCCTCCACTCAACAGAAGCATGCTTGAAAAGCAGAGAGAGTCCTCTCCAACACACCCTAATTCTTCTCCCACCACCTCCACCCAGCACCAAGTGTCCGTGTTGGGCCTTTCCCCCTCTTCCTTCTCCATCCCCAAATCTCCAAAACCCTTCCTGGAACCTACACCCAAACTCAGTAGCAGGTGGTGGAAAAAGCCTGCAGAGCTCTCCAGGAGACATCAAAACACATCAGAAGGACTCATGGCCTGGGAATGTCAGCAGGAAAACACTGGAGGCAAGCAGACAGCAAGATCACCGGTTCCTCCGCCCATCATCTTGACACTCAGACATGCAGGGTCCAGCTGGCCTGGCCTTGTCCCACAGTCAGCACTGAGGGGCTGCTCTTTAATGGTCTCTGAGCCCTTCATTCCCTGCCTGCCCTCCCTGGAATGGTCTTTGAGCCCTCCATTCCCTGCCTTCTGTTCCTGGAATGGTCTCTGAGCCCTCCATTCCCTGCCTTCCCTCTCTGGAATGGTCTTTGAGCCCTTCATTCCCTGCCTTCTCTCTCTGGAATGGTCTCTGAGCCCTCCATTCCCTGCCTTCTGTTCCTGGAATGGTCTCTGAGCCCTC